>CM065674.1:4633229-4718229 GCA_033220385.1 Triplophysa yarkandensis
AGTTCAAGCTGTATTAAGTACCGCAGGTACTGTGTACAGACATCACTGTGTTACAGTTTGAAATAGTTTTATCGTTAATGTTGGTTAGATCTGAGGTTTCTAAATAAATCGGACGGGCAGCATCTGGACTGCTGCAGTCTGTTTTCTCAGCAACTGTTTTACCATACAAATGTGATTGCTGAAATGTTTAAATGCTGTTTTTACTCATACAGGAAATGTTTGAATTGTAAATATATGTACTCTAGAATTACAAATTTCACTTTTGCCAAAGGCATTAAATTGTATATTTATGATCATCCCATAAACAATTGTGAAACAAGAAAAATGTTGTTTGACCACTGAAAATTGTGTATGTACAAATTTGTAAAAAACAAAATTAGAGAAGGAAGCATATTTATTTGAAGTGTCAGTAAAAAAATATTTATTTTTTAAAGGCGTTCTAGAAGTACAGTTTAGCCATGGCCTGAAGGAATCTTTTCTTTCGTTTTTGAGCAGCGAGTTGCAGGACTTCTTCTGGATTACTGGAGTTGAGCTCTGACTGTCCAATAGCTTTTATCTGTTCAAATATAATTTAACATCATTAGCACAGATCACAGACATCACCCGTAGCTATATTAGTTTCTTTTGAATTTGTAAACAAGTCATTGGTTTCTGTCCACATTTTTGGACATGTGTAAGAAATTTTTATGTCATGTTCAACTGTGTATAAAAGAATGATTTTTCTCAATCCTATCTTACCGCAACTTGTCTTTTTTCGCTCTCTCCACGTTTGTGGTGAATGTCTGAGATTAAAGATTAAGGTTGAGCCACCATAGAACTTAACCTGGTTATTTCAAACCTGTGAACATATATTTGTAGTCATCTTGCCTAAAAATGTGAGTAATGATATGTCAGGAATGAAGTTTGCATTCATTCACAAACAATCATGATATAAATAAATGAACCGTTGACATGTCACTGCAGCATTTTCATTATATTCTTTGCTTACTGTGCTAACATATCTCCCTTGTTTTATTCACATAAAACTACTGTAAGTGAGATATTTGTGTAAATAAGGAGTCATAGATCAGTCTGATGCTAAATGTGAAGTATTGTGGAATTAGATTAAAGTACAAATTTCTGAACATTTCATTTAAGATTGATGTAGATTTCAGATAGGTGGTTCCAATAATGTGTCCTTTCCATTCAAGAATCTCTGAATTAAATACAAAAGTTAACATTGTCCATCAACAATGCTGTTCACAAACAGTGATGAAATAAAAAAAGTCAAACTCATAAACTGACGGGAGTCTGTTTTTAAAAGGATACATGTGAGATATTCCAGAATTGTCACATCCCAGATGTAGTCATAGAGCGAGTCCATTGAATCATGACTGTTGAAATAAAAAGCAAAAATTATAATTTTTAATGAATACCAACAGAGCAAGCTTTACATTTAGGAAAGAATATTGTCTTTTGGATCTGTTAAACCCAAAAAAATATATATTTTGAAGAATTTGGTAGCCTTCGAAGATCAAGTTATAAATAGGTACCCAAATATTTAAGTTGCTAAACTGTGTCTAAATATCCATCTGTATGTTTAACAGAACAAAGATATTAATATATTGTTGGAAACAACACAACATCCTCATGTACATGTTAACTGGGTACTGAACCAACCACCTCCCGTTGGTACATATAGCCGGTTACCTGCTCTGCTCCTGAAGGGCTTTGAATGCTGTCATGTAGTCTACTTCTCTCAGAAACTGACAGAGAACAGCCACCTGTAGAGAGCAAACGATCAGCACAAAAGTTTGTCATAAATCCCATCTGAGATGATCCGTGGTAGTGATGCTGTGAAATACCTGAGTGTGACAGTTCAACAGCGAGCAGCACTTGATCATTCTCTTGAGAACCTATACAGATGTTTCAGACCACACATTATATCAAAATCACACAAGTCATCCAAGACATCCAAATCAAATGTCCTGCGGGTCATGTTGGGTACCTGGTCAGTGTAGACATCAGGTGGAACAGGTTTAGTAAAGTAATCCGAGCAAACGGTCCCAGCCTGAAGGTAATAATGCATTGCGGCAGAATACTGGTTGGTCACTGTAAAACAGAAACATATAAACAAAAATTGTTACCCTAAAAGAGTAAACGTTTGTTCTTTTTAATGCTGAATTGTTATTTTGGGTTAATAAGTACTGTCACACATTGCTACTACTCACCAAAGTAAATGTCGGCCTGTGTGCAGAGCCAAGACTGATTATTGGGGTTGAGACTGAGAGCGTAGTTTACCAACTCTTTCAATGTCACCACCACAGCTTCAACATCCACAGATTGTAAACTACACATCCGAAAATCACTTACATTAGCATACACAGACAAATGCAGTTGAACATATTTCTTTGTATTATGCTTTATGTAAGTGGTGACATACTTTGCCAGAGACGAAGGCCATATTGAGAGATGTTCAGCAGTTACTTCATTCACTATATCATCCTGAAAATATACATTGTTTAAATAGTGACCTAATGTCTTTCCAGTGCAGAATATTTTGCAAAGGTTTTACCACATTTGATTTATTAGTGTATATGGGGTCTTAGCTCGTACCCGTACAATACTATGTAGCCTCACAAACAAAGAAATGAGTGTTGTTAAAACCAGCGGCTCCTAAAACAGAAAACACAATGAGAAATTTATTTATGTAATATTATAAACATCATACAGGAGAACCTAAACGTATAAGAGCACTCATAATACCAAAACTAATTTAAAATAATTGACCATAAACACTTTTGTCTGATCAGCAAATCTTAGCATTGAAAGCTTAATAGTAATTGTTAGATTTTAAGATTGATTATAATCTTATGAGGGTTATATTTCCCCAGTGTTCTGTTTCACAGTGTAGAAAGTGTTGCATAAAGGTCCCCATTATGGCAAAACAGCATCAAGCAAGCACAAATCTCTTATCACATCTTTTTACAAATACAATTGGTCGATATAGGCAATTTTTCAGATTATTGAATAGACACCCACTGAGCAATTCTGATATTCCAATAAAATCAAAAAAGCAAAGTTGAAACCTCACCAATTTGAATTAAATGAATGCTAGTTTGATATAACAAGCAAACTATTGGTATTGGCAGGGATTAAAAGCAAACTTTCTTTATTGTTTACTGCTGTAAAGTGTAGAGTCGTTTCACTTACCCGTAGTTTCTTCATAAAGGTCATGAATTTGCTTCTAAAGAGTAAAGAAAAACAGTAAAAATGCAGGAAATAATGGCTTGTACATCACTTAACTCATGATATTCTGCATAGTACTGGTGTTATAGTGGCAAGGAAAACCAATTCTCTTGTTTAAAATGTATGTAATTATGAATAGTCAAATGACTGAATCCGATTCCATGTTTTCTCTGCTTTCCTCTACTGTTCCTGTTACACGTAATTTCTCTATTACATGATAAACTGAGAAAGTATTTTACTATATTCTGTAAGCCTTGATTTGTGAAAGTTATCCACAAATCTGCCTGAAATGTTTCATCTTTAAAATTTTCTCTGTTTGTGATCGAGATCTTTAATTACCTTCAGTATTGAAAGCAAAATAAACTTTGACCAGGAAAGGTTCAAACACAGTTGTATATGTACATAAATCTCTTGATAAGTCAAGTGGTTGCGTTCTCTCACCGCTGCAGTATACCGAGAGATGACTCTCTCTGTTTCAGAAGACTGACTCTGCCATCACTGCTGCGTTTGTGTTGATTGGAAATACTACAGATCTGCACCACCACCTCCCATAACTCTTTAGCCGTACGTCTGCTTTCTTTGGGTCCCGGCAGCTCCTTACAGGTGGATGCTATCAGCTGACCAAGCTGCACCAATGACAAGACAGAGAAACAGCATACATAACTTCAGATCTGAGATCAAAGGAAATAAAGGTTATAACGGGTGTTAATGCAGGGCTACCTTTATGTAGGGGTTGTTGTTGACCAGCGACTGAGGAACTTGTAGAGTCAGATAGTCGTTCTCTCTCCAGTTGAGCATAAAAACTACGCACTCCTCACCTACAATCTGACGCAGTGGGATGTCTGCGGTAAAGACATTCAACATTTCAGAAAATTAAACACTGCATATATGTATGTTATCTATAGAATATGGTATCATAAGAGCATACCGTGTATCCTCATCTCCAGGTATCCTCGTACTCTGCTCACCAGATCGGTCGGAGGTCTCTCCATGTTGCCATCGGCAGCACCCGCCTCGTGCCCTCTGATGTCCAGTAAGAGCATCTCATTGAGCATCACTTGACGCAGCTTAGGAGAAAACTCTGTTACCACCTCCAAACATGCTGTGAACAACTGCCGGGCGTGGATAAAATCCTATATTGCGTAAAAAACAAACTTGATCAAATGACGAAAATGAGCACAACAATTTTTTTTTTAAATGTTAAAAAGGTCATTTTAAAGTATTGGAAGAAAAATATGTCTTACACTGTATGTAATAAAAGAAAGAAAGATACTTTTGAAAATAAAATGTACATTTATGTATTTGAAACAAATGAAAAAGTCACTTTTATTATTAAATATAAAAACTACTTAAAAAATCCACTCAGGGGCAAAAAGTTATTAAATTTGATATTATATGTTGCTGGTGTATAATCGTACCCTGGTTTGGCTTTCATACCTTTATTTTGATGCAGTGTAGACCTTTTGCCATCAGAATGTAAAGCAGATCTCGTGTCAGGTTGTCTTTTATTCCGAGAATGACGTTTACATAATCACCCGGAACCTCCCACTACAAAAACCCAAGGGATGTATGAAAAACATGATCTAAACACATCACTCTACATGTGTTCAAGAAATATATGACTGTATTCACTGTATATCACACATCATCTTTAATGCACGTTTAATGCACATTGTCAACATAAATAAGCGATTTACAAGCTGAATTATGATGTTAAGAGTAAGCAATTGAGGGATGAAGGGGACAAAGAAGAATTGACATGAAGTGAGCTGCTACACAATGACATTTCAAAACCAATTTAAATATGCAGCAAATTGACTTGAGACAGAAGACATGCCACATGACATCTTACCTTACTGTTGACCCTCCAGTACGGTCGCTCGGCCAACCCGTGCAGCTCGATGACAATCTTTCTGATCTGTCGAGCGTCCAGAGAGAGAATGAGCTGTTGTTCAAGCTGACCGATGCTAATGCTGGCAGAAGCTATCAAGAAGAAAACACAAACCATAAGCAAAGAGATCTCATATCTAGGGATCGGAGTATATGAAGGTCATGTTGACTACATCAGCCAGGGCATACTGGGAATGTCGTAGAAGGAAGGCAGTGGTTTGGAGTTGAGGTTGACCGTGGTCGAGCTCCTCCTCATCTGCTCCATTAGGACCTGCCTCTCTTCGTTCTCCAGAAGATCCCTTAGGAGTTCATGGGAAGACACCACGGAAGCAAGAGAAACATCCTCCAGACTTTCACAAACATTCCTGCAATCCAAACAAACATCAGAAAATCTGCAACAAACAGACCAATGCAGCTCGTAGGACACTCACTTGATAAAAACAGCCAATCGCCTCTTTATGGGTTTTGATGTGTTTTCCTTACGCAATGACTTCACGCACACCTGCAGATGAAAGACGACAACAAAGCTGAAGAACATTGAATGCCCTAGAAGAATAAAATGCAGCATTCTGAAGTTTGGATTGTACTTTAATGCCCAGCATGCACTGTTCTCTTAGAGCCCTCATGCAGTGGTATAGTGTGAGGGCCCTAAAACTCGGTTTGCAGGTATATTTTTCTGCAGCAGTATTATGTGCCACAATATATTATTATGCAGCTAATATAATTATACATACATTTTTGAACATGTATGTGTTATCAAACTGCTGCATACGTCAATTTAGTAAAAGCAATAAAGAACCTGCAGCAATGTTACAAGAGGGTTTAATATGAGTGTACCTCCAGCAGAAATCTGATGGTGTTTTCACGGGGCTTCAGAAGCAGCTGATGAAAGGAAACACTGAGAATTCGACCCTCCAGCGCGTCTCTTACAGCATTACACACACACAGTTTATGACACACGGCTTCCACAGCTTTGTCCCTGACACAAAACACACATAAAGATATTTAATCATTAATCATCAATCAATGGATTATCGTCTATTAGAAATAACACTAGAAAGGTTAGACTGTGAAAACTGGACTTTCTTCAGCCTTTTATTAAGTTATAGCACTATGAAACCACACACAAAAACATAAAATATTTAAAATCTCTGTTCCTGGTGCAAAATAACACTGCAAAGAAAGTATTAAAGTACAAAATATCTATATGCCGTGTCTCACCCTTGTTGCAGTTTGTGCAACAGCTCCAGATGAATTGAATGTCTGAAGCTGTTGGGAAGATTTAATACGACATTGTCCCAAATAAAAGCATTTATTAAAGCCTGCAAAAAAATAATAATTTGTGTGTTAAAGATCCAACCAAGAGACAAGTGAATTGACAGTAAAAATGCATCGCATAAGACTCGTTAAAGAGAAATATTATTTAGAAAAGAAAATTATTAAGAAAATTAGTTTCAATTAATTAAATACCCATGTCTACAACACATCAAAAATAACAAAGACACAGAGGGATGATATCATTAGATTCACTTTTATAACAGGATACTTCTCTGTGAAAAGATCTGTAATCTGTGCTGCCGAATACATAAAGTTAACTAAGTATTGCAGATCTGCATATTGCGATGGTCTGGAACATATCTTAATATAAGTTTTACATTGAAGATGAGAAAATTCTTTTTCAATCAAAACTGCACAAGGACCCAATGTCTCAGCACAGATTTTGGTCTGACCTCATAGTTTTGATTCTTCATGAAGCAGCTGATCTGCTCATATGGGCTGAGCTGAGCCTCGCTGGAGTCTGATGTACCGATCAGAGTTCTGCAGGCGCTCCAGTAACCAGCCAACCGCTGCTGATCCACATGACAAACTGATAAGCTTCCGGACTGTCGAAAACAACAAACCCCTGTGAGAATTCATATGTACCGTAATATTTATCACACATTTCAGAGATGAGCAAATGAAAAACTGGCTCACTTTGGCGAGCAATTCTCGTGTCAGTCTAAAATGTTCTCTGGCTTTCTCATATGCTGAATTATCGGAACAGCCTTGCTGGAAGTAAATGCCTCCTAAATCAAAATGCACCTGTGACACAGGACAGTGTTAACAGTATTAACTTCATGCACGCTGGAAATCTCTCTGGCCCATGTGACTCACCTGACAGTGCAGGTCATCGGTGCTGATACGCAGCCCTGCAGTCGAGGACTCAGTCTCTCCATTAGCTGAACTGGGATCAGCTGCCAGCAGGTCCAGAGTTCGAAGTGTGTGAATGTAAAAGTCTTTTTTCATGTTCAGTGCTCCTTCTAACACCATGATTGAGTCTTCAGCCTGCTCTCTGAGCTGAAATAATATTTGGAAATGCAAAATATATGACTGGCATGACAATAAACAATAAAAATGTAGGGCTGCACAAAAATGGGTAAACGGAATATCACCATAATTTTGCTCAAAGTTCTGTCTATGCAGAACATTTTTATTTCTCTTCCGTTAGATTGTTCTTAAAAGGAGAGAAATATAAATTACATAAATGACATAAAAAAATAAAAATGTCAAAAATAATGCCTAATAGGCCATTGAAATACAATCAGTTTTCAAAATTGATTTTAAAATAGTCCGACTAGGAGTCGTTCTGATCTCAACAGGCAGGTCATTCCAAAGACAAAGCCCAATTACTGAAAAAGCCCGTTCACCCCAACACTTGAGTCTGGAGTGAGGAACTTAAAGGAGATTCTGGTTACAAGATCTCAGACTTCTGAGAGGGGTGTACAGGTAAAAAAAATTTGGATAAGAAAATGGGTGCTTGATGGTGCAAGGGTTTAAAACTAATTTTTTAATTTTTAAATGTGCTTAATGAAACTTTTGAAAATAGCAAAGTGGAGTTTCCAATCATAGAACGATGCTATTAAACATTAATATATCCACAATCACGCATTTGGATATCTTGATAAATCTATGATTTATCATGCAGCTGAAATATTAAAGCAAGTGTAATTTATTAGAAGACATCAGTCATACCACGCTCAGTATGTTCTCTGTCAGTTCCTTCTCCTGCTGGACCACGTTCATCCTACAGCAAACAAACATCATCATCACTATAACACACTTTACATTTACACAAGTCTTTCAACTGCGTGACTCACATGTTTAGCTGGTGTGGTCCAGGTTTGGTCTGTTTTTCTGGAAAGCTGCTCAGCACAATAGTACGGATAGCCCTGTCGAGAGGAGACAAGGTTGATTTGACATTTTCACAAAGGAAATAATGCAACTTTTAACATACTTTATAACATTATTCATTTATTCCTTTAAAGCTGATATCTGATTGTCACTTGGATGCTTCTCGTGATCACAAAAAAAGTTTGATCTAGAATTGTATAAAAAAAAAACTAAATTTGATTTACAAATAGTTTGAAGTGGATGAGACAGGCTGAATATTGAAGACAGATCAGCCAACAAATGCACAAAAAAGATGTTCTTCAACACTCAAGAAGTTGCTTCAAAGTTTTTTCTATGCGTCACTTTTACTAATGGGTCACACTAACCATCTATTGTAGATGAGCACGGCCATGGCAGTGGTGGGCGGCAGACTGGACAGATCCAGATCTACATGTTTAACTCCAGGAGGAACACGACTGACACACAGCAATTCATTTAATAACATGTTGAGCACAGGGATGGTCAGACTGCAGAAAGACAAAAATTCGATAGTATCACAACATAATGACAATAGTGATGCGTTAACCATCAGTATGAATTCTTCAAGTTGCTGTTTGCCAATACACTGGTCAGTTTAAACAAGAAGTCTAACTAGGACATTAGGATTTAAACCAACACAACTACTTAAAATGATACTTAATCCAACAAACCCTTTCTCTAGAGCATTCAAGTCCCATTTGAGGTGGGCAGCCACCTTCAGGGCCAACAGTTTGAGTGTCCGGTTCCTGCGGTTATCCACCGGCGGCTGAACCTGGTTCTGCTCATTCAAAGATGGTTTAGAGGCCTGCTCAAGAAACTGGATGACCAGGTGAACAGGAGACGGATCTGAAAGAATATAAAGATTATAAAGATTTTTTCTCAAGACAGCCAGTGAAAAGTGTACGAAAACAGACAGGTGTTGTTCTTATTTTTGGGAAACCGTCTTACAAAAATGTTCTGCTTAAGATTTTCACTTGAATCAGGCAAGATTATGGACATCTACAAAAACAATTTAGACCTATAATAAAGGGCCCTCTTTATATTTCTCAAATCATAAACATATTCAATCAAAGTGGTCACTTTAATACTTTAAATTAGTCATTTAATAAAAGTAAACTGAGAATTATGTGATTGCACTATTTCTTTAACTACCATAAGATAGAGCTGTGCATTAAAAAAAAAAAAAAAATACTTTTTGTAACTTCTCTCTCTGTGTAACTCGGTAACATTGTTGTAGCACTTGTTGACCTATTGTTGTATCGGCTATTTACCGCTTCATTGTCTCCTCGACTATTGTAAGTCGCTTTGGATAAAAGCGTCTGCTAAATGACTAAATGTAAATGTAAGTCGCTTTGGATAAAAGCGTCTGCTAAATGACTAAATGTAAATGTAAATATAATCACAAGTTTGCTTTCAATAATTATGAAATTAAGAAAACGGAATAACTAAAACCTTCTCCAGGTTCTGATGTTAAATAATAGACATCATCTGTCATGATCAAGCAGCCGTAACATTAAACCATTCTGCATTCATCTCATACATTTAATCATTCCATTTCCTTCCATTTGACTTTATAAAGTATATAAAGTTATAAAAAGATAAATAAATGTTCCTGTGGTGGACAGAAGAGTTTATATTCATGTCACACATGATCACACACTTGGCTGTGCCTGCAGTAAGTGTTGCTCCAGCAGTGAGGGGTCCAACAGAAACTCAAACCATGACGTCAGCGGGGGTGTACAGGGTCGACTTCCGGTCACCGCCTCCCGGTCAGCAGCCTCAGCACTCATTCTGTGCAGCACAACACAAATGTTCACATTTTATTCATCTTTACATCTTTTACAAACACACACGTGCAGCATGCGTTCCAGACATATATCAGTAAATACGATACATTCATCTTTGAGCAACAAACACAGCTCATATGTGTCGTCTGTGAGCAGAATAGCATTATTTATGACTACTTTAACAATAACAACAACTCACCTGTGATTGGATTAACAAGTAAATGATCCGAACTAGACATTCGCAGAGACACAGTTCTGACAGGGGTGTTAGGACGCCATTTTGTTGTCTTCTTCGCTGGAGAGAGACCGGTGACGCACGCGCGCAGCAGCGCCACTCAGTGTGCAGGCGACGACCTGCAGCGCGCGGCCCCGCCCACCCGACTATCATGGGCGTGTCCAGCGCTGGGCCTTGCTCCTGATTCGCTCTCGTCCTCGAGCGTCACAGCACTCGTTAATATTCATGAGGTCCAATTAAGGATGGAATCCAATTAAGCCGTCAGGTGTGATAAATGAAACCTCTGATTCAGGGCCTAGTTAAGCCTCTCCTCGTGGTTTGTTGCTCATGTATTGACGGCGCAGAGATGGCGGGACATCGAGCAAGCGCGCTCGTCATGCTGACTTTTTGCTGCATTGAATTGGGTTTTTCACAGAGTTCAGAGCAGCTTTATTTGGGGGAAAGTCAAGTTTATTTAAACCTTGATGTTAGTGCTGAGGTCGATGCTGAACCCCGAGAGAGTTCTCTGCCCGTTTACTGTACTGAAACCCACTTTCAAGTGTTCTTGCCCTCTGGGCCGCTCAATGAAGTAAAGATTGTGGGTATGTTGTGGTGTTTGATTATTTTATTCTATGATTCCAACTTGTATTTGGTTATCGTATCTAACTTTAGTTTCGTTGTAGGTAACTCGTTAGTTAAACCTGTAATTGATGCGCCGAGCTCCTGCGGATACTCGCTGAAACGAGGCTTGGATCTCAACGTACTGCTTGTTAACTACGATGGTTGCCATGTCAACCTGGAGGTATATTTAAAACCGAGCATAACAGCATAAATCTATAATAAATACTTAATACTAACAATACAAAGGAAAACACACTTAATGTGCATTTGAAGCTTAATCTTTTTTCAGATGATGTCACAACCAGTTTTCTCCAGAATTTCCTCATGTTGAGACTAATCTTAAAATGTATTGCGGTGGAATGTTTGTATTAACCATTTGTTGAGATGGCTCTGAAATGAATGGGTTGTTTGTCTTTAGGATGGCAGGTATACTTTTAAGTTACTCTATTCTGATGACGCTGGACAGCTGGGAGTCGCAACCGTGTCCTGTTCTGCAAACCGGAGTCTGGCTGGCTCGCCGAAGAGCGGTTTTCCATCGGATCGCATTCCTAAGTGTATGAAATCTGCCACCGGTTGTACCCGTTTCAAACCACAAATACCATCCCTACCCCATCCTGGACAATCCCACCAAGTACCGCATTTTCCATCCCTACCCCATCCGGGACAATCCCACCAAGTACCGCATTTTCCATCCCTACCCCATCCGGGACAATCGCACCAAGTACCGCAAATACCACCTTTTCCAGGACAAGTGCCACCACCGCTGCTTCCTGTCAATTCTGTTCCACACTATCCAGTCATATCACTGAACCCCAGACCAGGAGGTAATGGCTCACGATCTCACTCATCACATTGTCGAGTATTCATATCACGAGTTTAAATTGTTATTCTTTTATTGTGCTTGTGTTAAGGATGTGGCATTTCTAACAATAAGAAGGTGAAATGCAGCGCCAATCGAATATCTTCAAAAGCATGCCTGGCTAAAGGATGCTGCTTTGACGCCGTGACCTCTGTCTGCTACTATCCAATGGATGGTATGTTCTTTCTCAAGTGAAACTTTACATCATAAGATGTTAACAACAACGATTCTGTCCGTGTTTTTTTTTTAACTTTATCAAATGTAAAACACAATGACTGACCTGAAATGTCACGTAAATATCTTTATTGTAGCTGACACGACAGATGTCATCACATTTTTGTTTTGCTGGAGGAATTTACATGCGTTCTCCTGAGATCTTTATCCATTTAGAAAACATTGTGCTGAATTCCAAGTAGGAGACCTGTGGCATTTTGTTACATGACTATAAAAAGTTCTAAACTAGTCTTGTATAATATTGCCGTAAAATAAAATATTTCCGTGCCATTTTGACTTGAGATGCAAGCCAAAGATGCGTTCCCCCGATGCTTTGTATAAAAGCATCATTCTTTAACTGGTGCATAGTCCTGACTTAAACGGGAGGAATCATTCCCCTCCAAGCATTAAAAGTGCTTTAGATTGTAAAACTGGTTGAGTTATGGTCAACGGCATCTATTTGTAAAACGGTGTTAAATGCATGACATAGTATTCCAATGCTCAGTACACTCACTGTCGTACAGCCAAAGGCTCTGGAAAGATCACAATTATTAGATCGCAAGTTATTTTTGCACAATTCCCCCTTAATATCTGATCATGCACCAATCTGAGAGCTTTATACAGACGCTGGGCCTCGAAACCCGTTTGCACTAAATGTTTTATCACATGTCCATAAAAGGATGAAGGAAGTTGAATAGGGTTTTTATGGTTGTCTTGTCTCATCATTAATCATTAAACAAGGTCTGATAAAAAAACTTTAAATGTGAAATTGTAGTTTGTATAAATTGTTCTCTTTTTTCCAGAATGCACAGCCGATAAGCATTTTGTATTTGCTGTTCAAGCCAATTTTACAAACCTCCCTGTGAACCCCATGAGATTGGTGTTGGCTGGAAAGCCTAACTGTAAACCCGTTATTTCCAACAAAAACTTTGCCATCTTCAAATTTTCTGTCACCGATTGTGGGACACACTCATTCGTAAGTACACTAGACCACGAGGATTGACTTGACTGTTTTCTGAGCTCATGCTGTCTATCTTCATCAGGTCATAGGTAACACAATAGTTTACCTGGCAGAGGTTCAGACCCAACTCTATATCCGCAACCTGAAGTATGGCATGATCTCACGAGATAATCCTGTCAGGTACTGTAAAAGAGAACTAAGAATAACTTGATTGTCTTTTTTGGAATGTACTTGTTGAATTTTCCATGACATGATAACTTGATTTTAAGCTAGCTCTTTCACTCTTTAGACTGATCATTGAATGCCGCTACCCAATATTTTCCGGCCCCCAATGGGATTCTTCAAAAGCGCTCTTCCAACCTCTGCTTGTCAGTGGTGGATTCATGGTTAAGAGCCCGATTCTTCCACCATATTTGCTTTCTGAAGGACTGTTTGGAGTTCAGCTTTTAATATCTGAGGGTAAGTCAAATCAAATGTCCAAGGATGTGGCGACCTTCATTAACAAATCAGTGACTCAATCTTGTCTTCTGCAGATAAGACCTTCACCAAATTTTATCCCCAGTATCATCAGCCTCTCAGTGTTCTCTTGGGGAAATCTGTTTATCTGGAACTGCGTCTTAAGTCTCCCAAACCTCAAGCTACTTTAGTGGTGCATTACTGTGTGGCTTATTCACGATCTGCAAGGAATGTTCTGGTTCTCATTTTTGAGGGGTAAGATTCAATAGATTATATCAATTATTATAAATGTACACCATTTAATCCTCGCTGTCCTTCTAAAACTCTTTATATCCATGTTACGTTTTTTAATGATCACAAATTACCTTGTTGAAAAGATATTTGCAAAATCCAAAGTATTTGAAAATCTTTAAAAAAAAGGTTTCATTTTATGAAAAAGGTATGAAATGACGGTTATGTTCTCAATATAATTTTCATGCTTCGAATTCATTCTGGTATTCCTTTAAAAATAAAAGACAAAAGCAAAGATGACATGTTTGGTCGTTCATGTTTTAAATATTCTTGAATGCCAGTTTTTCTACAGTGCTTCTCTAATGCATGTTAGGTGTAGTTCAATTCCAATAGGAAATAAATTGCATAAACTAAATCTCTTAATGATCTTGACCTGTTTGGACATTGTATTTGACTGCAATAAGTTCCTTAACACAAATGTTAAATATTTTAAGTTTAAAGTGATGGATTGTTTGAGTAAAATTTAAAATGTAGATGCATTAAAAGGCTTAAATGCTTGTGCACAAATTATACATTTCTAATCTTATTTGGCATTTGTTTTTTCTAGATGTCCTAACCCTCTTGATTCTGGCAACACCGCCATCCTTTATATGAAAGATTTGCCCCAGAATAGGCACAAACGCCGCTTTGAGATTAAAGCTTTCCAGTTCATGGACCTGTCCACCAAAATGTATCTGAATGAGGAGGTAAGAAAATGAACAAATCACCCATTTTTCAGTGTCTTCTCTAGATGACTGTCTATGTTTCAACAGATTTACTTCATGTGTTCTACTGAGGTGTGCATGCCCTCTGGTACACCATGTGTAGAAACCTGTTTTGATGGAAAGGTGAGTGTCTTGTCTCCTGTTCTTACACATTGATTTAAAAAACTTTCACAGTAACTTTAATACTACCAACTGATGTCATTTGTTAATTTTCTTATAGGCTCCAAAAAAGCCTGGGGTTGGTTGATCTTTGGCACGTGAAGTGTGGAAATGCTCTGTTTGTATTGACCAAAAATAAATTTTATCTTTAATCTTTGCAAGATTGGACTTTTACTCGAAACAGAAATGTGGACATGATGAGTTTTTATAAAAAAAAAGTTTCTCATGCACTTTAAAAAACAACAACCGTAAAGAGCGGCTGTTGGTCTGTTCTTGAGTAACCTCATGGTCACAGAAATGCTCTGGGGATTTTAATTTGAAATTGGCTGTGGTTAAATGAGGCCTTAAGATTCTTGACTGTGATCTTGAACCCGTTTTATTCTGTTGGGTTGGCATAAAAATGAACTTGAGTCCCCCTGTAGTTAATCATTTTCATCCCTTAAAACACCACAACATTAAAATGCTTGTACAGCCTTAAAATAGCTTTAAAGTAACAACACCTCTGCTTTAAGTCTCTCATTGTAACGTGTCCAAACGAAGAGGGTCCAAGTGCAGTTAGTGAAGTTCTGGGTCAAGGCGTCTAAGCTTGTACAATAAAAGAAAGCTAATATTGAAGTACTCTATCGGAGTTTAATTCATCTTGACCTAATCATCTGATCAGTGATGTTCGAAGCTTTGTGTCTGTCAAACCTTGTGACTGCTTTGTACTTTGAGTCCCTTCATAACAAGAACATTAAAATAGCTATAGTAACTACATAGTTAAATTTTCTTAAGATAATAGTGTTGCCAGCCGTTGCAAAACCCAGGCAGTCACTCGGGTGTTGACATTTAAGCCATAAATCAATCTAACCAACACTTTTATTCCTTAAATTTTATATATAGGTCTTGTTAACGCTTGCTTGGCTATACTGTCCTGTTGCTATAGGTGTGGTTGGCACCTGCCAATCGATAAGTCTAAGTCACTACATAAAGGAGCCAACCCCCATGTTTCTATGATGTTCTAATGCAGGTTTATCACTAAATGGTTGCTAAACTAATCTGTCTGGATGCTATGGATATGGCGTTATAGCTTATTGAAGATGATAACTGAACCCATCCCCTTGTAAGTCGGTTTATTTGGGCACTTATTCATGGCACTTAAAACATCCAGAGGAACATCTCTCTTCAGACCTCATGAACAGTTTTCCCCACTGTGCAGTAAATGTGTGCAATAAATTCTTGTATGCAGCACCTTAATGTGTACATTTTTATATTTAATACACCTGTAGATGTATATTTGTTAATGCACCATGAAGTAACATGAATAACTGTATTAACGTGAACTAATCCTTTAAATAATAAAGATTAATAGATCCTAAAAAACTGAATTGTGTTCATTGTAAGCTAATGATGATAGATGCTTAAACTAATGGTAAGAAATAGAATCTTATTGTAAAGTTTCACCCAAAAAACCCTTTACAATAAGTAGTTTTGATTTTCCTTGATGATTTGTTACTTCAGATAGGGAAACATTGCTATAAACACACAGTTCAGTACATAACTTAAAAGAAACAATATGCCAACAACATTCTAAGCAGTAGCTGAAATATATTTGAGCAAGAATGATGATGCATCATATTTACAGAATCCATACCTTTGAACCTTGACCGCAAAACCAGTTGCAGGGGTGTTTTTTTATCAATAGTCAAAAATTCCTAATCACGATAATATTTTTTGTCAAAATCAAGAGCGTTTTAGGTAAAGAACATATTTTCCTACTTTAATATATCAAAGGGAATATTTGAATGGCTGAAGGGAAACTGTGAGCCACTTTGGATCAATCTACAGCTTTCAGGTTCATCTACTCTTCACAAAAAGTCCTTAAAGTGGTAAGCCAATACAGAGCATTTAGTCCGATGTTAAAGATCATTTTATCAATATATATATTTTTTCATCCCAAGATTTTCAAATAGCCATATCTCTATTAACATCGTCCTATCCTTACAAACCTGACATCAATGGAAAGCTCCCATTTTCAGCTGTCAGATGGCGTATAAATCCAAGTTTCAAAATATGAACCCTTATGACTGGTTTTAGTGTCCAGGGTGATATTTATTCTTCATACATTTGAAAGAAAACTGGCTGGATTTACATAAATATACATCAGTTGCACACAAAAAAAGTTTTCATAAGTTACCCAAGTTTCTTATTTTGACATACAGTTTTCATAAGTCTTGTTTTTGTTAATATGACATCATGTCTTGTTAATGATAAATGATAATGTTAAGTAAACAGAGCTTTACAAAAATGTAGATTTGAAAATATAAACCCTCACTACCTAAGTAACGATTCTTCTGAAGAACTGCCAAACTACACAATACCGTTTGACAAACTCCGTTAAATCTTAAAGACAATTAACATTAATCTCTAAGAACTGTTTCTCGCAGCTCAAATAACTCCCACAAACAACAACAACATTAACAACACTTAGGAAACATGTTATCCTAATGCAATCTTATCCAATGCATGCTAAATATGAATCATTTGCTCTGTTTTAACAATTCTATTTCGATACAACTTTTATCATTTATGTACTCGAATCCAATTCGTCTCCGATGGCAATGAGCTGTCAGTGATTTCTGACTGTAGGCTATCAAATTAAATCCTACTAAAAACAAATGTGTACATCGCAAAATAAACTTTCAAAGCCTAACGGGATCACACAAAGATTGAAAGGATAAAACTGTAATTGGCATATTTCAAATGAAACGTGGTAACATTACTGATTAAAACACTGTTATGTAACGGTTCGGCTGACAACACATCAGTATCCACAGCATAGATCAACTGTGCTTCATCCATGAAATTGTCCAAATGTGACATCATACATTAAAAGCTTTTTCAGTGTCACGGTAGTTCTGTATTTCATCCCTGCTAAAGCCACGCTGTTCCATGATCTCCAAAAGTGGCTTCACTTTTTATAATTGGAAACAATCTACATCTGTTTGAGCTGTTACCGTCTGGTCAGCCCAACACAGCACCGAACACAACAACATCTGGACATAAAAAAGCCATTTCCTCAGGTCATCTACCTCATGAACCTTTAAATGTTCAACTAGTGCGATAAATGTGCATGATACTTACCGTCAGATATATCATATGTAGAATTAAGCTCTTCTGTCGCATTGCATTTCTACCATTATGTGTTTACTAACATGTTTATATTTATTTGTTTGTTTCCTGTGTTTCCTGTCAATTGTCTTGTCACTTTACATTGTGTAATAGAAGCTTCTGTCACCGAGACAAAATCTTGGGTGTGTAAGCACACACGCAATAAAGCTGATTCTGATATTTCCATGCACTTGTCGTGAATTCACTCACTAAACACTTTAGTTTAACTATACCATGAAAGATAGCTGAAGCTCTTAACCGCTCTAAACACCGACATTACATTAAAAGCTGTTTATCAGTGAAAAAGCTCAAAAGTTATCTGTAACATATGTAACACAAGGTGCTTCTTTCTGGAACTTTCTTGTATTTTGCAAATCAGCAGGCCAACTGTATTTCTTCATTTCTTCCTGTGACACAAAATAAACGATGATTAATATTACACCGACATGACCCTATAGGGTTAAACTGATCAAATACTGAACAGAACTCTAATGACAGAATTCGTGCAATATTTGAGAAATCTTACTCTCCATTCACACCCACTGGGCCTTTTTCTGAACCTGAAGAATAAGACAGGAAAACAAAATGTTCAGTAACAACAATTTCGACAACATTCTAGTTTATAGTTACACATCACAGTTTAATACGCAGGGCCAAAGATGAAGATGTCCACATCAAAAAAACATTTACAAAAGCGATTTAAAGTGCATGTAAAGCACATTAAAGAATGACTTATTATAACGATGGAAAAAACAGTAGTGGTTTTATGACACTTCGAAAAATTACAGAAAAATTATTTCCAGCAAGTAATGTTTCTGCATTTGTGTGGCAAAAAGTCCGTATAGGAGCCAGTATTTGAAAACATTGTCTGCAGCATGATCCGATCACGACAAAAGTGTCTTTTCTAAAACATTATATTTTTGGCAAATGTCCAATGTGCATGAACCCTAAATTAATAAGAAATCCAGTTTACCTGTTCTCTTGAGAGGCACTCCATTGTACTCTCGTCCCTCCGAACCTAAAGTATATAAAATGGTTAGTTGTGGTTTGTTGTGGTCTTCTTTTTGATGTATGTAATGTTATGTATATTAATGTAAATGTAATGTAACTTCATATGACAAAAGTTACGTTTGCCAGCTTTTGCACACATAGTTTTACAGCTGGCCAGGACGCTCTCGATCACACACCTATAGAAGTTCACCAGGATGGCTGAAGACTGGTTCTGAGTCAGTGTCCTGAGGAAGAAGAGGCGCTGGTGAGCCTTCTTGACCAGGCTGGTGGTGTTAGTGTTCCAGGATAGGTCCTCCGAGATGACGGTTCCCAGGAACTTGAAGCTGGAGACACGCTCAACAGCCATCCCGTTAATGTGGATGGGGTCATGCGATCTTCATTTTTTCTTCCTGAAGTCCACAATGACCTTCTTGGTCTTAGAGGTGTTAAGGCGCAGGTTATTGTCAGCGCATCATGTGGCCAGGTGCTGTACCTCTTCCCTGTAGGCAGTCTTCCTCTCCCTGTAGGAGGCCAATCACTGTGGTGACATCTGCATACGTAAGAATGGAGTTGGATCCATGCACAGGCTTGCAGTCGTAGGTGTTAAGGGAGTAAAGGAATGGGCTCATCACACAGCCCTGTGGTACACCGGTGTTAAGTGTGATGGTGGTGGAGTGAGTGAGACCTGACCTAACATGGTGAGGCCTTTTGGTCAGGAAGTCCATAATCCAGCTGCAGAGGGAGGTGTTAATGTCCAGGACTTTGTGGTCAGCTTGAGGGAATACCGGTCTTCAAAACTGAACTGAAGTCAACAAACAATATCCGGACATAAGTGTTGTTATTGTCCAAGTGTGTGAGTACAGAGTGCAGAACTGTGCATACTGCATCCTCTGTGCTCCTATTTCTGCGAGATTCAAATTGGTGTGGGTCCAGTGTAGGTGGGAGGCCGTCTTTGAGGTGTGCTAGGACAAGTCGATCAAGCACTTCATAATGATGGGTGTGAGTGCTATGGGGGCGATAGTCTTTCAGGCACATTGGGGTGGAGTGTTTCGGCACTGGTACAATGGATGTGGACTTAAAGGATGTTGGCACAGTTGCCTATGAAGACCCCTGCAAGGTGCTCTGCACTTGCCCTAAGAACATGTCCAGGATTGAAATTCGAGCCAGAAGCCTTAACGTGCGTTGATCCGGATCAATGCAGTGTGCACATATGTGGAGGTGAGTTTAAGAGGTTGGTGGTCTGCTAATGATGTGATTTCGGTGGTGATTTTTGGAGACTGTGACTGCTGTAGTGGAGTTGCTTGACTTGTAGTCACCGATGGTCTGGATGCCCTACCACATTCCTCTACCTTCAGCTTGTAGCAGCACTTGGCCTTTTTGATGCCCCTTTTCAGTTTAGCCCTGGATTTTAGTAGGCCTAAGCGGCATGTGACCTGAAGACAGTGTTGTGGGCTTTCAGCAGAAGTCGCACCTCCTTGTTCATCCATGAAATCTGATTAGGGTATGTTGCGTTTTCTGATAACGTTGTCTCTTAGCATGCTAAAAGACTCAAAAGGTACACCTTGACAACAGGTATTCCTTACCTAGGTGTGTTCTATGAACTATGCCATAAGTGGTTCTTGAAGATAAACCCTCTTAAGTGTGACATTAGCAGGTGCTGTCAAGGGTGGTGGGGAGTTGAAACTGATGTTCGATTGTTCACTCTATCCTCTAAATATTGAGATAACTATGTTCTTAGTAAAGAAGCATTTAAGAAATGTCATTTATTCTGGCTCAATGAAAAAGTCAAATTAATAAATTAATTAATATGTGTATGTATTTGAAGTTTGCAAGTTTGAAATCCCACACTCTGACAGCCATAAATTCTTAAATTCTTCTATGTGAAATTACACTGCAATGTAAAAAAGAAGGTAACTTATATAAGGTTTTCGGGAAACACATATTAACAATAAGGTACTTCTTAAGGTTCAACCTAAGGATGACGCAGTGTTAAGGTGGTTAAGGAGAACAATGACACTTTCAGAAGCAACAGAGCTGGATCACAGATAAAATCTTTGTATTTGGCAGAATTTGTGATGACATCGTACTGACCTGATTTATTTCTCTGATGAAGAATGAAACCAATTGCCGCACAGAAACCTGCTGTCAGCACAATACCAATGCCAGCACCAACAACCAGAGCAACACCTTCTTGGCAGTCTTGACATTTACCATCTGCAAAAAATACAAAACAAAGTTTTTGTCAGGCAACCACACAACTGCTAAAATGCATTACATTTAGAAAATGAAATTTAGTCTGAATTTTAGTTAATGAAGTTTCAGTCAATAAAAAAACCATTCTTGAAATAACACCTATTCTTTGAATGCTCTATATAAGCTCACCCCAGTTTTGGACGACTGCTTCTTTTAGAGTACTGTGGGCGACATAACAATCATAATCTGCTTTTTCATTCTCCACGATCTCCACACTCTTCCGCAGCTGGTAAGTTCCATCATGATTTGGTCTGACTCCTGATGATTCCATCTCCGTGTCAGACAGGGATGTTTTATACTTTCTAATGAACATTTTCACATCTTTGGGATAGAAACCAGTGGCCAGACACGTGAGCTTCAACATGTTTTTCTTACTGGTAGACTTTCTTGCAAACACACGAACGTCCGGTGGAGCTGAGAACACAAGAAGCAATTTGAATGAATCCTAATTCATAATTTATGAATCAGTGAATCAGAATTTATGAATTCACGTCTTGGAAAGCTGAAGATTTTAATACATCTACTTACAACTATTTTTGAGCTCAGCATCTCCATATTCTCTGAATTTATTGAGCCAGTCCACACACTCTTTCTCCAGATATCCTTTGGTGTACTGGTTTAGGATGGGCACATTATCCCATTTGTCTTTGGTTGGCTTAGCCTCTGTAACCGGAGCAACCCACCGAGATTCCTTATCATCGAAAGAGAGGAAGTCTTGACCATCATAGCTGTACTGATCGATGCCTTTGGAAAATGTCACTTGATTTCCTTGCTCTTTAACTTCACAACCATGTCTCCACTGAAGAACATGAACATCTGAAACAGAGACGAACCCAAACGTTGTCAAACAAGAAAACATAGATGGATATAAGTAGACATACATTACAGTCTCTCACCCGAATTATTGTGTCTCATTCGCTCGATCAGAATGTTGACATTGACGTTAAACCACTGTTCTTTACTCTTTCTGGATTGGGTTCCTTTTTCCCAGTAATCCGCCGGCATTTTCTCTCTCATCCACTGCTGTTTTGGAATCTTTCTCTGTTCCTTGTTATTGTAATAATCAATCTGTCTGTCATCCAGCAAACCCATAGCAGTGAATTCATAGATGCCCGGCAGATCCACAGGTCTGGATAATGCGGTGTATATGTAGTACAGGGAATGCGTCTCTGTAATAACAGAATAAAAAATGGAAAGTAAAATAAAGAAATTGTAAAGGGATGTTTACAGTTGATGTTTCATTTTAAGCGGTCAGTATCAATGCAACATTTTATGAAGTAAATCAAGATCATGAAATAGTCTTGACAAGACAAATGACGAGCGAGTAGCGAGATCTACCATTTCGATAACAAAATCTGAGAAAGGTGATTGGTTGAGCAGGATCAATCTTTAAATAATACGAAGGCCGCACAAACGCCGATTTGAGCCCAGATTTGTATAAACTAATGTTACTTTTTCACCTTCTATAACTTTTAATTCCATTTCTAGAGAGAAATTAATAGTTGTTTTGAATATGTGGTTAGTTTTTGCAAATACGCTCTATTTAAAATCTAAATGAATGGATTTGGGTTATGCTTTTTTAACAAAAAATACACTGTTGTAATTTTATTTAGGTCAACAAAAGATGCCAATTGTGAACAAAGCCTTTTGAGTAACAAACAACTTACTGACGTCATCTGTGACGAATAGTCACAATATCACAACATATTCTAATTTCTAATATATACAATTTGATGCTTAAAGATTTGATTTAGGATTTGATGGCGAATTATTCAAAAAAGATAACGACTGATATTGATAAGCTATTGAAAATAAATAGTGCAATATTCTGTAAATAAAATGAATATTATAGAATGTAATATTTTTTCTTTTTACCTGCACATTGAATTACAAAATGAAATAAAATCCCAATGAACAGACTTTTTCACAATGTCTTATCAAACACAAGATTCCCCATTGATAGGTTACTCTTGTTAACTTTACTTCTTTAATAGGCTTGATCAATTAAATGTGTGGAAATAACTATATTTAATGTACTTGTTCACCTATAGAGGGTTTTCACTGACGTCACGTTCTGGGCTGTAACCCGGATGCGCGGCCATTATGGAGGCACTGGCCGGAGTATGATGGAGTATTGTGAGCTTTGGATACTTTAAGTGAATGTAATACATGTCTAAACCACTGATCAGAGTATGATGGAGTATTGTGAGCTTTGGATACTTTAAGTGAATGTAATACATGTCTAAACCACTGATCAGAGTATGATGGAGTATTGTGAGCTTTGGATACTTTAAGTGAATGTAGACATGTCTAAACCACTGATCAGAGTATGATGGAGTATTGTGAGCTTTGGATACTTTAAGTGTATGTAGACATGTCTAAACCACTGATCAGAGTATGATGGAGTATTGTGAGCTTTGGATACTTTAAGTGAATGTAGACATGTCTAAACCACTGATCAGAGTATGATGGAGTATTGTGAGCTTTGGATACTTTAAGTGAATGTAGAAATGTCTAAACCACTGATCAGAGTATGATGGAGTATTGTGAGCTTTGGATACTTTAAGTGAATGTAATACATGTCTAAACCACTGATCAGAGTATGATGGAGTATTGTGAGCTTTGGATACTTTAAGTGAATGTAGACATGTCGAAACCACTGATCAGAGTATGATGGAGTATTGTGAGCTTTGGATACTTTAAGTGAATGTAGACATGTCGAAACCACTGATCAGAGTATGATAGAGTATTGTGAGCTTTGGATACTTTAAGTGAATGTAGACATGTCTAAACCACTGATCAGAGTATGATGGAGTATTGTGAGCTTTGGATACTTTAAGTGAATTTAGACATGTCTAAACCACTGATCAGAGTATGATGGAGTATTGTGAGCTTTGGACACTTTAAGTGAATGTAATACATGTCTAAACCACTGATCAGAGTATGATGGAGTATTGTGAGCTTTGGATACTTTAAGTGTATGTAGACATGTCTAAACCACTGATCAGAGTATGATGGAGTATTGTGAGCTTTGGATACTTTAAGTGTATGTAGACATGTCTAAACCACTGATCAGAGTATGATGGAGTATAGTGAGCTTTGGATACTTTAAGTGAATGTAGACATGTCTAAACCACTGATCAGAGTATGATGGAGTATTGTGAGCTTTGGATACTTTAAGTGAATGTAGACATGTCTAAACCACTGATCAGAGTATGATGGAGTATTGTGAGCTTTGGATACTTTAAGTGAATGTAGACATGTCTAAACCACTGATCAGAGTATGATGGAGTATTGTGAGCTTTGGATACTTTAAGTGAATGTAGACATGTCTAAACCACTGATCAGAGTATGATGGAGTATTGTGAGCTTTGGATACTTTAAGTGAATGTAGACATGTCGAAACCACTGATCAGAGTATGATGGAGTATTGTGAGCTTTGGATAATTTAAGTGAATGTAGACATGTCTAAACCACTGATCAGAGTATGATGGAGTATTGTGAGCTTTGGATAATTTAAGTGAATGTAGACATGTCTAAACCACTGATCAGAGTATGATGGAGTATTGTGAGCTTTGGATAATTTAAGTGAATGTAGACATGTCTAAACCACTGATCAGAGTATGATGGAGTATTGTGAGCTTTGGATACTTTAAGTGAATGTAGACATGTCTACACAACCGAACACCTCATCAAACCGCGTCCAAGATGCAAAGGCATATAGGGAAGGACTTGGACCACAAGTAAAGGGAGATATTTCGAGAAATGACGGTATATTGGCGGTGCAGATTCCTGAGAGTTAGCCAGTGACCAAGAAAACACACCTGGAGTTTGGAAAGATGATTCTGTGTGATAATGCTCAATATCATATTAAGTGTTTTCACTACTCGTGCATTAATGTTAAGATTGAGCCAAAGGGAAAATTGTGTTGCCCACAGTGACTAAAGCTACACAAGTCTCTGCCAAAACAAGGAAAATAAACCTCCAAAGTAAAAAAACAAAAATATAACTTAACATAAATATAATATATATAATAAAATAACACTCTTTTTACTTGTCTGCTGTGAAGTTTTGCACTTCATGCACTTTGTGTTAATGTTGGTTAAAGTATATTTAATTCATTTAGAATTACAAGTTGGTGAGATTTTTGTAAAGTTATGCTAACAAAAAATAAAGTTATACTCAAGTTACATACAAAAGTGTGTTTACAGTGTATTGCACTATATTATAATATTATAATGTGTATTTTATAGTAGTGTGTAGTTTATAAGCGTTGTGATAAAAGTGTGTTTACAGTTTACAGTGTATTGCACTATATTATAATGTGTAATTTATGGTACATTTACATTTACATTTAGTCATTTAGCAGACGCTTTTATCCAAAGCGACTTACAATAGTCGAGGAGACAATGAAGCGGTAAATAGCCGATAGTAGTGTATAGTTTATAAGTGTTGTGATAAAATTGTGTTTACAGTGTATTGTATTATATTATAATGTATAATTTATAGTAGTGTATAGTTTATAAGTGTTGTGATAAAAGTGTGTTTTTCCTTTAATAAATCTGTTTTCTGATTGATATGCTGTGTGTTGTCGTTCACAACAAAACAATAACAAATTAACAATCATTTATAGATCATTTAAGGCTATATAGACAAGTCAAGACGTGCATTAATTTACATTTTTTAAGTGCATATAAATATAAACTTTAGTTAAAATTCACCACAGATGGACAAAAGTTCACCAGTCCAATTTTATCTATGCTATAATACCAATCACTATCTTTACACATCAAGAAATCAATCTGCAATATAATATTACAAATGTTCTTCTCGATCTGTCCTATCGGTATAACCTGACACTCGGCAATAATTAAACATTCTCCATGATGATGTTGTGGACATTCTTCAGTGTCTGTGCTGTGTTGTGATGCGAGGTGCCTCAAACATGGCGACTTCGGTCTGATGACGCGCCGTGAAAACCCGCTATTGTTGTCTCTATTATCTACCGCTTCATTGTCTCCTCGACTATTGTTAGTCGCTTTGGATAAAAGCGTCTGCTAAACGACTAAATGTAAATGTCGTGTGACAGACAGATAACGGACATTTTGTTTTGTGTTTATGGCAGTTATATTCATCTTCTGAGTAAATAACTTTTGTACATTTTATATAATACAAATAACACTTGATAATGCATACATTTGTTTAAATCAATGTTTATATCTTGCATTTGTACAATTTAGTCCAGCCACCATAGAGGAAACGTGCTTTCACTTTCGCTTTCTTAGCAAAAACAACATTTAAACTGAACTTACCTGCTTGAACCGACAACAAAGGCCCAAAATAAAGAACCATTCTGACCACAAGCAAACTCTTTCTGATGAAATCTGTGTCCATGTTTTAAGGTTACTCTATAACTTTAGTAATGTTTACTTCACAACAGCAAGATGAAGGGAGAAAATGGCTGAAGATGTTTCACCAGTTAAAATAAAGAATCTTCATCATCACATGTATCCAGGCAAAACTCATGAACTGAGGATATAAACATTATTCATAAAAAATATACAAAAACTATTTGTCAGCACAACATTTTATTAAAATGATCTTTTCATACTTATTCAAATATATATATATATATTACAAACATAGTAGAGGTAACAACTGAAACAAAAGCAGAAGATTGTCTAAAAAGATTCAACTATACAAACAATTGTGAACCAACAGGAATCAAAAGAATCTTCTATGTTGTCTGTTTTAGGCCTTATTTCAGAAGGATTTAATGCTTTAAAGTGATGTCGCTTAAAGATGTTTGATTGGTTTAATCAGCCCAATAACATCCCACTAATATTAGGAAACACATTATCAGTAGAAATCAACAGAAAACATTATAGTTACAATGAAAACCAATATATCACGCTTAAAAACCCAACACTATCTTTAAGTGGAGGTACACTTACCCGTTACCAGTGCTTATTGCAAATGATAAATATGTTAATCATTATAAGACTAAGACAAATGAAACTTGTTTATTATAAATCTTCTTATGTGAAGGTTTGTTGTTTTAAGGGTTGATGGGATGAATTTTCATGAATCTGTAGATTTGATGAACAGTCTGTCAGCACTTTACCCTGAAAACAGACAGAAATAAGTATTTTATTCAAATGAAGTTTGCTGTATTTTCCCACATTATATGAGACAGGACCGGACGATTCCTTGATCAGAACAACTATGGGGTTCTTATCCTTACAACAATCAAGTAAGAAATCTTTGCCCAGATAATAAGACAAACATTGTTGCTGAGATTGATGACCTCAACTTGAAGTCCGCTTGCCTCCTTTAATCCGATAGACAAACTGTAATTTCCTTCTGTGATACTTGAGTTCTTTATTGTGTTCATCTGTCCATTAAAGATGACTATACATATTTGCACATTTATAAAATACAGATTTTTCCTCTTAAATTTCCACATGCATGTAAATAACCCAAATGACACATTAGAACTGCTTACACAGCTTTTACACTGTTTGAGGTTCATCAATAGTGGGGTTCATTTTTATTTATCGCATCACATTCATCTAATTCATACCCATGTTTTCTTTTACATTTACATTTACATTTAGTCATTTAGCAGACGCTTTTATCCAAAGCGACTTACAATAGTCAAGGAGACAATGAAGCTTTTAAAATACAATGAAATATTAAAGAGAAGAGAAACAGTACTGCAGTTCAATCATACTTACCAGATTTATCCATATTCTCCAGAGAGCTGTTCGTACTGTTCTCTAATCCACTCGTGCTTCCCTTTCCTGTTGGTGAAACAGAAATGTTAAAGAGTCCATTCAGTGCTGTTGATCTTAAAAATTCCAGGATCATCCCCTGAAAGGGGTCTAAAATCCAAACTGAAGTCAGTCGGGATGTACAATCCCCATGACATTCAATGTGGTCATCCAGTATGAAGCCCAGATTCGAGACAAGGGGAAAGAACACATGAAATGTGTAATGGGCCGAGTCCACTAGGAGACACTACTTATGTGTCAAACTCATATATCGGCACTCAGGCGATTAAGTTTGGCTTGGTAGTTGTGCGGACACAAAGTCAAGAATACCCAGCCCTTAAGTGGAGGTCTGCACACCCTTACCAAAGTTTGCTATGGAAATTGTTCGGTACGGGGAGACACACGGGTGGCAAAAAAAAAAATTTGAATGAATGGACGGAGAGGTCAAAGGGCTAAATGAAATTTTGAATGTTAGAACACAATCTGTGAGTCTTGAGCACTTGCTTAGGAATTCAAAATGGGATGTTTGCAAATACTAAAAACTCAAAAGAAAGTTATTACATTAAAGTGCACAACAGAAATTTAAGAATAAGAATCATATTCACCAGAGTCTGTGCCAGTCTCATTTCCCTTGTTCTCTCCACCTAGAAATGAAGAAAATGAGTCAATCAGACCAAGGGCGAGTAAGCTCTTACACATGTTACACTTCTAGTTCAACATTCAGTTTTAATTCTTCACAGCAAAACGTACAAATAATATAAGATGGACATGTGATATGATCAACATTATGTCTAAAACATGCATACCAGATTTGTTAACATCCTCCTGAGAACTGTTTGTACTGCTGTCTGATGGATTCAGCAAAGCTGCTTCCTCTGCATTGGCGGCATTGCCTTTATCAGGGATATTAACCGCTACCTGCTGGTTTACTGTACAGAAAATATATCAAACAAAACTATAAATGAATTACCACATAGCTGAAGAGTGTACAGATGAAGTCACATCCGTAATTTTATTTTTTAGTGAATGTGAACATGAAAAAGACAATAGATGATAAAAAGTAATGTGTAACAATAAAATACTAATTGTAATCTGATTACAAGTGTTTTAATAAATGAATTACAAGTACACAGAGATTCATCTTTACACAGTTTTTTTTTGTCTATATTTTATTTGTATTGTAAATGAATTATCTTTGAGACACACACGGTAAGCATTTGGTTTTGGGGAACAGTGTTACCTGGAGGCAGAAGAGCAACTTGAGTATTTGTACCATTGGGATCAGGTCTGGGCTCAGATGTGTCCTTGCCTTGGATCAGTAAAAATTATTAATCAGCATATCAAATTTACTAAACATCAGGTCATTATATTACAATTATTTTACAAAATCAGTGAGACAGAAACATAAAAACCACATGTTTTGTATTTATTCCAACACAATGTCTTGTTAAATTCTATTTATTTAGGTACTATAAAGGCTAGTTTACGCTGAAACAACTTCAGTTCTAAGCCAAACTTAACTTTCTCTGAACTTTTTATAAGATGATTTATGTTCTTAAAAACCATTTGGCCAATTCCGTTGAAATGTCAACCTTACCATGGAAAAAGTTTTTAACCAAAGGTTTTAAGTAAACTTATAGCACACATCAAATATCTATTAATTTATTTATTTATTGTTTTAAGTGCATGATTTTTCATGGTAAAGTTAGGTCTATTTTCAGAATTGTCACATCCATAATGCTACATTTTGCTCATCAACGACCACATGAAAATTCAAATATAGTAATTATTTATATTCTATAAAAAGCTATCCATTGCCAATTGTTGTATATTATTGATTCTGGTTTGTAGATTTTAATTCACATAAATCTAAATAAGTTTGTTGTTCCACAAAAAAGTAGGTTTATTTAACTTTCTTAAAATAGAATTGTTCATAAACTGATATTTTGCTGATGCTTAAACACTATCCACAAGGGTTTTGTATTACATAAACAGTTGGTTCAGTTACAATTGAATTCTAAAAGGATTTTTTATGTGACATCCATAACGCTGAAATTGCCCATTAGGTAGACTGTATATACTGTATATATATTAGTTCTGTCTCATCACTAAAGATAGCTTTAATCATATATCCCACAGAATCAGATTTGAGTGTATACACACCTCTACATCATGCAATAAGTTTTACTTCTACTTTTCATTCAAACAGTACAAATAACTTTACTCTTTAAAGAGAAGCATGTTGTAATACTGACCAGTTTTTTTTCGCTTATAAAGAAAAATTCCCAGTCCTAGTGCGGCCGCCAAAACTCCGATCACCACACCAATTCCCACACCAGTTCCCAAAGCAGCTCCTTCATTGCAGTTACCACAAAATCCATCTGCAAAAAAAATACAACACAAAGTAAAAAATGCAACTGAGTAAATGCATTATAAAAACATATTCTTTAATGTTTAAATTATTTTTTATAGAAGCTCACCCCAGTTTTGGACGACTGCTTCTTTTAGAGTACTGTGGGCGACATAACAATCATAATCGGCTTTTTCATTCTCCACGATCTCCACACTCTTCCGCAGCTGGTAAGTTCCATCATGATTTGGTCTGACTCCTGATGATTCAATCCCCGTGTCAGACAGGGATGTTTTATACTTTCTAATGAACATTGTCACATCTTTGGGATAGAAACCAGTGGCCAGACACGTGAGCTTCACCATGTTTTTCTTACTGGTAGACTTTCTTGCAAACACACGAACGTCCGGTGGAGCTGAGAACACAAGAATCAATTTGAATGAATCCTAATTCATAATTTATGAATCAGTTTCATGTCTTTGAAAGCTGAAGATTTTAATACATCTACTTACAACTATTTTTGAGCTGAACATCTCCATATTCTCTGAATTTATTGAGCCAGTCCACACACTCTTTCTCCAGATATCCTTTGGTGTACTGGTTTAGGATGGGCACATTATCCCATTTGTCTTTGGTTGGCTTAGCCTCTGTAACCGGAGCAACCCACCGAGATTCCTTATCATCGAAAGAGAGGAAGTCTTGACCATCATAGCTGTACTGATCGATGCCTTTGGAAAATGTCACTTCATTTCCTTGCTCTTTAACTTCACAACCATGTCTCCACTGAAGAACATGAACATCTGAAACAGAGACGAACCCAAACGTTGTCAAACAAGAAAACATAGGTGGATATAAGTAGACATACATTACAGTCTCTCACCCGAATTATTGTGTCTCATTCGCTCGATCAGAATGTTGACATTGACGTTAAACCACTGTTCTTTACTCTTTCTGGATTGGGTTCCTTTTTCCCAGTAATCCGGCGGCATTTTCTCTCTCATCCACTGCTGTTTCGGAATCTTTCTCTGTTCCTTGTTATTGTAATAATCAATCTGTCTGTCATCCAGCAAACCCATAGCAGTGAATTCATAGATGCCCGGCAGATCCACAGGTTTGGATAATGCGGTGTATATGTAGTACAGGGAATGCGTGACTGTGGGGAATATATACAGGGATCAAATATAATATAAAGCATACAATAAAATAGTGGAAAAAGATTAGGTCTGGATATTAAAATAGTTAAATCTTTGTTTAAAATAGTGGAAAAAGATTAGGTCTGGATATTTTTATGTAGTACAGGGAATGCGTGACTATAATATAAATATAATCAAATATAATATAAAGTATACAATAAAATAGTTGAAAATGATTAGGTCTGGATATTATAAAGTTATTATTATAAATGATGACAGATTATATTAACACATACAGAATAAAAAGCAGTGCTTTTTTAAATACTATTGCAATAACATTATTGAAAAAAAACATAATTTCTATAATTGTTTATGAGTTCAGAAGTCACATTTATGTAATAATATTTATCATCAGCTCTACGTCATCTGTGAGGGGGGGTCTGGCGCCCTCTTGTGGACGCTTCGAGTATAAATAAAAATACAAAAAATTCTATATTTTAAGAATTTATGAAAACATTGAAAACATAAATAAAGAGAGTTCAGTGACCATTGTGTTTGTGTTTCTTGTTTTACAAAATGACAGTTTGATTTGTTTAACAAACATCAACAGAAACAATAATAACAACAATAATAATATAGAAAAGAATATATTTCTACATTTAAAACAAACATGAGTCAGCTGTCGTCAATGAGAAGTTTAAATAATGCATAGAATGATTAAATTATAAGTTTATTGTTATTCTTTTAATAAGAATTAAAACCGAAAGTATTTCTGTCTTTGTTTATCAGCGCCATTTTACAACCCTGAATATAAATGTATATAAACTCTATATAAACTCTATATAATACTCTATATAAACTCTATATAAACTCTATATAATACTCTATATAAACTCTATATAAACTCTATATAATACTGACATTAACACGTTTAAAGTCACTATAACACGGACAGAATGTGTGTTTTGTGTGAATATAAATGTAAGAGACTCACCATCTTGGCTTTGGATCTGCAGAACAGAATGAAAGAGAAGAAAAGAAGAGAAGAAGAGAAGAGTGTTCACATCCATGTTTCAGAGATCTCAGATCAGTGTTAACTCACACTAGTGCTCGAGCTCTGATCAGTGTTAACTCACACTAGTGCTCGTGCTGGTGAGCACACCTTCAACCAATAACAACCAGTCATCATTCACTTTCACTTTCACACTCACTGGGACACCAACACTTATATACACCTATATATACATCTATTCACTTTATATACACCTATATATACATCTATTCACTTTATATACACCTATATATCCATCTATTCACTTTATATACACCTATATATACATCTATTCACTTTATATACACCTATATATACACATCTATTCACTTTATATACACCTATATATACATCTATTCACTTTATATACACCTATATATACCTCTATTCACTTTATATACACCTATATATACATCTATTCACTTTATATACACCTATATATACATCTATTCACTTTATATACACCTATATATACATCTATTCACTTTATATACACCTATATATACATCTATTCACTTTATATACACCTATATATACATCTATTCACTTTATATACACCTATATATACATCTATTCACTTTATATGCACCTATATATACCTCTATTCACTTTATATACACCTATATATACATCTATTCACTTTATATACACCTATATATACATCTATTCACTTTATATACACCTATATATACCTCTATTCACTTTATATACACCTATATATACCTCTATTCACTTTATATACACCTATATATACCTCTATTCACTTTATATACACCTATATATACCTCTATTCACTTTATATACACCTATATATACCTCTATTCACTTTATATACACCTATATATACATCTATTCACTTTATATACACCTATATATACCTCTATTCACTTTATATACACCTATATATACATCTATTCACTTTATATACACCTATATATACATCTATTCACTTTATATACACCTATATATACCTCTATTCACTTTATATACACCTATATATACCTCTATTCACTTTATATACACCTATATATACCTCTATTCACTTTATATACACCTATATATACCTCTATTCACTTTATATACACCTATATATACCTCTATTCACTTTATATACACCTATATATACCTCTATTCACTTTATATACACAACCTCATCATTATCTTATATTCATCTATTCACTTTATATACATGACCTCATCATTATCTTATATTGATCTATTCACTTTATATACATGACCTCATCATTATCTTTTATTGATCTATTCACTTTATATACATGACCTCATCATTATCTTATATTGATCTATTCACTTTATATACATGACCTCATCATTATCTTATATTGATCTATTCACTTTATATACACGACCTCATCATTATCTTATATTGCTCTATTCACTTTATATACTTGACCTCATCATTATCTTTTATTGATCTATTCACTTTATATACATGACCTCATCATTATCTTATAATGATCTATTCACTTTATATACACGTCCTCATCATTATCTTTTATTGATCTATTCACTTTATATACATGACCTCATCATTATCTTATATTGATCTATTCACTTTATATACATGACCTCATCATTATCTTATATTGATCTATTCACTTTATATACATGACCTCATCATTATCTTATATTCATCTATTCACTTTATATACACGACCTCATCATTATCTTATATTGATCTATTCACTTTATATACTTGACCTCATCATTATCTTTTATTGATCTATTCACTTTATATACATGACCTCATCATTATCTTATAATGATCTATTCACTTTATATACGCGACCTCATCATTATCTTATATTCATCTATTCACTTTATATACATGACCTCATCATTATCTTTTATTGATCTATTCACTTTATATACATGACCTCATCATTATCTTATATTGATCTATCCACTTTATATACATGACCTCATCATTATCTTATATTGATCTATTCACTTTATATACATGACCTCATCATTATCTTATATTCATCTATTCACTTTATATACATGACCTCATCATTATCTTATATTGATCTATTCACTTTATATACATGACCTCATCATTATCTTATATTGATCTATTCACTTTATATACATGACCTCATCATTATCTTATATTCATCTATTCACTTTATATACATGACCTCATCATTATCTTATATTGATCTATTCACTTTATATACATGACCTCATCATTATCTTATATTGATCTATCCACTTTATATACATGACCTCATCATTATCTTATATTGATCTATTCACTTTATATACATGACCTCATCATTATCTTATATTCATCTATTCACTTTATATACATGACCTCATCATTATCTTATATTGATCTATTCACTTTATATACATGACCTCATCATTATCTTATATTGATCTATTCACTTTATATACATGACCTCATCATTATCTTATATTCATCTATTCACTTTATATACATGACCTCATCATTATCTTATATTGATCTATTCACTTTATATACATGACCTCATCATTATCTTATATTGATCTATCCACTTTATATACATGACCTCATCATTATCTTATATTGATCTATTCACTTTATATACATGACCTCATCATTATCTTATATTCATCTATTCACTTTATATACATGACCTCATCATTATCTTATATTGATCTATTCACTTTATATACATGACCTCATCATTATCTTATATTGATCTATTCACTTTATATACATGACCTCATCATTATCTTATATTGATCTATTCACTTTATATACATGACCTCATCATTATCTTATATTCATCTATTCACTTTATATACATGACCTCATCATTATCTTATATTGATCTATTCACTTTATATACATGACCTCATCATTATCTTATATTCATCTATTCACTTTATATACATGACCTCATCATTATCTTATATTGATCTATTCACTTTATATACATGACCTCATCATTATCTTATATTGATCTATTCACTTTATATACATGACCTCATCATTATCTTATATTCATCTATTCACTTTATATACATGACCTCATCATTATCTTATATTGATCTATTCACTTTATATACATGACCTCATCATTATCTTATATTGATCTATCCACTTTATATACATGACCTCATCATTATCTTATATTGATCTATTCACTTTATATACATGACCTCATCATTATCTTATATTCATCTATTCACTTTATATACATGACCTCATCATCATCTTATATTGATCTATTCACTTTATATACATGACCTCATCATTATCTTATATTGATCTATTCACTTTATATACATGACCTCATCATTATCTTATATTCATCTATTCACTTTATATACATGACCTCATCATTATCTTATATTGATCTATTCACTTTATATACATGACCTCATCATTATCTTATATTGATCTATCCACTTTATATACATGACCTCATCATTATCTTATATTGATCTATTCACTTTATATACATGACCTCATCATTATCTTATATTGATCTATTCACTTTATATACATGACCTCATCATTATCTTATATTCATCTATTCACTTTATATACATGACCTCATCATTATCTTATATTGATCTATTCACTTTATATACATGACCTCATCATTATCTTATATTGATCTATCCACTTTATATACATGACCTCATCATTATCTTATATTGATCTATTCACTTTATATACATGACCTCATCATTATCTTATATTGATCTATTCACTTTATATACATGACCTCATCATTATCTTATATTGATCTATTCACTTTATATACATGACCTCATCATTATCTTATATTGATCTATTCACTTTATATACATGACCTCATCATTATCTTATATTGATCTATTCACTTTATATACATGACCTCATCATTATCTTATATTCATCTATTCACTTTATATACATGACCTCATCATTATCTTATATTGATCTATTCACTTTATATACATGACCTCATCATTATATTTTATTGATCTATTCACTTTATATACATGACCTCATCATTATCTTTTATTGATCTATTCACTTTATATACATGACCTCATCATTATCTTTTATTGATCTATTCACTTTATATACATGACCTCATCATTATCTTATATTGATCTATTCACTTTATATACATGACCTCATCATTATCTTATATTCATCTATTCACTTTATATACATGACCTCATCATTATCTTATATTGATCTATTCACTTTATATACACGACCTCATCATTATCTTTTATTGATCTATTCACTTTATATACACGACCTCATCATTATCTTTTATTGATCTATTCACTTTATATACACGACCTCATCATTATCTTTTATTGATCTATTCACTTTATATACTTGACCTCATCATTATCTTTTATTGATCTATTCACTTTATATACTTGACCTCATCATTATCTTTTATTGATCTATTCACTTTATATACATGACCTCATCATTATCTTATATTGATCTATTCACTTTATATACATGACCTCATCATTATCTTTTATTGATCTATTCACTTTATATACTTGACCTCATCATTATCTTTTATTGATCTATTCACTTTATATACATGACCTCATCATTATCTTATATTGATCTATTCACTTTATATACATGACCTCATCATTATCTTATATTGATCTATTCACTTTATATACATGACCTCATCATTATCTTTTATTGATCTATTCACTTTATATACATGACCTCATCATTATCTTATATTGATCTATCCACTTTATATACATGACCTCATCATTATCTTATATTGATCTATTCACTTTATATACATGACCTCATCATTATCTTATATTCATCTATTCACTTTATATACATGACCTCATCATTATCTTATATTGATCTATTCACTTTATATACATGACCTCATCATTATCTTATATTGATCTATTCACTTTATATACATGACCTCATCATTATCTTATATTCATCTATTCACTTTATATACATGACCTCATCATTATCTTATATTGATCTATTCACTTTATATACATGACCTCATCATTATCTTATATTGATCTATCCACTTTATATACATGACCTCATCATTATCTTATATTGATCTATTCACTTTATATACATGACCTCATCATTATCTTATATTGATCTATTCACTTTATATACATGACCTCATCATTATCTTATATTCATCTATTCACTTTATATACATGACCTCATCATTATCTTATATTGATCTATTCACTTTATATACATGACCTCATCATTATCTTATATTGATCTATTCACTTTATATACATGACCTCATCATTATCTTATATTGATCTAATCACTTTATATAGATGACCTCATCATTATCTTATATTCATCTATTTATTTTATATTGATTCATTCATTTTATATTGATCTATTTATTTTATATACTATACAGCATTAAACATGACCTCATCATTATCTTATATTGATCTATTCACTTTATATACATGACCTCATCATTATCTTATATTGATCTATTCACTTTATATACATGACCTCATCATTATCTTATATTGATCTATTCACTTTATATACACGACCTCATCATTATCTTATATTGATCTATTCACTTTATATACATGACCTCATCATTATCTTTTATTGATCTATTTATTTTATATTGATTCATTCATTTTATATTGATCTATTTATTTTATATACTATACAGCATTAAACATGACCTCATCATTATCTTATATTGATCTATTCACTTTATATACACGACCTCATCATTATCTTATATTGATCTATTCACTTTATATACATGACCTCATCATTATCTTATATTCATCTATTCACTTTATATACATGACCTCATCATTATCTTATATTGATCTATTCACTTTATATACATGACCTCATCATTATCTTATATTGATCTATTCACTTTATATACATGACCTCATCATTATCTTATATTCATCTATTCACTTTATATACATGACCTCATCATTATCTTATATTCATCTATTCACTTTATATACATGACCTCATCATTATCTTATATTCATCTATTTATTTTATATTGATTCATTCATTTTATATTGATCTATTTATTTTATATTTGTTTATTCATTTTATATTGATTTATTCATTTTATATTGGTATATTCATTTTATATTGATTTATTTATTTTATATTGATTTTATTGATTTTATATTGATTTTATTCATTTTATATTGATTGATTCATTTTATATTGATTTATTCTTTTTATATTGATCTATTCTATATTATATTGATCTATTCACTTTATATTGATTTATTCATTTTATATTGGTTTATTCATTTTATATTGATTTTATTGATTTTATATTGATTTTATTCATTTTATATTGATTGATTCATTTTATATTGATTTATTCTTTTTATATTGATCTATTCTATATTATATTGATCTATTCACTTTATATTGATTTATTCATTTTATATTGGTTTATTCATTTTATATTGATTTTATTGATTTTATTGATTTTATATTGATTTTATATTTATTTTATTGATTTTATATTGATTTTATTGATTTTATATTGATTTTATTGATTTTTACATTTACATTACATTTAGTCATTTAGCAGACGCTTTTATCCAAAGTGACTTACAATAGTCGAGGAGACAATGAAGCGGTAAATAGCCGATACAACAATAGGTGAACAAGTGCTACAACAATGCTACCAAGTTACACAGAGAGAGAAGTTACAAAAGATTTTAAATTTTTTTAATTTTTTAAATTTATTTATTTATTTTATTTTTTGATAGAGTGAGTAGTTAGAAAAGAAGGTACTCCTAGTGAGTTAGGTGTAGCTGGAAAAGATGAGTTTTTAGGTGTTTTTTAAAGATAGAGACCGAGTCTGACAAGCGTGAAGCCAGAGGCAGATCGTTCCTTCATCGAGGAACTAAACATTTCACTTATTACATATAGTACAAAGCAGTTAGGCCACGTCACTATGAATAGAAATACTTACAGTAATGAATTAATATTATTGTTATTATTATTTTAATGATAAATGTAATGATTTCTTAAACAATCAAGTTTGGATTTGTATTGATATTTTTATTATTACATATAGTACAAAGCAGTAAGACAAGGTCAATATGAATAAAAAACACACTTATGAATTATTGGCAAAAGTTAATTTACTATTATTATCATTTTAATTATTATTATTATAATTATTATTGTGTTTATTGAAATATTAAATGTAACAATTTGTTAAAAACAAGTTTGGATTCTTTGGAATATTGTAATAATTACATATAGTTTAGAGAAGTTAGACCAGGTCACTGCAACTATAAATACAAACATTAATAAATGACTGTTTAAAAAGAAAGATTTTGTATCATACTATACAATTTTAATCATAAATATCATATTTTTTTAATTTTCAAGTATGGAGCCCTAAAGCAAAGTAATATTTTAGTTATTAAATGTAATTCATAGCAGTTAGACCAGGTCACTATGAATAGAAAAACACAATAATAATTATTGCTAAAAGACTATATTATTATTATTATTATTATTATTATAATTATTATTATTATTATTATTATTATTATTATTATCATTCAGACCAGGTCAATACGAATAAAAAAACACACAATAATAATTATTGGTAAAAGTCTATTTATTATTATTATTATTATTGTTATTATTATTATTATTATTATTATTATTATTATTATTATTATTATCAGTCAGACCAGGTCAATACGAATAAAAAAACACACAAAAATAATTATTGGTAAAAGTCTATTTATTATTATTATTGTTATTATTATTATTATTATTATTATTATTATTATTATTATTATTATTATTATTATTATTATCATTCAGACCAGGTCAATACGAATAAAAAACACACAATAATAATTATTGGTAAAAGTCTATTTATTATTATTATTATTATTATTGTTATTATTATTATTATTATTATTATTATTATTATTATTATTATCAGTCAGACCAGGTCAATACGAATAAAAAAACACACAATAATAATTATTGGTAAAAGTCTATTTATTATTATTATTATTATTATTATTATTATTATTATTATTATAAGGTCTTGTATCATATTACATTATTTTAATAATAAATCAAATATTTTCTTTAGTCTTGAAGCAATATGAATATTTAAAATGACTATAAATAAGATTTTAATTATAACATGTAATACAAAGCATCAACAATTAGCAAAATAATAAATAATTTGAAACCGAACTAAATAATAGTAATAAAAATAATAAAAATAAAATAATAATAATAATTATAATGATAAAGAATAGCAATAAAACACAAAACTACTCCTAAGGTTTCATGAAAACAACATGTCAGCCCCAGACTACATGTCCCACAATGCACCTCGCGCCCCCCTCCCAATCTGGCGCTTTCCCTGAGCCCGAGTTTCGATCCATCGGAAAATTTGATTTTATGTTGATTTATTCATTTTATATTGATCTATTTGTTTTATGTTGATTTATTCATTTTATATTGATCTATTTATTTTATGTTGATTTATTCATTTTATATTGATCTATTTATTTTATGTTGATTTATTCATTTTATATTGATCTATTTATTTTATGTTGATTTATTCATTTTATATTGATCTATTTATTTTATATTGATTTAATCCTTTTTATATTAATTCATTAATTTTATATTGATCTATTTATTTTATATTGATTCATTCATTTTGTATTAATTAATTTATTTTATATTGATTAATTAATTGTATATTGATTTATTCATTTTATATTGATTTATTTATTTTATATTGATTCATTCATTTTGTATTAATTAATTAATTTTATATTGATCTATTTATTTTATATTGATTCATTCATTTTATATTGATTTATTCATTTTATATTGATCTATTCATTTTATATTGATCTTTTTATTTTATATTGATCTATTCATTTTATATTGATCTATTTATTTTATATTGATTCATTCATTTTGTATTAATTAATTTATTTTATATTGATTAATTAATTGTATATTGATTTATTCATTTTATATTGATTTATTCATTTTATATTGATCTATTTATTTTATATTGATCTATTTATTTTATATTGATTTATTCATTTTATATTGATTTATTCATTTTATATTGATCTATTTATTTTATATTGATTCATTCATTTTGTATTAATTTACTTATTTTATATTGATTAATTAATTTTATATTGATTTATTCATTTTATATTGATTTATTCATTTTATATTGATCTTTTTATTTTATATTGATTCATTCATTTTGTATTAATTTATTCATTTTATATTGATTAATTAATTTTATATTGATTTATTCATTTTATATTGATTTATTCATTTTATATTGATTTATTCATTTTATATTGATTTATTCATTTTATATTGATTCATTAATTTTATAGTGATTTATTCATTTTATATTGATTCATTAATTTTATATTGATCTATTTATTTTATATTGATTCATTAATTTTATATTGATTTATTCATTTTATATTGATTCATTAATTTTATATTGATCTATTTATTTTATATTGATTCATTAATTTTATATTGATTTATTCATTTTATGTTGATTTATTCATTTTATATTGATTTATATATTTTATATTTATTTATTTTATATTTCTGATGTAAAAAAGCATAAAAGAGTTTTATCTTCAATGGTTTCTCCTGTCTAAACTCATACAATCTTATGCAGATTTATGGGTACATTTTCACATTAAAAATGGGTTTTCCTTAATTTCAAACATAAGTTTATAATTGGATTTTTGTGAAGCACATGAGAACTTGAATATATGTTTCTCTATTAGTTTTAATATTCAATATTTAGATTTTTATGATTTGTGTTGAAATGTATAATGGAAAAGTGAGTTTTAAAAGTCTCTCATATGTGTTGGATTTCTTTGTCACTTCAAGGTCTGACATCATTTACATTTACATTTATTCATTTGGCAGACGCTTTAATCTAGCGTGTCTTACAGTATTATACAGCGTTCAATCATCACAGAGTAAACAGATGTAAGATTTCTTCAAGAACACTTCAATTATTGTCTGAGACTGGGATTCAAACCAACAACCTTCTGATCACAAGATCATCTCTCTAAACACCAGAACACAGTCAGTCGTTGTTTCAAAGTTTGGTAATCCCTCAAACAACAGCTCTAAATAATAATAATCGTGATTTCAGGAATCTTCAACAGTTCACCATTGTGAAAAAAGAATAGAAATATGCCTTCTTAATAACATAAATGACATAGTATGTTAATGATTCGTCCCTTTTTCACCCAATTTCTTCAATTGCTGCGAGCCTGCAACGCAACAAATCCATTTACAACAATCATACAATACAGACTGCAAACATTTCAATGATTATTTCTGTTGACAAACGTGTTTCCAACCAAAAGAACAAATCTTTTTTTATTTTTTTACTTTATCTTACAGATTTTACAAAGAACTTTTCTCAACCGTAATATTTATAACAGCAAAAAAATCTTTAGGAATCATCATTAACAATTTTGAATGAATTCAATCAAAGAGATGAAACCATAACAGCAATGGATTACAAATAATAATGTGTTTAATGTACATTTCTTCTGTGTCAGGATTTATGATACTGGTTTTCTATTTTTAGACAAAAGTGCAACAAATAATTTGTTCAGCATAATAATTCTTTTGATCTATTTCAATTCAAGTAAAATTGTTTCTCGCGTGCAGTTCTCATAAACCTCCTCAAACACACGACATCCATTGCTTAGCTGTCAACATGAAGATATATCGAATTATAAAATGAATATACTTCATAAATAAAGGTGCCACAACTGGTTATTTTAACAGAGACGCCATGGTTTTATAACACCTTTACTTTAAAGTGTATAAATTAACACAATCCTTGTATTCGCCTCAGACCAAACCTTCCTATATTTACAATTAACATGAATAATTGAGAATTTAACTTAATGAATTGTCCGTAAAGCAAGGATTTGTTATCTAGTTTCTCCCCCTATTATAAACCCACATAACGCACAACTTTCCATCATTTCCTGCCGAACCGAAAGCCAAAACCTCCTTTCTGTCTATTAAAGGCCTGCAAACCTCCAGCGATGGAAGTGAGGGCATCGTTTCTCTTTTCTCCGCCGTCTTCTTCAATCTCTCCGCCTTCGGGATAAGACATGGCGTCTATGTGGTTGTCTGGAAATGTTCCCATGGGTCTCCGTCCCAGCTCCTCTCGTTTCTGGCTCTTGACCGTGTGTCTCCAGCCCAGTTCTGGCCTCACCCTTCCCAGAAGCTCCTCCGGCTCCTGAACCAGATCCCAGGGATGGAGTTCCGCCGATGGACCTCCCAGTGACGCCTGCATCTGAAGCATCGCAGACTCCCACTCAGGGTCGTCCAGCATAGGCAGGTAAACCATGGGATGATGTGGGAGCATCAGTCCTTTGGGAGGCTGAATAAGTAACATCAGCAAGAAGATGAATGTGGTTTTGAGAGAGGAAAGATGGACAACCTGGAATTTCATCTGAAATGTGTGGAACAGAGAAGAATGACATTAAAGAAGTCTGCGTTGATAAATCTCTGTATATCTTACACATTTCCGCTAATGGACTTGATGTTGTTTAGAAAGGATAGACGGATTCTTCTCAGTGTAGACTACAGCTTACCTTGAAGACTTGTCCGAATCTCTCTCTCATCCGCTCCCAGGTTTCTCCTTAAATACTCTACCCCTGTGAGATCTGACCTTTGTCAATGACTAGATGGGTCTTTTGTCGTATTGATTGAAACATCCTTGTGACGCACAAATGATCTTCACAGAGTCATCAAAATTCCTTGACCTGGGATACACAGTTTCCTTAACAGGTGGACATCAAGTGGACGATCACTGAAGACAAAACTCCCACCCAGATCCTCAGCTTTGTATCGAGTATGTGTCTCACCAGGAGGTGTGATGAACATCAGCAGGATGTATTATGACATGTGTATTATTAGGACTATTAGATGGTATTTGCAGTCACAGTCTAAAGTTAAGTAATTGTGGCAAGACGTTCCGTGTAAAGGTATATTTTAATTTTTAATTTTTATATTTTATATATTTGATATAAACATGTTGGATAGTTTGCTGTCTCTTTGGGTTATTATAATTGAATCAAGACAACCCAACTGCAGTTGATTTGATCGTATTGGAATGCGCAGTAAATCGTATATAGCCTATGTGTTTCTTCTATTGAACTCTTCGTTTATTTGACATGAACTTGCTGTTTGAGCAATGTTGGAAAACAAAAACAAAAATTTTGAAACAAATCACATAACAAATATACTTTGAATATTTTGAAGAAAACATAAATATGGATATCCTTAGAAACCAGTTTGTAGCTTTCATGTTTAGTCCATGCGCAGGTATAAGATATATTCTCATATCTAGATTTAATCCTTTCATTTCCAAGCAAACACATCAAGAACATTCAATCAAAATGATTTAACCGCACACTAAACACCTTATTGTAACTTATAAATAGACATGGAATGATTCATTTTCATAGGGAATTGACAGGTAAAGTATTTTTAAAACAGTACTCTCAAGAGCTCGGTGTTCTGTAAAATCATGTGATGTCTCTATTGTATCTCATAGATCTCCCGTTGCTAAGCTGCTCTAAGAAACTCTGTGCTTCCTTTTATGAGTAACCGATGGCCAAGATCATTAATGTGCTGATGGGCTTCAGACTGACATCATGGCAACAGTTCTCATGGTTTCGCCTTCAGCTTTGGATTATCCTAAACATTTAGAAACCAAACAATAGTGTTTAAAGTATATAACAATACCCCACTCTATATTTATCTCATATTAACTGTTTGAAAAGTGTCAGGGGACTCTACAATAAAAACTAGATAATGATATATATAAATAATAAATAGTAATCGGCAAGCACGTATACTGAAGCGATGTATATACAGTCAAGATATGGTTTTCATGCCTTAACAGATGATTGACTTTGTGACCATGTACTGCGCTTCATATATGAAGGCCTTTGTACTTCTTTACTATGAGAAAGACATAATGACATCACAATGACCAACTTTCGCATTCTATCATATTTTGTTATCATTACTTTCATGCACATTTGTTGTATAATTTTAAGTCTTGAACCTGACCGTTGTTCTACAATTTTATCTTTGCTTGTTTGGTTTTTTTTGGGAATGTGAATAATGTAAAGAAGGATCATGTGTCTGTTCAGTAAATAGGTTGTTAGGGTGTTTCTAAAGCAGAACAACCAGTCAAACAGGACCAGCTTTTCCACTTTGACACAAACAAATATACCACTGTGATGATGTCTTGATTTACTCTCATCTCGACAATGTGTCAGACAATAACTGGGTTCTGCCTATACAGGCCGCTCAAAACTTCTGTGTTAAAACAGTATATTGTAAAATGTGAACGTGTATTTTCACTTAGCCGACACTTTTTGTAAAGTGAAGTGAAATACTACTGGGCCCAACTATTTACAATGTTTAGAATGTTAGATAGAAGACCAGATATCTACCTGTTCTATAAGAGAATAAACTTTATTAACATTAATTTAACATATCAAATCAATATAATCCACAAGATGCATGTCCAGAGACAGTATGCTTAAGGATCAACTTTAAAGGTCTATGTTCAAGTTTTATTTTAGTCTTTGATTTCCTTAGATTTCTATTTATGATGTTCAATAAAAAGAGCTCTCAGATGGACTATAGACCACACACAAACCACTGCACAACCCTTCAGCAGATCATAACTAAACTTAATCATTTACTGGATACATATATCATGAGCCAGATATTACAACAGCATTATTAAGATTTGCTGCCATCTCCAGGACAGAAAGTCATTAAAACATGATCATAATAAAGAAAAACTGTAAGGTTACTATTACAGTGCCATTCCCAGTATGATAAAAACACACGGGGACAACATTTCTGATTTTATTGGAAATGAACTACATTACAATTTCACTTGGATTCAGTCTGGGGTTATTTCAACTTTATTACATTTATGACATCTGATGTGTCTATCACACCTATCCATACAAAGATGATGATAAGTGTATGTAATCATTTTACACTTGTTTGGACATGAGGCAATTATAAAATGTCATATAATATTAAAATAATAAAAATGAAAAATGTATTTTTTGGTAAATGATTAATATCGAGTGTTAAAACCGTCCAACTGCTACAGATAGCAGACTGTCTGTTATCATTTCTTAAATTTTGAATCTGGAATTTTTTTATTTCTCCTGTTGGAGAAGTCGGCAGTTTGTTAATAGTGATTTTACCGTTGCAAAGGAGAAACTCAACAAATCATATAAAATACACACAAAAAACATTTAGAAGTTACCTGTACAAACAACTGCCAAAAAATAACATCAGCAGGGCTACAAAACATTTGTTTATTAACACACATCCTTAACTTTACAACAATATAATACAATAAAAAACAGTTTAAAATAAGTTCATGTCTCATGAACATGCATCAATTCAAGACGAAAATATCTTGTTTCTTGGTCGTACATATGGAGGTCTGAAAAAAACACCTTAATATAGAAGCTGATGAAATAAAGAAAGTGTCCTTCCAATGTACTTCATAGAAACCTAAAGGTTTTCAACCCCTCTGATTCGTCGAGCAAGCTGTATATCCCGTGGAAACAAAGTCACCCTCTTGGCATGAATAGCACAGAGATTAGCATCAGAGAACAGACGGACCATAAACGCTTCTGCCGCCTAAAGCAAAAATAACATTTTTACACTGTTTATATTTGTTTTCTTCAACTCCTCATTAAAATTGCATCCAGATACATGACACGCATTATGTATCAATCAAGAAATTCATCTTTTAGGAATGTGTGAAAGCGACTGAAAGCATCACCTACCTCCTGTAAAGCCATTAGTGCATAGCCCTGCCACATTAAGTGCTCTCGACTAAATGTCTGACACACTTCTCGAACCTGTTACAGAAAAATAACAGAGGTCACATTTACACCGTTTACATTCCCAAAAGCCATTGAGATGATCTAGAGTGAATGCACAGAATGAGATGATAAACCGTACCAGTCGTGAAAACGGGCCCTTGCGCAACAACAGATCTGTGGATTTCTGATATTTGCGTATCTCCATGAGGGCGCGCGTGCCAGGCCGAAACCTCTTCTTCTTGCGTGGAGATGCCTCTAGATAAGACAGCAAACACAGATTGACGAATCCCAAGCTGTATGAGGAGCTGTTTGTGAGATGTTTATGTTTGGTGGAAACAGTCACATGCCCAAAAACATTTTCACTGCAGTGGTACCTATGGTCTACACCTATCACGTCCCCTCTTTAGTACAGCATTATTCGTAAGAGTTAATGAACCTGTACCGGGATTCAAAGTCCATTCATTGATTGTAGTCCATGAATGAATGAATGAATGTGATCATCTTGTTGGTTATTTAATCTTAAAAGTGAGTGGGTGAGAGAGACAGAGAGATTGAATCAGTGAGAGACACAGTGAGAGTGGGAGCCCAGAGATAGAGAGAGAAATAGATAGAGAGAGAGAGAGACAGAGAGAGTGATGGAGAGAGAGAGACAGAGAGAGTGATGGAGAGAGAGAGAGACAGAGAGAGTGAGAGAGAGTGATGGAGAGAGTGAGAGATGGAGAGAGTGAGAGAGAGGTTACCTGATGGTCCACTGGTTCGGCGGGTTCTGGATGATGATGATGGTTCTGGAGGGGGGGGTGGGGGGGATCTACGTCTGGGTGTTGTTGGCTTTCGCTTGTGTGCAGATTTATTGTGCCGCATGTCCAGACAAATATGATTTTATATCAGCATTAAACTGTAAAACATGAAATAAATCTCTCAGTCAAATTAACGATGAGAAGAGTATAGATGAGTATAGAAGATTATAGTGAATATAGATGGGTATAGATGAGTATAGATGCATAAAGATGAGTATAGAAGAGCAAATGTGAGTATAGAAGAGTGTATATGAGTATAGATGAGCACAGATGAGTATAGTGAATATAGAAGAGTATAGATGAGTATAGGTGCATATAGAAGAGTATAGATGAGCATAGAAGAGTATAGATGAGCACAGATGAGCATAGTGAATATAGATGGGTATAGAAGGGTATGGGTGAGTATTGATGGGTATAGAATAGTATGGATGTATATAGATGAGTATAGAAGAGTATAGATGAATATAGATGCATATAGAATAGTATAGAAGCGTACGGGTGAGTATTGATGGGTATAGAATAGTATAGATGTATATAGAAGCGTATAGATGAATATAGATGCATATAGAATAGTATAGAAGAGTATAGATGAGTATAGATGAGTATAGATGCATATAGAATAGTATAGAAGAGTATAAATGCATATAGAAGCGTATAGATGCATATAGAATAGTATAGAAGAGTATAAATGCATATAGAAGCGTATAGATGCATATAGAATAGTATAGAAGAGTATAAATGCATATAGAAGCGTATAGATGCATATAGAATAGTATAGAAGCGTATAGATGCATATCGAATAGTATAGAAGCGTATAGATGCATGTAGAAGCGTATAGATGAACATAGATTCATATAGTATAGTATAGAAGCGTATAGATGCATATAGAAGCGTATAGATGAACATAGATTCATATAGAATAGTATAGAAGAGTATAGATGCATATAGAAGCGTATAGATGAACATAGATTCATATAGAATAGTATAGAAGCATATAGATGCATATAGAATAGTATAGAAGCGTATAGATGCATATCGAATAGTATAGAAGCGTATAGATGCATATAGAAGCGTATAGATGAACATAGATTCATATAGAATAGTATAGAAGAGTATAGATGCATATAGAAGCGTATAGATGAACATAGATTCATATAGAATAGTATAGAAGCGTATAGATGCATATAGAAGAGTATAGAAGCGTATAGATGCATATCGAATAGTATAGAAGCGTATAGATGCATATAGAAGAGTATAGATGCATATAGAAGCGTATAGATGAACATAGATTCATATAGTATAGTATAGAAGAGTATAGATGCATATAGAAGCGTATAGATGAACATAGATTCATATAGTATAGTATAGAAGCGTATAGATGCATATAGAAGCGTATAGATGAACATAGATTCATATAGAATAGTATAGAAGCATATAGATGCATATAGAATAGTATAGAAGCGTATAGATGCATATCGAATAGTATAGAAGCGTATAGATGCATATAGAAGAGTATAGAAGCGTATAGATGCATATAGAAGCGTATAGATGAACATAGATTCATATAGAATAGTATAGAAGCGTATAGATGCATATAGAAGAGTATAGATGAACATAGATTCATATAGAATAGTATAGAAGCGTATAGATGCATATAGAAGAGTATAGATGAACATAGATTCATATAGAATAGTATAGAAGCGTATAGATGCATATAGAAGAGTATAGATGAACATAGATTCATATAGAATAGTATAGAAGCGTATAGATGCATATAGAAGAGTATAGATGCATATAGAAGCGTATAGATGCATATAGAAGAGTATAGATGAACATAGATTCATATAGAATAGTATAGAAGCGTATAGATGCATATAGAAGAGTATAGATGCATATAGAAGCGTATAGATGCATATAGAAGCGTATAGATGCATATAGAAGAGTATAGATGAACATAGATGCATATAGAATAGTATAGAAGAGTATAGATGCATATAGAAGCGTATAGATGCATATAGAAGAGTATAGATGAACATAGATTCATATAGAATAGTATAGAAGCGTATAGATGCATATAGAAGAGTATAGATGCATATAGAAGAGTATAGATGCATATAGAAGAGTATAGATGCATATAGAAGCGTATAGATGCATATAGAAGAGTATAGATGAACATAGATTCATATAGAATAGTATAGAAGCGTATAGATGCATATAGAAGAGTATAGATGAACATAGATTCATATAGAATAGTATAGAAGCGTATAGATGCATATAGAAGAGTATAGATGCATATAGAAGCGTATAGATGCATATAGAAGAGTATAGATGCATATAGAAGAGTATAGATGAACATAGATGCATATAGAATAGTATAGAAGAGTATAGATGCATATAGAAGCGTATAGATGCATATAGAAGAGTATAGATGCATATAGAAGCGTATAGATGCATATAGAAGAGTATAGATGAACATAGATTCATATAGAATAGTATAGAAGCGTATAGATGCATATAGAAGAGTATAGATGCATATAGAAGCGTATAGATGCATATAGAAGCGTATAGATGAACATAGATTCATATAGAATAGTATAGAAGCGTATAGATGCATATAGAAGCGTATAGATGCATATAGAAGCGTATAGATGCATATAGAAGAGTATAGATGCATATAGAAGAGTATAGATGAACATAGATGCATATAGTATAGTATAGAAGAGTATAGATGCATATAGAAGCGTATAGATGCATATAGAAGAGTATAGATGCATATAGAAGAGTATAGATGCATATAGAAGCGTATAGATGCATATAGAAGCGTATAGATGCATATAGAAGAGTATAGATGAGTTTAGATGAGTACTAACTGAAGTATTAATATCTGACACACAAGCGCGACTGTAAATGTGACGTCATCACACAGAATGAGCTTTAAACACACTTACACAAAATATAAACAAACTAAACAAGAAACCCAAATAATCACAACCGTCCTCTCCCGCTACACAAACACACAATGTTTATGGTTAATACGACACAAATATGATCACACAAACACACACACTTGTGTAGATTTACCGGAATCTCGCAGCGGTTAAATCCTCTGACGCACAAATTCAAACAATGCAGCAGAGCAGAGTCTGGAGCCCACTGACCAATGAGGGAGCAGAAAGGCCCGTGACGTCACATACAGGTAACTTCTGATTGGCTCGTTCACTACAGCCCGCACTTATGCCATATAACAATATTTACAAAGTCTAAATTTATAAGAAATCAGACACAGAATAAAATCGGTTTTATTTTATGTTTAAAAAGAGCAATAACTGATTTTAAGGAAATTAAATGAACCTGATCGGTTACTGGTGAGATAATCTCACAGGTAAAACAAAGGGCAATGTGCAACTATCTCGCTTAATAATTTAAAACTTACTCTTAAATGTAAAACATAGAAAGAAACTATTTCTTTATGTTTTAACTCCCTTAAAATTATCACTACAAAAAGCGATGTCGCGTAATATGACGTCTCACACACTGGACCAATCAGCAGACGTCACGTGTGTAAACAGGAAGTCCTCGATGCAAACAAACACAATTAAAACCCATAAACTCATTAAGCACCTGATTATAAAGCGTTTAAAGTATAATATTAATTATTGTAAATGTAAATAAATGTGAAAAGCACGTGAGGTATTCATATGTTTTTATAAATATAAGATATTAATTATATTTTAGTTATATGTTCATCAGATAATTTGTAATTCACTTTATAATCTCTTGCACCAGATGGAATAATTCCAATAAATGTGTGTGCTGTAGTGTAATGACACATATGTGAAGTCCACTATATAAATATATATTTACACTATATACTATTGTAAGTCGCTTTGTATAAAAGCGTCTGCTAAATGACTAAATGTAAATGTAAATGTAAGATCTGCCTCTGGCTTCACGCTTGTCAGACTCGGTCTCTATCTTTAAAAAACTCCTAAAAACTCATCTTTTCCGGCTACATCTAACTCACTAACTCACTTCTTTTCTAACTACTCACTCTATCAAAAAAAAATAATATATATATATATACTTTTTGTAACTTCTCTCTCTGTGTAACTCGGTAGCATTGTTGTAGCACTTGTTGACCTATTGTTGTATCGGCTATTTACCGCTTCATCGTCTCCTCGACTATTGTAAGTCACTTTGGATAAAAGCGTCTGCTAAATGATTAAATGTAAATGTAAATGTAAAATAAAAGCGTCTGCTAAATGACTAAATGTAAATGTAAGTCGCTTTGGATAAAAGCGTCTGCTAAATGACTAAATGTGAATGTAAATGTAAGTCGCTTTGGATAAAAGCGTCTGCTAAATGACTAAATGTAAATGTAAGTCGCTTTGGATAAAAGCGTCTGCTAAATGACTAAATGTAAATGTAAATGTAAGTCGCTTTGGATAAAAGCGTCTGCTAAATGATTAAATGTAAATGTAAGTTGCTTTGGATAAAAGCGTCTGCTAAATGAATAAATGTAAATGTAAGTCGCTTTGGATAAAAGTGTCTGCTAAATGACTAAATGTAAATGTAAGTCGCTTTGGATAAAAGCGTCTGCTAAATGACTAAATGTAAATGTAAGTTGCTTTGGATAAAAGTGTCTGCTAAATGACTAAATGTAAATGTAAGTCGCTTTGGATAAAAGCGTTTGCTAAATGACTAAATGTAAATGTAAATGTAAAATAAAAGCGTCTGCTAAATGACTAAATGTAAATGTAAGTCGCTTTGGATAAAAGCGTCTGCTAAATGACTAAATGTGAATGTAAATGTAAGTCGCTTTGGATAAAAGCGTCTGCTAAATGACTAAATGTAAATGTAAGTCGCTTTGGATAAAAGCGTCTGCTAAATGACTAAATGTAAATGTAAATGTAAGTCGCTTTGGATAAAAGCGTCTGCTAAATGATTAAATGTAAATGTAGGTCGCTTTGGATAAAAGCGTCTGCTAAATGACTAAATGTAAATGTAAGTCGCTTTGGATAAAAGCGTCTGCTAAATGACTAAATGTAAATGTAAGTCGCTTTGGATAAAAGCGTCTGCTAAATGACTAAATGTAAATGTAAGTCGCTTTGGATAAAAGCGTCTGCAAAATGACTAAATGTAAATGTAAATGTAAGTCGCTTTGGATAAAAGCGTCTACTAAATGATTAAATGTAAATGTAAGTCGCTTTGGATAAAAGCGTCTGCTAAATGATTAAATGTAAATGTAAGTTGCTTTGGATAAAAGCGCCTGCTAAATGAATAAATGTAAATGTAAGTCGCTTTGGATAAAAGTGTCTGCTAAATGACTAAATGTAAATGTAAGTCGCTTTGGATAAAAGCGTCTGCTAAATGACTAAATGTAAATGTAATTTGCTTTGGATAAAAGTGTCTGCTAAATGACTAAATGTAAATGTAAGTCGCTTTGGATAAAAGCGTTTGCTAAATGACTAAATGTAAATGTAAATGTAAAATAAAAGCGTCTGCTAAATGACTAAATGTAAATGTAAGTCGCTTTGGATAAAAGCGTCTGCTAAATGACTAAATGTAAATGTAAATGTAAGTCGCTTTGGATAAAAGCGTCTGCTAAATGATTAAATGTAAATGTAGGTCGCTTTGGATAAAAGCTTCTGCTAAATGACTAAATGTAAATGTAAGTCGCTTTGGATAAAAGCGTCTGCTAAATGACTAAATGTAAATGTAAGTCGCTTTGGATAAAAGCGTCTGCTAAATGACTAAATGTAAATGTAAGTCGCTTTGGATAAAAGCGTCTGCAAAATGACTAAATGTAAATGTAAATGTAAGTCGCTTTGGATAAAAGCGTCTGCTAAATGACTAAATGTAAATGTAAAATAAAAGTGTCTGCTAAATGACTAAATGTAAATGTAAGTCGCTTTGGATAAAAGCGTCTGCTAAATGACTAAATGTAAATGTAAGTTGCTTTGGATAAAAGTGTCTGCTAAATGACTAAATGTAAATGTAAGTCGCTTTGGATAAAAGCGTTTGCTAAATGACTAAATGTAAATGTAAATGTAAAATAAAAGCGTCTGCTAAATGACTAAATGTAAATGTAAGTCGCTTTGGATAAAAGCGTCTGCTAAATGACTAAATGACTAAATGTAAATGTAAGTCGCTTTGGATAAAAGCGTCTGCTAAATGACTAAATGTAAATGTAAATAAAGAATAAGAGTCCCTTTAACAACTGTCTTTAATGTAACCGGACTGTATAAAACACATGTTATTTAATGTAAAGGACTTCTCCTATGGAAAGCCTCCTGATGGTGTTATTGAGTATCCATGACTTGAACTGATTCCTCCAGCAGATCCAATGTTAAAGGAGTGACCGTCTCTGTGAGAACACATGTTGTGCCCGGCTTGTATCTGTATGAGCCTTCCCTGCTCATTTAAAAGACAATAAAACATCATTATTACTAATTATCTTATTACATATCTGTGAAAATTAAGAGGATTCATGCACGTACATTCTTATCCTTTTGTTTTTATTTATTTAAATTATTCTAGAGAGTTTTAAAGAAGAAGAAGTGTTAATACATTATGCATATTATTATTGTTGTCTCTTACTTCTGTCCTTTCTGGTTAGGCTGGTCGTAACCTCTCAGATAATCGACTCCTTTCTCGGTGATGACGCACAGATCCACATTACTGCCGGATCCCAGATCACAGAAGATTCCTGCAATGATGGCATCTCTCACCAGCTGCTTTCCTTCCTCCAGCTGGGTATTCAGACACACAGTTTACATTTACATTTAGTCATTTAGCAGACGCTTTTATCCAAAGCGACTTACAATAGTCGAGGAGACAATGAAGCGGTAAATAGCCGATACAACAATAGGTGAACAAGTGCTACAACAATGCTACCGAGTTACACAGAGAGCGAAGTTACAAAAAGTATATATATATAAAAAAAATTTTTTTTTATTTATTTATTTATTTTTGATAGAGTGAGTAGTTAGAAAAGAAGTGAGTTAGTGAGTTAGATGTAGCCGGAAAAGTTTATAGACAACAAACAGGACCAAAGTGTGGGTTTGAGGTCTGGAATTATACATTCTGTGCTTCGAAAAACAGATGTGCTGTTTTGAACACAAGACTTAACAATTATGCATGTGTTTATACATACACAAATGAACAAAACACAATTCAAAAATAATTACGTTCTTATAAAATATGTTTTACAAGCGCTATACACAATTCAAAGACACATGAAACGTGTGAGCTGATTTGGATTTGTGTATATGTACTTTGAGACTCTTCCTGTTTAGTGGATTTGTCATCTGTAAATACTACAGTATATACTTTTTAACAGAAAACAATATTTAGAATATAACTTAACATAAAACTCCAGCAGGGAAAAGAGTTTACTTTACAGAATGAAACTGATATTGGTTAGAAATATGCATAATGACAGAATATTATTTTTGCAGCAACATTACATGCATACATCAAATTTAACCCATTGTGTTTGGAAATATCAACAGTTTAAGAATGTAAAAAGTCACCTCCATGTTCGGCTTGTATCGATCTTCAAAAACAGAAATGGCAGCAGCGGCTCCAGACCCTGAAATTACAATTTGGCTTCAATGCCCATTTGTTTAAACTGTAAAGATACAACAATATATTGACATCAATGAACTGAACATTTTGGCATTGTGCTCACGCTGTACACACTGATGCTGGTTATAAGATCAAATACTGGTTATCATATATTATTTACAGATATATTCAGTAATAAGGAAGATTAAACAGGAAAATAAAACTTACCCATGGTGAGGAAAGGAAGCTTGTCATAAGATCCATGAGGGTAGACGCTATAGAGCTGTGGACCATTTACATCCACACCTCCCACGATAAGAGAGGAACCAATGTGGCCCTGATACCTAATGAAAATACCAGCATACCTCAAACAATTGATTAACAAATATTTTTAAATCATCACCAATCCACGATTCCAGCGTTATGGACATGACATTGAAATGCCCTAAGAATAGAATTAAATATAATAACTGTTTGTATTATAAGCCACTCCTGTTAAGAGTGATCTACATAAGAAAAGTATAAGTCTATGCATAAGTTTGCTATTTTAAAAAGATAAATAATCCTGCGTTATCGATGAGAAAAAGACAGTGATTTTTATTTTGAGGCAACAAACTTCTTAAGATTTACGAATCTACAATATCCAAAAATGGTCAAGATGTAACTCTTGATAGGACTATGTGCACTTAAAATAAATTCAATGCTTTAAATTTATAGAGAGTCCCCATACTAAAAATGAATACTAAAAACCTTTGGTAAACTCTTTTCACGGTAAGCTTGATATTTTCATGGAATTATCCTAAACAGTCTCTTCATTAGTTAGGATGACTGAAGAAGCATTCACTCTTTTACCTAAACAGCATCTGTTTAAGCTGCCGTGTCACGGTTACCACGAGAGGAGGACGTCCAGTGCTGAGCGAATGCAGTTCCACATTTGAAGACATCATCTGGGTTGTGACCTCCGCATCAGCTGCAACACCTGCACCACAACAGCTACACAACAACAATCATCAATCATCAGATCAAGTACTGACATGAGCAGACTTGACTTTTGTAACACTCACTAGATTTTGGGGGCAATGTAGTGGATTTTCATACAGTTTTTATCAGCTACGACCATATCATCCGTTGCCCGAGTGTCTGCTCCCAAAATCACTCCGTCCTATAATAATAAATATAACCTCATTTTACTATACTGTTAATATTTTTATATAGTAATAATGTAATTGAGCAATATTTACAAACATGTTCTCAAATTAATAACAGATACAAGAAAAAGTTGAACAATATTTGTGTGTTTTATTTTTAGAAATAGCATATTCTCTGATATTCTGTCGTTTGCCTATATGTCCGATTATTTTGTTTAGTAAATAACAATATTGTACCATTTGGCAACCATGCATTGTGCAAGTTAGAGGATTAACATTTAACCAATGATGTAGGCTTACATGAGCACATCAAATCCATTTGTCATCACAAACCTTAAATATTATGCCAGCGATGGTGGTGCCAGTCTTCCTGGCTTTTGGTGCGCTGTAACCCTTCTCAGATAAGCTTGCCTCAAGAACAGCATTTCTAGAAAAGACAAAGGTAGACTTGTTTAACAAAAAAACAACTGTACAGTCATAAAAACAGACGCTGTGACAGAAAGGAGGTCCTATGTTCAAACCGAGTTTGCCTCAAAGTTATTTCCCAGAATGTGAAATAGGTAAGGATCACGTTCAATGAAATCATATTTTGTCATGTTTCTACAATTCAACATGCAAATACACAACTATAATAGATCGTTCATCAAATAAAGTTGCAGATTTAGCTTGAAACATTATTGAGTATTCAGTAGAGGCCTTGTCTGCCTGTACTGTAGGTTTATTTCTAAAAGAAGTCGGTTATTCTCATTGAACAAAACAATAACCAATCTTCATTGAAATAAAATAAGTTTACAATCCCCTGACCCTACATGAGGTTTTCTCATACCCTCGAGACTCACCTGCGTGTGTTTTCAAAGGAAAATCCTCCACTCGGGTTCTGGCCCTTTCTAGATGTGTTCAGCATGTTTTACACGATGTGTGAAGTGAAAACACTGTAATCTGTTGTTTTAAAACCTTTTCTTGTCTCATACACAAAATGTCGGTGAGTCAGCCACTTCAACGGTTGAATAGTTTTTCTTTCACTTTCACTCCTGGCCCATGATCTCATCTTACCTTCATTCACTCCAACTCATGGTCTTCGATATACATGCATTTATTATTCATTTAGAATAAAGATACACAGAAATTCATTCACACTTTCAGAAATTCACAATATTCATTGTTTCATTTGCTTTGTTGTTTAATCTTTATCTGAAACTCATGTGTCCTGCTGAAACAATGCATGGGTTTAAACTCTAATTTATGTAGTTGTCCTTGTTCCGATGCCTTCAGTTCCAAACACAAACATGTTAAAATAAGATGCATTAGATAATATTAGTTTAGACTGCACAAACAATCTATGAAGAAACCGCAGTGGTTGAAGCTTCTATCTGTGCTTTTTTATACAATATGTCTTTCAATTTGTTGTCTCATCCACTGTGATCTTATGACACATGCATTAAACCAGCTGACTTTTGCTTTTTGATACATGCTTTTGCATGATTAAAAAAACCTCAGATTTCTTTCAGCCTTATGATTATAGACACATTCTAGTTGTCCTATCTGATGTCCATGTTCACCTGTCGAAAGTGAAACAAATCTCCTGCTTCTGAACACATCTTTGTTTCTATATGTCACTAAGATGGTTTATGTTTTCCCCCCTTATTCCTAGTTTATTATGATGATGGAGAGTTGAACACTATTTTGTCAAGTCTTAGATTTGAGGTGATGTGATTGCAAAACACTTGTCTTGATCTGGTTGAATATACATCAGGGTGAGCTTCTTCACTTCTTTCATTGAAACCCCTACCATTTACACAGAATCGACAGGATATATTTCCTTAAGCAAAATAATGATAACTAGAACAAAACTCTTTCATATAGACTGAGCACCTTAATGTATTAAAATTGTACAAAATCAACATTTTCTGAATTTTGAAAATAGGGATTTTTGAAAAGAAACTTCAGATCCTGAAAAAGGTTATATGTGCAAAACATTCATAAAAGCAATAGATTTTCAAGCAATGCAATTAGTAAATATAGGGTACATTGTGTCAAAGCAATTGATGGTGACCTTTCACCTTTGGCCTTTGACTTTTGACCTTAATCTTTAACTTTTACTTGTGTGTGTGTGTGTGTGTGTGTGTGTGTGTGTGTGTGTGTGTGTGTGTGTGTGTGTGTGTGTGTGTGTGTGTGTGTGTGTGTGTGTCACGGCCTCCTCTTCCTACCTATATGTTAGGTCACCTATCCAAAGGTATATATTGGGCATGTATATTTACATTTACATTTACATTTAGTCATTTAGCAGACTTATTTATATAGATTTATATGTAAATATAACAAAAATATGAGAATATGACTGCTGATGTCAGATTTTGAACATCAGTATAAAAAATAATAATAAAGCTTTGCTATAAAAACACTTTCAACAATTAAATAAACAAGTCATGGTGGCATGTAATAAATTGTGACGATAGTGAACCATAGTTTAAGGTCCTCATGGTCATGCGATTAGTGTCATAGAGCCATCCTTCCGGGTCATCCCCTCCACAATGACATGTTAATGATAAACACATATGTTTGATCTAAATTAAAGATATATTTTCTAATATAGTGCAAGCAGTGCTTACTGCAAGCAAACTTAAGTGATTTGTTTGAAATTTCGTTGCTCGAGTTGGCAGGTTGGAAATTTGTCTTCCGGAGATTCTCGTTTAAAACATTGTCCCCTCTATCTCTCCATCCACAAGAGTTGATTTGAGACATATTTAGTCCCTCACGTGAATGCCAGAAGGAGGGGTAGAAACAGCATTGGGCCAAAATATCCTCATACATTACATTTTTTTACCTGCTCTAAACATCAAAATGAGTTTAATTGGTTAACGACCTTTCTAAAAAATATTTTCTGTTATAATTGGAATCAGGGAGTGTGTTTATGATCATAAAACATTAAAACTGTTAGTTTGGTAGTTTAGAGTTTATGAGATGCTTCAGAGTTTAAAAGACCAACTGTAAAGCTCATTTGTGGCATACTGATTTGCATTAAGTGTGTATTACTAAAAGGAAAATGAAACACAACACACAGGATTTTTTTACAGGATTAAGATTAACTGGCTAAGATTCCGACTCGGTTTGCTCATTTATCATGAAGGAGTAAGATTTATGGAAAATGTTCATAATTGTTGCTTCAATAAAGATTGAAGAATATTTGTTAATAGATGGATCTATTTAAACAGTCGATGGTTAATTATTTAAATCTTGTAGATGGGAGTTTGTGTTATGTGTCAGGTTTAATTGAGCATTTTTTGTTTGTTTGTAATGTATATAATACTAATTTAAAGACAAAAATGTATATTCATTTTAATATTATTAATGGGTAATACAGCTAATTAAAATAAATGACATCTTACTTGAAGTTTTAAATCTTATACATGTCACTTTTTCCTTTTGAATTTGGGACCTGCTGCACTGCGTCAATGAATGATGTTAATGACATAATTGATGTTACTGAACATTAAGTAATTTAATTTTGAATGTTGTTGCAGAACAGTTTGTCATTTATCTCTGCTATGTGCTTGGCTAATAAATCGCTTGAAATATAGAAGTTAGTTTATTTTTATTCCACTTATAGTTTCAATTGATTTGTGTGTGAGTTAGTGAGATGATGTATACTCATTCTCTGTATGTAAATGTTTCTAATGCCAGCATCTAACCACATCTTTGTTATCATTTTAATATGAATGAACATCTTAAGAAATCTTCTCTTGTGTTGGATGGACTTTCAGATATGTTTTTTTAAAAAGTCGATCATGTTAAGGAATAGAAATGTCCTCTATTATGGTTTAATTGAGAGTTAAATAATGTGAGAAGTTTTGGCCTAATTAATCTGTTTTAGCTTAATAATTAATTAATAACACAAACTTACGTGTTGTACTCATTTAGTAAATGCAGAAGTTTCCTCCTTTCAGCACAAAACTTTCTTGTTTTTCTTCATGTTATGATTTAAATGTAAAGTATTAAAAATAATAATAATAAAAACAACAACAACAAAACAATAACAATCATAATAACAATAAAAACAACAACAACAACAGTAATAATAACAATAACAACAAAAATAATAATAATACTTATAATTATAAAATATAATAACAATAATAATAGTGATGATAATAATAATAATAATAGTAGTAATAATAATGATAATGATAACAATAATAGTAGTAATAATTGTAATAAAAGTAATAATAGTAGTAATAATAATAGTAATAATAATAATAATAACAGTAATAATAATAGTGTTTTAAATCATATTATAGAGTGTATTAGGTGTTATATACCATTACAATGTGTAGATGTGACACGTGATAGAGATAGAATAAACAGCTCATTGGCTGCCCATTGCTCATCGCTCATTGGCTGCCCATTGCTCATCGCTCATTGGCTGCCCATTGCTCATCGCTCATTGGCTGCCCATTGCTCATCGCTCATTGGCTGCCCGTTGCTCATCGCTCATTGGCTGCCCATTGCTCATCGCTCATTGGCTGCTTGTGGTTCTTATGTGTTACGTCATGTGCAGCGGCTCAGTAGTACTCGAGATGTTGTTGTGTTCGCACGCGCACGATGAGTTCTGTGACACGAGGTGAGTAAAAACTTTTCTTTTTATCCACAAATCAACTTCAACTGCAGCGGAATATAAAACATGTCGATTATTTCACTTATGTCGCGATTATTTCACTTATGTCGCGATTATTTCACTTATGTCGCGTTTATTCCACTTATGTCGCGTTTATTCCACTTATGTCGCGATTATTTCACTTATGTCGCGTTTATTCCACTTATGTCGCGATTATTTCACTTATGTCGCGATTATTTCACTTATGTCGCGATTATTTCACTTATGTCGCGATTATTTCACTTATGTCGCGATCTTATGTCGCGATGTCCGAGTTTAAACTCGATGATGTCGAGCGCGTTCATGTTTGTCTATCGCGGCTTTAAACAGCAACAAGTGATCATAAAACTCTCACATGTGACACAACAATGAGAATATAAAGTGATTTTAATGTTTTATAAACACTTCTCATCGTGTTTGTCACCAGTATCAGTTAATTAATGTGAATTATTATATTATTTATTTATGTTATTAATGTCATAATTAATGTGAAATATTATATATTATTATGTGTTATTAATGTCATAATTAATGTGAAATATTATATATTATTTATTTATGTTATTAATGTCATAATTAATGTGAAATATTATATATTATTATGTGTTATTAATGTCATAATTAATGTGAAATATTATATTATTTATTTATGTTATTAATGTCATAATTAATGTGAAATATTACATTATTTATTTATGTTATTAATGTCATAATTAATGTGAAATATTATATATTATTATGTGTTATTAATGTCCTAATTAATGTGAAATAATATTTTTATATTATGTTATTACAATAATAATTATTGTGAAATACTATATTATTTATATTTGTTATTAATATCATAATTAATGTGAAATATTATATTATTTATTTATGTTATTAATGTCATAATTAATGTGAAATATTATATTATTTATTTATGTTATTAATGTCATAATGTGAAATATTATATTATTTATTTATGTTATTAATGTCATAATTAATGTGAAATATTATATATTATTATGTGTTAATAATATCGTAATTAATGTGAAATATTATATTATTTATTTATGTTATTAATGTCATAATTAATGTGAAATATTATATTATTTATTTATGTTATTAATGTCATAATGTGAAATATTATATTATTTATTTATGTTATTAATATCATAATTAATGTGAAATATTATATATTATTATGTGTTATTAATGTCATAATTAATGTGAAATATTATATTATTTATTTATGTTATTAATGTCATAATTAATGTGAAATATTATATTATTTATTTGTTATTAATGTCATAATGTGAAATATTATATTATTTATTTATGTTATTAATGTCATAATTAATGTGAAATATTATATATTATTATGTGTTAATAATATCGTAATTAATGTGAAATATTATATATTATTATGTGTTATTAATGTCATAATTAATGTGACATAATATATATTATTATGTGTTAATAATGTCATAACTAATGTGAAATATTATATTTCTCATATTTTCATATGTTATTAATATCATAATGTGAAATATTATATTATTATCAAGTTTTATTAATATCATAATTAATGTGAAATATTATATATTATTATGTGTTATTAATATCATAATGTGAAATATTATATTATTATCAAGTTTTATTAATATCATAATTAATGTGAAATATTATATTATTTTCATATGTTATTAATACCATAATTATTGTACATTCTATATTTTTTCATATGTTATTAATATCATAATTAATGTGAAATATTACATTATTATCAAGTTTTATTAATATCATAATTAATGTGAAATATTATATTATTTTCATATGTTATTAATACCATTATTATTATTATTGTACATTCTATATTTTTTCATATGTTATTAATATCATAATTATTATAAAATATGTCAGTGAATTGTTGTTTTTTTACAGCGATTAACAATGGCAGACATCAAAGAGAAAAGTGGCCCCAGCCACTCTATGAAGAAGGCTGGTAGGTTTCAATTTTCATCTGAAAAACTTTGGCTGAAGTGATATTTTAATATATTTAAGATTAAAGTGTTTGTTTCTTTACAGTTAAAAAGTTGAAGATCACCAAAATTAAACCCCCAATCCCACCGACTCCGGAGATAATAATTCCGGGTGAGTTAGTTTAAACAACATTTAACCAGCATATATCATATTCTTTAATGTTTTAAAACACATAATAAATCTGATTTTATGTTTCTGTTAGTCAAACCACCAAAAATAGAGAGGAAAGTACGGGAAAAAATTGAATGTTCAGCTCTTGAGGTGTCCCAAACAGAGTAAGACATAATTTACTAGAAAATAAAATGAATATACACATAACTTAATATATTTTTATCAAATGTGGTTTATAAAAATAACTTCTTTCACAGTGCTCACACCCTTAAATTACTTATTGAGGATGACAAAAGAGCCATCATTCAAGTTCATGAGAGCATTACAGAGGTGGAAAAGTAAGAAAACACATCACACATCTTAATATACACAAGTATTCTTCTTATTCAGCCGTACACAAACAGTGTTTTACATTTATTTATGTCATCCCTGTCGTCCTTTCACAGGCACATCAAGCAGCTCCAGGCAACTTTAAAGGTTTACAGGCAAAACGAATTGTCTCTGCTGAAATGCCTTCCAGCAAAGCTGAAGGAAAGCAACTGGAACCATCCGGTGAGTTTGCTCTTTTCTTCTTAAAATAGCAGAAGATAACTTGCGGAAAGGTGATTTTGTTGACTTGAGGAATATGTTGTTAAAGTGTGTGTTCTATGTTAACAGGTGTTGCCTGATCCTCCAGAAGACCCAGTTCTGGAGAACATGATGTGAGTTCTAATGACAGCACCTCTCTCATTGATTCCACATTAGTGATAGTGCTTGAATGTGTTTTTCTTTTGTGTTTTTGTGTAGAAAACAGCAGGTGGACTTAATATCTGCCCATCAAAAGGACATTTCAACGTTTATCTTGTGCAGGACAAAGGCACTGGAGGAGATGAAGATGAAGAAGGACAAAATAATCCAGCAGAGAGAAGTTCACTACGTAAGAGCTTAAACATTAGTGCTCATGTACTCAAACACATGTCAGTTCTTGAACACATCATGATGTTTTTCTCTGATCCTTACAGAAATCACTTAAGGACACCAATGAAAGAATCAAAGCTACTCAAGAGGCTCTCAAGAAGAACCACAAGGAGCTGCTACGAAACTTCAAGAAGAAAGGTCTGGTGAATACCTGTCATTTATTGAAAGCTGCAGATTATTCCACCTTTATGAACTCTCTCTCTCTTTCTTTCACAGCTACCAAAACCCAAGGAATCAACGATGGATCAAAAAAGGTTAGGGTAAAAACAAGGTAAAATTTTAGTATGTATGTTTTTAGCTGTTTTTTAGTTTAGCAGGTTGTTAGATTTTAGCTGGTTTTAGTTTAGCCGGTTGTTAGATTTTTAGCTAGTTGTTAGGCTGTAAGGCAAAATTCTAAATGGGGCGAGGCAAAAGCCTTAAAGGCATAATCGATAGGGGGACAAATGACTAAAGGGTGTAATCGTTAGGGGGACAAATGACAAAAGGGTGTAATCGTTAGGGGGACAAATGACTAAAGGGTGTAATCGTTAGGGGGACAAATGACTAAAGGGTGTAATCGATAGGGGGACAAATGACTAAAGGGTGTAATCGTTAGGGGGACAAATGACTAAAGGGTGTAATCGTTAGGGGGACAAATGACTAAAGGGTGTAATCGATAGGGGGACAAATGACTAAAGGGTGTAATCGATAGGGGGACAAATGACTAAAGGGTGTAATCGATAGGGGGACAAATGACTAAAGGGTGTAATCGTTAGGGGGACAAATGACTAAAGGGTGTAATCGTTAGGGGGACAAATGACTAAAGGGTGTAATCGTTAGGGGGACAAATGACAAAAGGGTGTAATCTTTAGGGGTACAAATGACTAAAGGGTGTAATCTTTAGGGGTACAAATGACTAAAGGGTGTAATCTTTAGGGGGACAAATGACTAAAGGGTGTAATCGTTATGGGGACCAATGACTAAAGGGTGTAATCTTTAGGGGTACAAATGACTAAAGGGTGTAATCTTTAGGGGTACAAATGACTAAAGGGTGTAATCTTTAGGGGGACAAATGACTAAAGGGTGTAATCTTTAGGGGGACAAATGACTAAAGGGTGTAATCGTTAGGGGGACAAATGACTAAAGGGTGTAATCGTTAGGGGGACAAATGACTAAAGGGCGTAATCGTTAGGGGGACCAATGACTAAAGGGTGTAATCTTTAGGGGGACAAATGACTAAAGGGTGTAATCTTTAGGGGGACCAATGACTAAAGGGTGTAATCTTTAGGGGTACAAATGACTAAAGGGTGTAATCTTTAGGGGGACAAATGACTAAAGGGCGTAATCGTTAGGGGGACCAATGACTAAAGGGTGTAATCTTTAGGGGGACAAATGACTAAAGGGTGTAATCTTTAGGGGTACTAATGACAAACGGGTGTAATCCTTAGGGGTACAAATGTCTAAAGGGTGTAATGTTTAGGGGGACAAATGTCTAAAGGGTGTAATCTTTAGGGGGACAAATGACTAAAGGGTGTAATCTTTAGGGGTACAAATGTCTTAAGGGTGTAATCTTTAGGGGGACAAATGACTAAAGGGTGTAATCTTTAGGGGGACAAATGACTAAAGGGTGTAATCTTTAGGTGTACAAAGGACTAAAGGGTGTAATCTTTAGGGGTACAATTGACTAAAGGGTGTAATCTTTAGGGGTACAAATGACTAAAGGGCGTAATCTTTAGGGGGACAAATGACTAAAGGGCATAAGCTTTAAGCGAGGCGAATGCCTAAAAGGCATAAGCGTTAGCGGGGCAAATGCCTAAAAGGCGTTAGCAGGGCGAATGCCTTAGTGGCGTAAGTGTTAGCGGGGCAAATGCCTAAAAGGCGTAAACATTTAGCGGGGCGGTGGGAAAGTGTAAGCGGGTTGGGGTAAAGCATAAAAAGTATCAGCAAAGTGGGGTGAAAGTTGATCGCAATTGAATCTCGGTAACAAAGAAAAGTTTCTGAATAAAATAAAAAATATTTCTTTTTACAATTTCATCTCAGTGTTTTTCTTTCTTTTTAAGTGCAGTATATTATTATTGTTTATTAAATGTTAATAAATAAATGAAACAAAATAGAATAATTATATCAACATAAATAATAACTGCTAAATTTGATTCTATGACTCCTTATGACAAAACAGTTTAATTCAGCTTAAATGGGACATCCAACATCACAAAACATTTGCTAAATGTTATAAGATTACATTTTAAGTGCATTATAAAATGATATAACAACATTTAAAGGTCGCATATTCCGCGTGTTTTAAAGCTTTGATTGTGTTTACAGTATGCAATATAACATGTGTTAATGTTTCGCTTAAAAAATAAACCGTATTTTTCACATAATTCACTTCTCTGTCTAGTGCTTTTTCCCCTGTCATGAGAACGACTTGACATTTTCCCTGTTCTGTTGAAAGTCCCTCTTTCAGAAACGAGTAATGAGTTCTGATTGGGCCAGCGGTACCTGTGTTGTGATTTGACAGCAAAGTAAGCGTGTGGGAAAGTTGATACCGCTTGCAAACACACGTGTACATGCACTCAGTTGACATAAAATGATTCTGCGTCTAATTCAGGCTCAAATTGATAATATTTAAGTTATGATATGGTTTGATTAATTAAGTCATGATTATGATTCATTTGATCTGGAATCAGACACGGATGAAGATTATCGAGTAGAACTTGTGCAAGCATGGCTTTTGCTTATGTTTAAACTACCGCATTAACGTGCGTTAACGTGAGACTCTTATCGGGCGATAAAAAAAATCGCCATTAATCTATTCTCAAAGTTGGGTTGGGAGCCGCCTCTATACTACACAAGCTCTGAGGATTTTCATCTTTGATCTTTAAGCGCGGATGTATACGTAACCAAATTGCAAAGGTTGGGGCGAGAGCGAGTCTTCTAACCTGTGTGTATGCCTATTGTGAAATGACGTCATCACACGTGACAAGCTAACATGGATGCACCTGTGAAGCCGCCGGGTTTATTTTTAAGAAGCTTCCCAATAGAAACCTCGACAAGACTAATGCTGCGTTCACACCACACGGGAATAGGGTGTCAGGACCGAGTGATTTACATGTTAAGTCAATGCAGAGACACGAATAGACGCAAGGAGATTTCCTGCGGCACGTTGGACGCGAATCGAGTGAGTAAAAAAATTTAACTTTGGCGAAATTTCACGCTGGGTTAACCAATCAGTGGCTTGCTTTATCTAAAACAAACGAGGAGAAAGTCATCGGGGCTTTATTTGGAAATACAGAGCTTTATGAATCCACATTATACTTTTATTATACTTTAACATAGACAGGAATAAAAGTGACATTTACTGTTAGAAATTTAATGCAGAAAAAAAAGATCTTTACTTAATTTGAGCTGTACACACATATTGAGAGTATAAATAGAGCCGTCGCATTAAGTTTTATCACTTTATTTTACATTAAAATTACTTTTCATCTGACAAGTTGATGAGTTCCCCCTGACAGAAGCCCCTCGCCCCTGCGTGAATGACGCATTTGCTGCGAATGAATTTAAATGTTCAAGTGTCAAACTAAACGCGTCTGGTGTGAACGCGGCATAAGGTTGTTTGCACCTTGTGCAATGACTTACTTTTGGTCATTATTTGAGTAGCACACTTATTCTGAATAACGGAATTCAAATTTGCCATTTTAATCTAGATTAATCTAGATTAATTCCAAATTTACAGTGAGATTAATCTAGATTAAAAAAATGTGTCTATGCCCACCACTAGTTTAGAAGCCTGTGTCTGTCGTAAACAGTTACACAAACAACATCCAACACTTAGGACAACAAAAAAACAAATAAAACAAACGAAAAACTGCAAAGTTTATGCGGAGCTCGCAACACGGCTGCCATAGTCTGCGCCATCCTGGAGTGAGGGTAACCGCGGGTATGATGTCACCAAAGTAGGAAAGAGGAGTGTAGACCAAACCGGCTGCTTTCTGTAATTGATTTCGTTTAATAAAATATCACACTAGCCATTGAACTTTGAGCTTTATAGTTTAATAGATACTATTTATACTCTAACAACAACAACAACATTACACACTAATTCAAGTTTGACTATGGAGTCATGTTGTGTGTGATCTTTAAAGCTGTTCTGACTTTACACTGTAAGTGACCTGAGCAGCAAATGATGTATAATAAAATATAACAACAGGCACTCATTACAGACGACTGGAAGATAAAAAAAAGATTGAAGAACATTCAACTAAAACACTTTATGACTTTGTTTCGGTTATACATGAAAGAGTTTCGCTGTATCTTCCTTCTTTCATATCTGTAAGCAGTTTTTATAATAGCAGAAGTACACTTCAATATAACTTAAACAAAGTTATTCAGGATTCTAAAAACCAAGGCTGAGTAGTTGGACTTACAATACTTTATTCTTTTGTATCCAGATCTGCAGATACGCTGCTGTCAAACATCAAAATAAAAGCTTTGTTCATTGAAGGGTGATATCAAATATGAATCACAATTTGTACTTAATCAAATTTAAGGCTAGTGCACATAGTGGTCAATATTTAAATACACATATGCGTGTGTTGTGGTAAATGTGATCATCATTGACGATTTTACAAGTTTTGAAGTGTCTTATGTCAGTCTGTGAACATGGTAAATTCCAAACATTCAAATAATATATATTCCAGAAAATATAATGTCAATGACAATTCATTATGGGAGTTAAGTTATAAGTAAAGAATCCCAAACTAAAATCTTCGGGACACGTCAACTTTAAAATCTCTGATTATCCCAAACGTACTGCTGAAACACACAGAAATGAGCACAAATGGACAGCTGTAAGTATATGTATGAAAGAAATCAGTTTAATAAACACATTCTCTAAAAATACTTGCTTACTCTCTGTCCTTCTTAATTTCTTTGTGTGCTTCTTTTTTTCCATTTAGGAACACATGTAGTCCATTATAAAAAACTTGAGACTGGGCTGTGTCTTGAATAATTCCCGGCTGAAGAGTGTTGTTGTTAGGAATGACGTGTAGTGTCTGTAACCCCTTCAGTCGTCATTTATTCACGATACAGCCCGGCCTCAAGTACCTTATTCCTTGTATAAAACTGTTACCACACAATATTAAATATTAAAAGTAAAAATGTATATACAGTTTTTTAAACTTTCATATTTATGTTTTCATCAAGAAAAATTAATAACTGTAAAAAATTGTGTCTTATGTTGTGCACACACCAGATAGACTAGTAGATTTTATGCGGCGCGTGTGACGCGGATCGCACAAGTTGAAATATGTAATCTTTGGTGGAAATTCGCGCCTCGCAAACCAATCAGAAGCTTGCTTTAGCTAAGCCAACATGGAGAGGTAACTCATCAGGGCTGTGTGTGGAACCTGGAGCTGTTAAATCCAGATCATACTTTTACAAAGACAGAAATAAAAAGAGATATTGATTGGAAGAAAATGACTGAGGAAAAAAACTCTCTGTACGCAATTTGAACTATATACACATATTGAGACTATCACTAAAGCATCACATTGTCTTTAATCGCTTTATTTTACTGACAAACTGATGCGTTCCCCAGGTAGAAGAGAAGAAGAGAAACACACTGTATCTTTAAAAGTGTCATCCTGTTTATCTCTTTTCTCTCTGAGCCAATTGAAAAGGCCAATTAATTTGGCGAATTAATTAATCCAAGTCCCCGCCCGTGATGATGGGTGTAAAAGGGGACAAGAAATCATTCCTTACCTTTTATTCTGAGGAAACCTGGAGGCCTCTCCTGGTCGCTGCAGCGGCAGCCGGGTGTCCCAGCATGAGGGTTACAACGTCTCCATCAGGGAACTGAGGTTACCATACGTAACCGTAGACGTTCCCAATCAGTCGGTCTCTCTACGTTGTTACTGATGCGGTACCTATATAATCATGCCATGATGCCAAGGCTGCGTCATAACCATAGTGGAGCGGAGCTGAAAGGCCCTGGGCGTGCAACGAATCACTCTACTCAAGCCAGGACCTTCCAGTGGCGCCGGTATGGTATCATTAAAGCTTCCTCTGGAAGGTGAGAGACTCATACCGATAATGTGGAGGGCGGATGGCCTTACTTCTAGAACACTTACTTAGAAGCCGCCCGACACCAAACACTGGGAGAACATCACCCCTCCTAATCGAGGGCATACGTTACGGAGATCACATCCCGCACTTAGGGGGTAATATGTGAAGATTACCACATGGTCTCCTCTATCTAGGCAAGAGCTCATGGGCCGAGAGCGTGCGAAACCCACTTAGCGGGGAGTACTGCTGATGTGGAGGCCCACCTAGGGGAAGATCACTGGGTTTACTGATAGGGAAACCTTGAGTGACAAAATACAACATAAGGGGCAGCCTGAAGGGGAGCCACTTCGTAAGGGCACATGATGCCGGTGGAAAAAGTCCAAAATCCTGGCTTAGTAGGCAAGGCCATTCCGCTTGGCCGGCTACTGAAGGGAGTGCTTAGTGAAGGATATGGTGCCTATACTCACCCCTGAGGGGGAAGTAGTGAGGCTAAAAGAGTGCACTTGCTCAGCTATATAGGGGAGACGGCGCTTTCGCAGGCATACGCCCACTGGTCTCAGGCGTTAGTGCCTAGGAGCTGAGCAGAGACCAGCTCCACCCGCAGGCTATAGAACCTTGTGAAGGTGGTGGGCGCAGCCCAGCCTGCAGCTTGGCATATGTCTGCCAGATAGGCGCCCTGCGCCAGTGCCCACGAGAAGGCTACACCCCGAGTGGAGTGAGCTCTCACTGCCAGTGGACATGGGCGGTTCTGTGATCGATACGCAGTCTTAATGGCGTCTACGATCCAGTGTGCCAGTCGCTGTCTGGAGACAGCCTTCCCCTTCTGTTGACATCCGTGACAGACAAAACTCTGCGTGCGGTCCACGTAGAGGCCCAAGGCACGTACGGGACACAACGCGGAAGAGGCTGGGTCTTTCTCCCCTGTGAGGAGCGACTGCAGGTTCACCACCTGATCCCTTAAGGGAGTGGTGGGAACCTTGGGCACGTAGCCGGGCCAGGGTTTCAGGATAACGTGAGAATCAGCCGGCCCAAACTCGAGGCACTCACTTTACGCAGAGAATGCGTGTAGGTCCTCGACCCTCTTAATGGATGCGAGCGCTACAAGGAGAGCTGTCTTCGTCGTTAGGTGAGAAATATTAGCTCGATCCAAGGGCTCGAAAGGGGGACTGCTGAGGCCCTCCAGGACCACAGTCAAGTCCCAAGAGGGTACGGAGCGCGGTCTGGGCGGATTCACCCACAGCGCGCCCCTCAGGAACCTAGTGATCAGGTCATGTCGTCCTAGGGACCTCCCGTCCACCAAATTGTGATGAGCGGCTATGGCAGCCGCAAAACTTTTAAAGTGGAGGGGGCAAGCTGGCGCTCAAGTCCCTCTTGGAGGAAGGACAATACGACTCCAATCTCGCATCTCCGGGGATCCTCACTGCCTGAGGGGCACCAAGACGAGAAGCAGCGCCACTTCAAGGTGTATAAACACCGAGTGGCTGGGGTCCTAGCCTGAGCGATGGAATCTGCGAACGAAGGTGACAGCCCACTCAGGAGCTTCTCGTCCCATTCAGGAGCCAGACATGGAGGTTCCACAAGTCTGGCCTGGGGTGCCGGAACGCGCCCTTCCCCTGAGATAGAATGTACCTTGATTTCTGCTTTATTTGTGAAATTGTAAATGTATGTGTAAAATTACGTATATTATTAAACTTGGTTACACTAACATTTACTTTAACACAAAGTGCTGTGCAAACTATAAACTATAATCAAAAAGGCTCAGAATTTGTAATTTGCAATTTGATGAATGAGAATTTTAAGAATGTTGAGTTGCATTGCTTTTGTCATTGAGGATCATAGCGTCTGTATTAAACTGCCACACTATGAACTATTTTATTAGATTTCAAGACGAACCAGTTTTGCATACGTCTGTCACACACAGAGTCTCAATTCAAGAGAAGTGAAAGTAAAAGTGTTCTTGAGCTGTATGTTATCACAGTGAAATGGCAGAAGGTTTTTCAGAGGTTCAGTTCAAGTGTTCCGTATGTCTGGATCTACTGAAGAATCCAGTGACGCTTCACTGTGGACACAGTTACTGTATGATATGTATCACAGACTGCTGGAACCAGGAAGATCCGAGAGGAATCTACAGCTGTCCTCAGTGCAGACAAACCTTCAGTCCTAGACCTGTCCTTGGGAAGAATGTAGTGTTTGCTGAGATTGTGGAGAAACTGAAGAGGTCCAAACGTTCGGATGTGTGTTACGGCGAATCTGGAGATGTGGAGTGTAACGTCTGCACAGGAAGAAAATACAAAGCCATCAAATCATGTCTGACGTGTCTGAACTCTTACTGTCAAAGTCATCTTGAGCAACATGAAAATCTCTTCAGAGTGAAAAGACACGACCTGATGGATTCCTCTGGACGTCTGCAGGAGATGATCTGCTCTAAACATGAAAAAGAGATCTACGGTTGCAGCGATCACAGATGTATCTGTATGTTATGTATGCCGGATGAACACAGAAATCATGACACTGTATTAACTGCTGCAGCAAGAAAAGAGAAACAGGTGAGAATGTTTTCTGTATTGTATCTCAGAGAGACATGAATGAGACATTGCATCAGAAGCAGATACATTTTCAGTACTTCATTGAAGATGTATTTGTCTCCCATAGACCGTTTATGCTCCAAACCCTAGGGTTGTGGGTTCAAATGTCGAGCTGTCGCGTATAAAGATAGTTTAGAGGGGTTCAAGAGCTTTCTGACTCCTTCATAGACAGCAGGGTAACCAAACCTCAAAAGTTTAGAAAGTGGGTAAAGACATGGTTAAAATAGACCATGTCACTCCAGGTGTTCAGTCTTATCTGTATAAAGGGACAAAGATACTTTTTGTGAACGAACAAAGAAAAATAACGAATAACTTCTGCAGCAAGTTCAAGTTTATGTGTGGTGAACATGTTGATCAATTGATCAATAGTGATAGCATTTACCTTACATAAAAGCAAAGTGATCCGTCAAGTTTTTCCACTTATAAACAGGGAGAACAAGAGTTACATGTCTCGTTGGCTATGCCATTATCCAACATATACTCGACCTCCTTACACAAAAGCTGGAACTTAACCGGATTCATCGGATACAAATGATGGCCCACATCAATGCCATCTTCCAATACATTGATGCAAGAAGTAATGTCTAAAACAGATTCAAATGTTTATGTTGCATAACATTAAAGTGCTAAGAATTTAAGATTTGGTAATTGAACTTCAATCGATCGGTTATTGATAGAAGCACCTACTCTCCTTAATTTAACACACGATACTTTTCTTTTCGATCATAACAAGACTTTATTTTATCTTGGGCTGCCTTTAAGTCTTCAGGAGAGGTGGAACACACAAGGCAATCAGAACAATGACCGGAATTAAAGTGAAGTGGTGGAAATGGTTTCACTATCACCTGACAAATATGACATGATCTACAATACTCTGCCATACGGGATGTCTATAAGAACTTCAGTAAGAGAATTGATGAAAGAAACTCTCTATAGCTTCTGATTCAATGTCAAAACTCTCATATTCTAAAACTAACACATGCACTCAATGTATTCGTTTTTCTGAATTAAATCATTACCATGAAGTTATTGTTATTTTAATATTTAATAGTTCTATTATGTTCAGCGTACATGTGGTTAATTTTTCAGAGTCAGCTAGGAGAAACACAGAGTAAAGTTCAGCAGAAGATCCAGCAGAGAGAGAAAGATCTTCAGAAGCTCAAAGACTCGATGGAGAGTCGTAAGGTGAGATGTGATGTCTCAATGAAGTCTCAGTGTGTCTCGCTGTAAGATTTATGTGATTGTAATTTGTCTGTGTGCGTGTGTGTGCATGTGTGTGTGTGTTTAACAGCACTGTGCACAGACAGCCGTGGAGGATTGTGAGGCGATGTTTACTGAACTGATCTCCTTCATTGAGAGAAGACGCTCTGATGTGACACAGCTGATCAGAGATCAGGAGACGGCTGAAGTGAGTCAAGCTGAGGAACTCATGGAGCGACTGAAGCATGAGATTGATGATCTGAAGAGGACGGACAGGGAACTACACAAGCTTTTACACACAGATCATCACATCACGTTCCTACAGGTAACACACAGATCATCACATCACTGTCCTACAGGTAACACACACATTATCATCAAAACACTTTCCCACGGGTAACACACACATTATCATCAAAACACTTTCCCACAGGTAACACACATATTATCACCATATCACTTTACTACAGGTAACACACATATTATCACCACATCACTTTACTACAGGTAACACACACATTATCACCATATCACTTTACTACAGGTAACACACACATTATCATCAAAACACTTTCCCACAGGTAACACACACATTATCACAATATCACTTTACTACAGGTAACACACACATTATCACCATATCACTTTACTACAGGTAACACACACATTATCACCATATCACTTTACTACAGGTAACACACACATTATCATAAAAACACTTTCCCACGGGTAACACACATTATCACCACATCACTTTACTACAGGTAACACACACATTATCACCACATCACTTTACTACAGGTAACACACACATTATCATCAAAAAACTTTCCCACGGGTAACACACACATTATCACCACATCACTTTACTACAGGTAACACACACATTATCACCACATCACTTTACTACAGGTAACACACACATTATCACCACATCACTTTACTACAGGTTACACACACATTATCACCACATCACTTTACTACAGGTAACACACACATTATCACTACATAACTTTACTACAGGTAACACACACAGTATCATCACATCACTGCCCTACGTGTAACACACACATTATCATCACATCACTTTACTACAGGTAACACACACATTTTCATCACATCACTTTACTACAGGTAACACACACATTATCACCACATCACTTTACTACATGTAACACACACATTATCAGCACATCACTTTACTACAGGTAACACACACATTATCACCACATCACTTTACTACATGTAACACACACATTATCACCACATCACTTTACTACAGGTAACACAAACATTATCACTACACAACTTTACTACGGGTAACACACACATTATCATCACCTCACTTTACTACAGGTAACACACACACATTATCATCACATCACTTAACTACAGGTAACACACACATTATCATCACATCACTTTACTACAGGTAACACACACATTATCATCACATCACTTTACTACAGGTAACACACACATTATCACCACATCACTTAACTACAGGTAACACACACATTATCCCTTCATAACTTTACTACAGGTAACACACACATTATCACTACATAACTTTACTACAGGTAACACACAGATCATCACATCACTTTACTACAGGTAACACACACATTATCACCACATCACTTTACTACAGGTAACACACACATTATCACCACATCACTTAACTACAGGTAACACACACATTATCATCACATCACTTTACTACAGGTAACACAAACATTATCACTACATCACTTTACTACAGGTAACACACACATTATCATCACATCACTTTACTACAGGTAACACACACATTATCACCACATCACTTTACTACAGGTATCACACATAATCATCACATCACTTTACTGCAGGTAACACAGATATTATCACTACATCACTTTACTACATGTAACACACACATTATCACCACATCACTTTACTACAGGTAACACACACATTATCACCACATCACTTTACTACAGGTAACACACACATTATCATCACATCACTTTACTACATGTAACACACAGATCATCACATCACTTTCCTACAGGTAACACACACATTATCACTACATCACTTTACTACAGGTAACACACACATTATCACCACATCACTTTATTACAGGTAACACACAATCATCCCATCACTTACTACAGGTAACACACACATTATCACCACATCACTTTACTACAGGTAACACACACATTATCACCACATCACTTTACTACATGTAACACACACATTATCAGCACATCACTTTACTACAGGTAACACACACATTATCACCACATCACTTTACTACATGTAACACACACATTATCACCACATCACTTTACTACAGGTAACACAAACATTATCACTACACAACTTTACTACGGGTAACACACACATTATCATCACCTCACTTTACTACAGGTAACACACACACATTATCATCACATCACTTAACTACAGGTAACACACACATTATCATCACATCACTTTACTACAGGTAACACCAATATTATCACTACATCACTTTACTACAGGTAACACACACATTATCATCACATCACTTTACTACAGGTAACACACACATTATCACCACATCACTTAACTACAGGTAACACACACATTATCCCTTCATAACTTTACTACAGGTAACACACACATTATCACTACATAACTTTACTACAGGTAACACACAGATCATCACATCACTTTACTACAGGTAACACACACATTATCACCACATCACTTTACTACAGGTAACACACACATTATCACCACATCACTTAACTACAGGTAACACACACATTATCATCACATCACTTTACTACAGGTAACACAAACATTATCACTACATCACTTTACTACAGGTAACACACACATTATCATCACATCACTTTACTACAGGTAACACACACATTATCACCACATCACTTTACTACAGGTATCACACATAATCATCACATCACTTTACTGCAGGTAACACAGATATTATCACTACATCACTTTACTACATGTAACACACACATTATCACCACATCACTTTACTACAGGTAACACACACATTATCACCACATCACTTTACTACAGGTAACACACACATTATCATCACATCACTTTACTACATGTAACACACAGATCATCACATCACTTTCCTACAGGTAACACACACATTATCACTACATCACTTTACTACAGGTAACACACACATTATCACCACATCACTTTATTACAGGTAACACACAATCATCCCATCACTTACTACAGGTAACACACACATTATCACTACATCACTTTACTACAGGTAACACACACATTATCATCACATCACTTTATTACAGGTAACACACAGATCATCACATCACTTTACTACAGGTGATAAACACATTATCACTACATCACTTTACTACAGGTAACACACACATTATCATCACATCACTTTATTACAGGTAACACACAGATCATCACATCACTTTACTACAGGTAACAAACGTATTATCACCACATCACTTTACTACAGGTTACACACACATTATCTCCACATCACTTTACTACAGGTAACACACATATTATCACCACATCACTTTACTACAGGTAACACACACATTATCATCACATCACTTTACTACAGGTAACACACACATTATCACCACATCACTTTACTACAGGTAACACACACATTATCACTACATCACTTTACTACAGGTAACAAACACACATTATCACTACATCACTTTACTACAGGTAACACACACATTATCACCACATCACTTTATTACAGGTAACACACACATTATCATCACATCACTTTACTACAGGTAACACACACATTATCATCACATCACTTTACTACAGGTAACACACACATTATCACCACATCACTTTACTACAGGTAACACACACATTATCACCACATCACTTTACTACATGTAACACACACATTATCATCACATCACTTTACTACAGGTAACACACCCATTATCACCACATCACTTTACTACAGGTAACACACACATTATCATCACATCACTTTACTACAGGTAACACACACACATTATCACCACATCACTTTACTACAGGTAACACACCCATTATCACCACATCACTTTACTACAGGTAACACACACATTATCATCACATCACTTTACTACAGGTAACACACACATTATCACCACATCACTTTACTACAGGTAACACACCCATTATCACCACATCACTTAACTACAGGTAACACACACATTATCATCACATCACTTTACTACAGGTGATAAACACATTATCACTACATCACTTTACTACAGGTAACACACATATCATCACATCACTTTACTACAGGTAACACACATATCATCACATTTACTATCTCTTTCTTTCATTTAAAAACATTATACACACTGAATATCAAATGCACAAACAACATCATAGAGTGATTGTGTGAAGGGCTGATGGTATTTTTGTTGTGTTTATCTGACATTGAAGAGTTTTCAGTCTCTCTCTGCACCTCCTGAAACTATAGAGGACAACGGTGTGGAATTCCACTTTTCTTTTGATTCTGTGAGAGAATCTGTCCGTCAGCTCAGAGACAAACTGCAGGATGTCTGCACACTGCACATGAGAAAGATCTCAGGTCATCCTCTAACAAAATATGACATCATATTAGAAAAAGAATCAAAAGATTAGGAGATTGACAGTGTTTATATCTGCTGATTTCTACAGTCACACACACCATCACTGACCCAAGAACCAGGGATGACTTCCTACAATGTAAAGTACACAATAACACACACCTCCTCAAGAAAATAATCTTTCTCTAAAAATTTATACACAAGAGTTTACAATACACAATATTTATATACAACGAATAAAAATATAAACGTAACACAATGGTTTTTGCTCAGGTTTTTTAATGAGATAAACTCAAAGATTTGAAACATTTTGCACATACATAAAATAACATTTTTACTGAAATATTGTTCATCCACCTGTCTAAAACTGTGATCATGAGCACTTCTACTTTGCCGAGATAATCCTTCTCACCTCAAAGGTACATATCAAGGTAGCGAGAAGACAGCATGTCATTCCACAGGTGTGCCCTAGACCGACAACAAAACATATATTGAGAGGGGGGCCATGGGGGTATATATACAGTCCAACACATCTCCTTCACATTGAGTTGATAAGGTTGTCGATTGTGCACAGTGGAATGTTGGTCCGCTACTTTTCAACGGCTGTGTAAAGTTGCTGGATTTTGTCAAAATCTGTAACACACTGTTGTATGCACCAAATCAGAGCATCACAAACATGCTCAATGGGTGACATTTCCGCTGATTATTTTGGCCATGCAAGAACTGGGATGTTTACATGACGATGTTGGATGAATGGCATAACTCTAGGCCTCAGAATCTTGTCACAGGATCTCTGTGCATTCCAAAGGCGATCCAAAAAATGCACTTGTGTTCTTCGTCCATAACAAATGCCCTCCCATACCATATTCACATATTTGATTCACAACATTGACACCCACACGACACCACACTCATGGTCTTCTATCAGCCCTGAACGGTACAAACCAGGATTCATTAATGAAGAGAACGCCTCTCTAACGTGACAGACGCCATCGCAGGGTAGAATGACCAGCAGTCTATATTCCATGCTAAAGCCAAGCTTGCTTTGAAAGAACTTCATGCAGCTATAAGCAAACAACAAACTGCTCACCTGGAAGCTGCTTTTATTGTTGCGGGTGAATCACTTAATCACTGCAAACTAAAAAGAGTGCTCCCTGAATTCCACCAGCATGTTTCCTGCCATACCAGAGACAAACGTTGGATTATGTTTTCACAAACATTGATGGAGCTTATACCGCAACCACACTCCCCCACCTAGGAAAATCTGATCACCTTTCTTTGATTCTCTTCCGTTAGTATTCAACCCTCATCAACCGGGTGAAGCCATCAGTGAGGACCATCAAAGTGTGGCCTACTGAAGCAGACTTTGACTCTTTACTCCAGGACAGATTCCAACACACGGACTGGAGTATGTTTGCTTCTGAGGCTGCTGAAGGCTCTCATACGACATTGAAGCTAATACCTCCTCTGTACTGGATTACATCGACAACACCATTGATGATGTAACAACAGAAAAACAAACAACAACATACCCTTATCAGAAGCCATGGATGAACAAGGAGGTGCGACTTCTGCTGAAAGCCCGTAACACTGCCTTCAGGTCAGATGACACTCCGGCCTACAGTAAATCCAGGCCAAACCTGAAAAGGGGCATCAAGAAGGCAAAGTACTGCTGCAAGCTGAAGGTAGAGGAACCCTTCTCACTTCATTGTGGTCTTCAGGAAGAAGAAAGGAAGCATGCATGACCCCATCCACATCGACAGGATGGCTGTTGAGCTTTTCACCAGCTTTAAGTTCCTGGGAACCACCATCTCAGAGGACCTGTCCTGGAACACTAACACCTCCAGCCTGGTCAAGAAGGCTCACCAGCACCTCTTCTTTCTCAGGACACTGAAGAAGAACCAGCTGTCTACAGCCATCCTGGTGAACTTCTACTGGTATGCGATCGAGAGCATCCTGACCAGCTGTATCACAGCCTGGTATGGGAACTGCTCGGTGGCTGACCCCAAAGCACTGCAGACGGTGATGAAAACTGCCCACGCATCACCGGGACAACCCTTCCTGCTATTGAGGGCATCCAGAAGAAACGCTGTCTTCGACAACCTCGCAGCATTCTCGAGGACCCTGACTACACACTTTTTAACCTCCTGCCCTCCGGGATGCACTTTAGGAGCCTCTGGACAAGGACCACAAGATAAAGGGACAGCTTTTTCCCTACAACTGTCCCCTTACTGAACTCTGCGGCCTGAGACCCCTCAACACCAACGCACAGAACCACCTACACATGCTTGATGTGGAGGTTCTGGGCTGGTGTGGTTATACAGTGTCTTCGGTTTTGATGTTGGTTTTATGTACTTCCAAATTCTTTGGAGACATCTTACAGTAGAGACATGAACATTCAATTCATGTGCAACAGCTCTACTGGACATTCCTGCTGTCAGCGTGCCCATGGAACGAAATCACCAACATTTTTACTGTGTAATACAACTGAACTTTCAGAGCGACATTTTATTGTGGCCAGTCTAGAGCACAACTGTATTAAAATCATGCATCACTCTAATCAACGTCTTGATATGGCTTAGCTGTGAGTTGAGATGGACTATTTCATTACAGGAGAAGTGCTCACTATCACAGATTTAGAAAGATTTTTGAACAATATTTAAATGAAATTTTTTTTTGTATATGTGGAAAATGTTAAACAAACCTGTTACGTTAATATTTTTTTGTGTATTATGTATTGTTTGTATCTAATTGATTTTATATTCATGATTTTGTGATTATGTGTTTTTTCTTCATCAGATTCTCATCAGTTGCCTATGGATCTAAACACTGTGAATGAATATCTCCATCTGTCTGAGAGAAACCGAGACATTACAAACACTTGGCCACAGAAATATCAGCATCCAGATCATCCAGAGCGATTTGATTATCTGTATCAGGTGTTGTGTAGAGAGAGTGTGTGTGGACGCTGTTACTGGGAGATTGAATGGAACGGTAGTGTTGTGTGTATATCAGTGTCATATAAAAGCATCCGGAGGAAGGGATGGGGTAATGAGTGTGAGTTTGGAGGCAATGATCAATCCTGGAGTTTGATTTGCTGTGACTCAAGTTATTCATTCAAACACAATAACACGAACACTGATCTCCATGTAAAGCCCATATCTCATAGAATAGGAGTTTATGTGGATGAGAGAGCGGGAATTCTGTCCTTCTACAGCGTCTCTGACACGATGACCCTCATCCACAGCATCAACACCACTTTCACTAAACCTCTCTATCCTGGATTTATTGTTTATTATAATTCATCCGTGAAACTGTGTGATCTGTCAATATAGAATAACATTTTCTTAATTTCAGAAAAAACATATATAAAAAGAGTCTACTATCTCCAACGAGTGAGGTGATACCCTTGAGCAGGGCACCGCCAACCCACTGCTCCGGGTGTGTGTTCACAGTGTGTGTGTGTGTGTGTGTGTGTGTGTGTGTGTGAGTGTGTGTGTGTGTGTGTGTGTGTGTGTGTGTGTGTGTGTGTGTGTGTGTGTGTGTGTGTGTGTGTGTGTGTGTGTGTGTGTGTGTGTGTGTGTGTGTGTGTGTGTGTGTGTGTGTGTGTGTGTGTGTGTGTGTGTGTGTTCACGTACTGTGTGTGTACACTGGGATGGGTTAAACCTTCACCTATGAAGATCATGTAATAACAATTCTTATAAAAAATGTAAATTCACTTATTGCTGTCTAAAGTGACATGAAGAAACACAGGGTATATAAAATCATTACATTATTCTGTTATATTTTTATTTGTATTTCTGGTCAAATCTGATTTCTGTACATTTCTCTTTTAGGATTAGCGATTTAGTTTTATGTTGAAGTGATTATATATATTTAATTTATGAATAAAGTATTCTTTCAGAAGTCTTTAGTGGTAAATGTAAGTTTATTTCACTGAGAAACATATATACAGATGTATGTTCTGCACTGGAGATGAAGATCAGTAATAAAATAACTTCACAATGACTTTACAGGATATACATCCCTGCAGAGAGAGGGGAGATCTTCTGTGGGGTCTCCGTCTGAGAGACATTGACAGTCATCATAAGCCCTATTCTATTTTCTGACAATTGCTCAAAGTTGTTCTTTTTCACCAAGCTGCTTGGCTCTTGCCCCTTTGCCCCTTTGCCCTCTCCAGGTTTGTTTCGTCTCTTGTGTCTTTTGACAGCTCTTTGGTTTTGCACATGTTGCTATTTAGACTTTTGACTGATTGTGGGATTTACAGGTGGACTATTTAAAAAAAAACGAACAATAGAACTTTAAGTGTCAGAAATCTTGCTGATAAGAAAGTGATCAAACACTTATTTGACACAGTAATTTTAATTGTTAATTTAGATTCTGTCTCTCACAATGGAAATCTATCAATGCTGAAAATTCTAGACCCCTTCATGATTTCTAAGGAGGAGAAGTTGCAATATCACAGGATGATAAAATACTTATTGACCTCACTGTAACCGAGTATCATCTGCATAGCAGTGGAAACTGTTTCTTTATGAAAGGCTTAATGACATTAAATGGTCCTGGGACATGGCCCAGGGTTAGTGACGAGTTAATTATATCATGGATGGGTGCTATGGCCACCAGTAGTGGTATTTAGTGGGTATTTGATCTATCAGCCTTATTGTAGGCTTAGATGTTGAGATAAGTTTAGTTATTTCCTCCTGACCGAAGATTTTCTTTAGGGGTGAAAGTTGGAACCGTTATATTAGGTAATGTTTTGGTTGAACTTCTAGTATTTTATCTCTTATCTTTTGGCTTCAGTTTATGTGTTTCTATTGGTGCTAGGCTTTTTTTCTACTGGATTGAACTAAATTCACTTCACTACAGTGTGTGCCATGACCTTCACATTAAAGAACATTTTGCCCAAGTTGCTGGTCATATCATCAGATATTTTTGTATTAGTTGGTAGAGTCAGCAGTTGGCGCAAGTCTGTTAAATTGCATGTAAATCTTTAGTAGTTGATGTAATTGTTCTACCCTTCGATAAATAGTTTTACAACTTAAAAAGTGCGCATTGGAAATGTTCGAAGCGTGTGATGTGTGATTTCTTCACTTTGAGGAATTACATCTACATTGGTTAAATTGAGAAGATAGAATAAAGTCTAATGTATGACTGAATAAAACCGATAAGAACTCTGCAAACATTTTCAGAAAAGTTTATTTAAAAGAGCTTCTTTTGTGCTAGCATTTCAAAAGCGTTAAATCTGTGTTCTTTTTCTATCCTAGACTGATAGAATCCCTATAGATAGTTGCAATGCCGGCATGCCGCCACCCCGGGCGACTGGATGAGGATGAAATGTTCTAGTATAATAATCATACAAAAAAATCTGATGATAGTATAAATGACCAAACTGATTAAAACACAAAACACATACACAGATTCAGCGTTTACTAAATGAAATAATGAAATACAGTACATACAACATCATATGAACACAATATGAATACAAACATCAGAATTTTGATATATTTGACACCTGATCTTTAATGTATTATAGTGAAGAAGGCAGTGCATAATATTTTCTACAGCTTACAGCCTGCACACAATGTGTCACAACGCAAAGACAACAGAATCTAGACTGTACAATGTACAATTGCAATAAAAAGTAAATGAAATACTGCTTTTGTTGATGTTTGTGACTTTAGTAAAGATCAGATCACATTTCATGACCAATTCAAGCAGAAAACCAGGAGATTGACACGCCATCACTTACTTTTTCATGCAACTGTATTATAAAAGCTGTAGACCTGTAGATAGTTTATATCGAGTATGTCTTGTTACTTAGCTTACATTTTTGTAATGACATTTGTTTGTGTGTGTTTCATGTGTGTTTGTTTTGTGTTGTCATGTTATATACTTTGTAAATTGTGTATGTTTTCTAGTCATCAAGGAAGTGTCCTATCTCATTTATTGTATTGTCGATCCCGTAAATCAGGGCCTGAAGGAAGCTGGACGAAATTTCATCTCAGTGAATGGAATAGAGAATTCTTTGCCTTTCCACTCAGTCCAAAT
>CM065674.1:4723229-4778229 GCA_033220385.1 Triplophysa yarkandensis
GAAATGATTTAAAGGGGTCATGTTAGAAACGTTTATTAAATAAAGGCCATGACTCTTCGTGAGAGTAGTCGGCTCTGTGAAAAATCAGAACTTTTTCAGGATACGTAAATGTCTCTCCCGAAATACAATGGGGAACATCTTTGCTGCACTTTTAGACCAGAACATAAAAGGACACAAATACAATAGTGAGCGCTTAGCCAATGCCCAACATATGCTTTTCAAAACACAACAATATGTAAAATCCTGCACAAAATATGTTTCTTCTTTAGGTTTAGGTTTGCTTTTAACCAACAGTTTTAGATACCAAATCTTTCAGCAGCTTCTTTGTGGTGACATGTTGATTATTCATGTGGTTAAAGGAAGAATTTACAAAAGTTAAAAGAAAATTTAAGTCTGTCACCGTTCATTAACCCTCATGTGGTTTAAAACGTCTTTCATGATTTTTCCGAGGGCTCGATGTCCTCAGAGAAACATCATGAAGGACCCATTTCAATCAACTTTCATAAACAAGTTTACAACTTATAAAATGTCATCGTAGAACTAGGTTTAGTTGCCGCAGGAGAACCTTATTTGAAGAGCAGTTGCCAAATTAACCTCTACCACCCAAAAATCATTTTTTTCAGAGAAGATCTATTAGATTATAAAATGTATGCCAATGAATATGCTCAACATTTTTCTCAAAACATTAATAGAATTCATAAACATGACTCCTTTAAAATCATATCAAAGAACCAAAATTATAGAATAAACAACGAAGAACTGAGAGTAGAAAACAAGAACCAAACATTGAGAATGTTGGAGATCAAATATCTAAAGGAGAAGTAACACAACAGTGTCAATCTTCTGTTAATCTTCAGGACCTGTAGTGTAGAACCGTGTTGTTCATTTCTCTGAAAATGATTTCCTCACATTTACAGAAGACAGATACGGCTTTATAATTGACTTCTAGGTAAAGTTGAGACCAAATAACTTGGGATTTTATGACGTTTGCAAGTTGAATATTTAAAAAAACTTTCCGAAACTTTTGGCTGTTTGGGAACGATATATGGAGAACAGAAATACTACATCATGCGTCTAACTCTGTTTTCTCACAAATGGATCAGGTTAAACATGATAACTCAACATGTTTAACAGCTCAAAGCGCTTATAATGCGTAAAACAGTGTGATACTTCTCCTTTAATGGAAGAACATTAAGAAAAAGTGAAAAACATTGTTTTACATTGCTTGCGTTTAGAAATCATCTGTGACGACCCATCTACATAAATGTTTTAAACATGTAAAAGACTGTCAGTGAAAACACAAGTGCAAGTATATATGTGCAATCAAAACATATATACAGTATATAGGCCACACGGCCTATACAGACACCCATAGGAATGTCACAGTTAATGAGTGACATGAAATCCTGCAATGGAGCAAGAAAACACAAGCATGATGTTATGATGCTGATGCTACTCGAGTCATCCTGGAGAGAGGAAAAGAAAACGCAGGGTGGAAGTGAATGAGAAAGAAATGGTGCGAGATGAGTCATATCATCTTAAAACGCGTAAGTAACCCTGCATCTGTGTATTGTTGGCAGGAAGGGGGGGGGGGGTATATTCAGATTTATAAGGTCACTCTTTTATATTGGCTTTAAAACTCTCTAGTTGTTGATGCAGAGATTTGGGGGCCAACCATTGGTCTTACCCTGGATTTGGTGTGCCGAGGTTAGCCATGATGGTGGCTGACTGTATAATTACCCTGGATGAAAGAAGATTAAAGCAGCGATAAATGGTGATGAGCAGGACTGTCTCATGAATATCCTCATTTTTGTACCAAGCCTGCATTGTTTTACTGTCCATAAGCAGTCCCTAGACAGAAACTGTATTCTATATTAAATACAATTTGAAGAATATCTGCGGGAATGCGGTCGATTATCACAGTACATTAATTACAATTTCTCAGATTGCAAAGCAAACAAAAGCCACATGTACAGTATCTTGCTTTAATAAGCCAGATGTATGTCCATTCTAAATCATCAACGTCGAACAGACATCTTCCAATGGTCTATATCACATCCGACAGCAGACGTCTTAAAGATGTCTTGCAGATGTATGTATGCTATCAGGATAGAGTTTCTATGTGGATGAACAAGAAGACCTTACTTTACTGGAACTTTATACTTTGTATTTATACCGGTTTTGCCAATAGTGATAATAGACACATGTTTGCTATAAATTTAAAAAACGGTGCTTTAAGTTAAATGAACAAGAAAGACTTCATTAAAACGTATTTTCAATATTTCAAGATTAGTTTGGCTAACACACTTCTAAATGTTCTTAAATTATATAAAAAATTTAATGAAAAGCAATAATAATAAGGTGAACCATTATTGTGTTGATATTCATGACACACATTTGCATGACAACTGTGAGGGACTGGCATACTGGCATGCAGCGAAAAACAAAGCTTAACATCGTCCAAAAAAACAACTTATTTATAACTGTTTCCTTTTTCTTTTTTTGAAGTGATGCTCAGTATGTAGCCCATACACTGTTTACCAAAATGAACACAAAGGTTAGCAGTTTTTCACAAAGATGTTAAACTCACATTTTATTAATATTTCCACATTGCATTTTAATCAAAGCTTCAAAGAACTTGACTTTGATTAAAAACTCTTGCTAATCAAGAGTTACACACAGGGAAAGCAACAGTGCTGAAAGACTGAAAATATTCAACGATAATATCACAAGAAGTTATACACAAAACTAGTAACAACCAAATCGGCATGGTTCAGACAGATGAAAGGTTATGTATTGACATTTGATTTTGGGTACCTGTACGTACGGTGAGGTTGTGAGTTTTGGAGTTAAACGCAGGGCCCTTTCCAAGAATAAACACCGAGTATCTGGTCTGTGGTTTGAGATTTTTCATGTGGTATGAGCGGGCAGATCCAGGCAGAACTCTTGCAAATTTCTTAACGTTATCTCCACTTTCTTTGTTATCATTTATTTCCTTACTCTGTTCTTTTTCCTTGTCATTGTCTCCTTTGTTTGGTTCTCCAAGCTCAGTCCCAGTGATTATGAAGTGTTTAAACTTTCCTTTTGGAGCTCCCCACATTACCACAAACCCATTTGATGTTACATTATTGATCCTCAAATGCTCGATAGAGTCATCCGTTTCATTTAACCCATATTCCTGAGACTTATCATCATTTTCTGGTTCATGGCCTGTGGAAAAGGGTAAATCAGAGTTTCCTTTGCCGTTCTGTCTAATGTTTGGGACTAGTTCAATGGTATCTGTAGGTTCTATTTGGGACATTCTGTCGGCTGTTCCATTGCTCCTGTTAAGTATTATGTTTGGTCTAATCCGGACACTGGTGCTGTTTTGTTTTGTACTGGTGATGGCAGGTTTTACCTGTTGAATAGTACTAACTTGACTCATGGTTCTGTTGTTTCGGATCATTGGTCGCCTTATGGAACCTCGGGAGGGATATTGAGGTGGCGGTAGAATATGTCTTGAACGGTTTTGAAATGTACTGCTTAAAGGTTGACGCCTAAATGGTGTGCGATGGAATGGGAATGGTCCGGCTCTACCAGCCCCATCATTTGAGTTTTCAGGGCCTTTTTTAATGGGAGCTTTGATAATCACTGAAGAACTCTCAGTGGTTGTAATCTGAAAAGGTTCAGGAGTTAATGCATCCCATTCTGGTTTCTCTTCCAAAATAGCTTCTTTCGAAAATGGAGATGCAAGTGGACGAGACCGAGATGGACGCTTGTCTTTCTGTGTTTCCACAAATGAAGAGGTCAATTTAAAAGGTCGTCCATCTAATACATTAGAAGCCGAAACCAGGGGTCGTGCTCTAGTTGTCTGTCTAGGGATAGGTACTGGCTTGATAGCGGTTTTCCTGGGTGCTTGATGTCTTTCACTATATTCGTGGACTCTATTTGGTTGTGCTAAAAATGGTTGTGTAGGGAGTTCTGGGAGAGATGTGGTTGTGAGGAGGGGGTAAAGTGTTGTCTCCGGTTGTTTGGCTGAAGAGGGGCTGGCATTTATCAAACCTGCAGTCTCTTCCTCTTCATCAGCTTTAATTTTGTTCTCATCTGCTTTCTCTTTCACACTCCTTCTGGCCTCAGAAGTCTCAGCATGTGGTTGAGATTCATCCGGGCCTTTAACCCCATGATCTTCAACCATAGATACACCTGTAAGAAGTCTTTGTAAAAGATCTTTTCCGTTTACATGGCCAACTATAACTGACATGTTTTTAGCCTGTGCACTTCTTTCAGATGTTGCATTTCCATGTATCTTCCTGTAACCAACCAAAACCTTTCTAACACATTTTGTCCCATTTATAAAAGCTGTTAGGTTTTTCTCTGTTGTGACTGTTGGCTCTTCCGTTGATTCTGTAAAAGTCTGAGGTGTGGGGGATGATGTGACTATGTGTTTCAGAGATGTGGGGCTTGTGGTGGCATTTCCCATTATCTCATCAGGTTCCGTAATAAAATGCCTTCCCTCATCATGCCGTGTTTCTTTCACCGTCAGTGATATTGGTTTACTATCAGGAATAGAGTGGGTTAAGTCTATATCTGGTCTGTTTGGTCTCAACGGATACCGAATGAATGACTTGTTTGAAGAGGGCGAAACCATCCGTCTTCCACCCAACCCCATCCTCGAGGAATTGAAAGGTGTTCTTGTGATATCAGGTCGTGTACCAGGTTTGGGTAATGTCCTATATTTTCCTATTGGTAATGGTCTTCTTTGTCTGGATCCAGGCAGAATGCCCATTCTGTGGCCAGTGATATTGGCTCTCCTTTCTAGATCTTCAGCCGCTCTTTGTGTTGCTTGATCATTTTTGCCTGGAACTTGTTTCTGCCGTACCAGCTCTGTGTTTGTTAGCCGTGGCATTTCTCTTCCATCATTGCCAGTAGCCGTATCTACCCACATGTTAGCAGTCTCCATTGTCATCCTATCCGCTGGCATTGAGATGATGCCTGAAGGCGTGAATGAGGTTTAGAATTTTATGAAATTTCAGAAAATAATATTTAAAACGCTGGATGACCTAAATAGAGAAGGTAACTCTGTTGAGAAAATACCAGTGTAAATGCACAGGTAAGGTCAGTTAACTAAACAATAATGTAAATTAAGGTCAGGCAGAGAGAGACCATCAAAGAAAATCAATATGATCTGAAGATCTGAAATAGCCGTAGTTTATATGTGTCTGAAAGAAAGAACAAAAGATAAGTTTAAGAAGAAGAGGAGATGAAAATCTGAAACTGATGATAAGTCAGTCACTGTATTGCAAATGGAAAAATGATTTTTTTTTCACATAATTGTCTCACTGATTTTGCCAAGTGACAGATGTATTTGGGGAAAAAAATACTTTGTCGACCCAAACTTTATAGTATACCCAAAATAAGAGGGAAATTATTTAGCAATAACAGTAAAGGCCCCTAAACCTCGTTGTTTGCCTTAATCTCATCTGTTGATTGAAATCAAATTGAAGAGGTTGACCCAACGTCATCTCTCACCGGACAAAATCTGGAAAGCTTAAAAAGTGACAAAATTGTTAACAACCTTTCAACCTTAAATCTGCTTCTCTCTTACAACTTTCTGACTGGGCTCTTCCGGATTGGACCTCACCTAAATTCAAATGGTCTGGTGGCTTTAATATTTCAATAATGATGAATTGTTTGCGCTCACATTAATTCTAATTCTCTTTGAACTTTCGATTTCATTGGATTTTTCAGAAACAGTGTTATACCAAACGGCTCCTTTGTCGGGGTTAAATACTTAATTTTTGCAAAGATTTCAACATAGCACAACTGTTTGAGGTCTTTTAGCTGGACAGTAATGCCGTTTTAATGAATGATATTAATAAATAAAAGACACTTATGCTGTGTACCACAGAAGCTGTTGATAAAAACCCAAATTGCAATGTTTATGAAAAATAGTTGAATAACATATAACTACACATTATCCACATATGTATACACACACAAAACTTACCAGGAGTTGCCTGTACACTTGCTGGAAGGCTCTGGATGCTCTCTTTTTCCGCCACTATTGAGACGTCATACAAGTAACCCGGTTCCAAGCCATCAATTTGGGCCGTGTCTCTCTCTGGGGGAGCGTAGATCCCGGGAACATCTGGAAGTCTATCTGAAGTCTTATTTGGAGTAATGGAGAGGACGTACCTGTCAATCTCTCCTTGTGCTTTTTCCCATTTGACAACAACTGATCTAGTGGCTGTCCTAACAACTTGCAAGTCTTTGGGGCCAGATATCACTGTTGATAAATGCAGTCATTATTTGAACATCTTCAAATTCACAGAATACCAACCTATAGTCATGACAGCCATGCTTATTTAAACTCACGGGTGATAAATTTCACCGTGGTCTCTGCTCCCATCATCCCCTGTTTCTCTCCAGTTATGGTGACCATGTATTCCTGTCCTGCGGCTAGTCCAGTCTGAGTGTAAGTGGTCAATCTTCCACTGATCTTAGAACTTATTTTCTCACTGGTTTCTTTCTGCACGAATGGAAGAGAGAAGATTTCGTTGTGCCAACTTCTTTTGTCATAGTGTATTTTTAGACTGGCTAGTTTAGTATGTGCTCATCTTTTAATGACCTTTAGGCCTGCTGTAACATGGATCGGAGGATATGTTCAGTAAACCAGGCAATACGTTCAAATGTTTTCTCATTCAATTATTCATCTATTCCCTATTAAAGTGCTCCAAAGGTATTTAAATGCTAATGCTATAATGTCCTGAAAAAAAAGGATTGTTTGAATTACTTGATTTTGTCATGTACATTAGTTAAACATGATTAGATTCAGTTTTTTAAAACATACTTGCTCTTGTTAAAACAACTACATTGAAACCATGTGGAGCTGATTAACATGATAAAATAAAGTAAAAAACTGTGGTGAGAATTAATCTTTATATAGTTTTATTACATGTTGTTTTAAAGGCAAAACCAAGCGCAAATATATTATTTTAAACCATTGCTAATTCATTCTTCATAAATCTGAAATTAGGCTGAAATAGGCTGAACCCATGGTCTAGTTTGTGGACCAACAATTTACCCAATGTCCAACTCTAAGTGTATTTGAGAATGGCATCGGTGTTGTTAAAGTGGGGACCAAAACGACTTCCGACAAAGGCACATGGACAAAAATAGGGAACATATTTCTACATATCCCGCAGGAATGGGTGGGGACAATGAAAAAAAAAACATGAAAAAAAGAAAACAAGCAAGATTAAAGAAGAAGAATTTGACGATGAACATGAGAAATTGCAATGAGATAAAGTAAGAGGGGAAGGAGAAAGGGAGCAGTAATGAGACAGATGCTTGTTGCTATGGAAGTTGTAAACACGGTCAAAAACATCCCAACAGCCAGAGAAATGACATCACAGAACAGCTGCTAGGTTACATGTGTGAGAGAGGACGACAACACGAACAACAGCAACGAGGGCAGATGGACGATCGATTCATCTTTCATTTATAACTAGCAAAAGATTAATAACATTTATAGGCGGAAGATAAAAATAAACTGCGGTAGACGTCCCGGCTCTCTTCTGGTGCCGATTCATTTCATATGATGAACAATTTTAAAAGCTGAACTAAAGACTTTGAGAGTATGCTTTCCAAAATATGACATGACTTTAGTTTTACATCCGATTTAACAAAGCTCTGCGGACTACGTCTTCTGATCAGTCACGCCACTCCGAGGTTTGTTTTCCCCTAATCTTGACCCGTACTATTCACATGTCTAATGTATCATATTGTCAGGATCTTCATCACTCTGCGAGGGTTCATTTTGCTTGATCCCCACCCTGAATATGTAAACTACTGCCTCGAAGTTAGCAAACAAATGCATTTTTAACAAGGGAACACCTTACATTAAATATATAAGTATATCAATATAGTGTACACAACTTTACCTAAAAAGTAAAACTGTTCTCTCGTGCGATCTAAACCAAATGACCAAATAAATAACTTCAATGTATTTTTGCATGAAAAAGGTTTGGTCATGACCTTCATTTAGTCTTAGTTGTTTACAGGTTTCCTACTGTTCTGTTTTGGGAACCAGAGCTCCAAAATAAAGTAATAAGCCTTTCTAAAGGACCATATAAAGAGATATGGACACATACACCATGTTCCAAAAACATGAGGCCGCCGGGAAAATGCATAATTTTCTAATTATAAAAAGCAATAAATGTCATTGGCTTTAATGACAGCCTGCGCGTATTATCTCAGCGTGATTTACAAACTTCTAAATACAATGTTGTTTTCGTACATAAAAGAGGTTACGTGGTAATACATCAGTGTCACCGATGGCTCTGTTCGCTCTGTGGGCTTTTAAGCCTTGTAGGAAGCTCCATGGACGCAGCCGATTAGATTGTAATGCTTCACATAATGTTGCATGCAAAAATAAGTGTTTCAACATGTCGACATATTTCAGCAACATCCCAGTTCATTCCCAAAGCCTCTGATGAGTCTAATGGTGTCTTTCATTCATGGCTCCTCACCCCGCAGCATATTGAGAGCATGTGTTTCTTACCGGACAATTACTCCCAGAAACCAGCCATCAAATTCAGCTTAAACAGCACCTGAATCCTCTTTCTTTCTTTATCCTGGGTTCCCAAAGAAATGACATCATTAACGCTGTGTCATTGCATAAACCCACAATATTGTTCTGAATTAAAGCTCTGACACCACAGGTCATGTGTATTGTCACATTTTGTGCTTGATCTCCTCTCTAAGACTTTTTTAGTTCGGTTCTTGTTCCCTTGTGAACATTCTCAATGGTTGTGCTACAAGCAGACCCCAAACACTCTTCTTACTATAGGTAACGGATATAGTTAAACCGGGATATTGGTGGATATTTGTGGTTAAATGTTAAGTTATAGTTTTTATCTTCTCTTATATATCCAACGCAATATCAAGCTTCAATAGAGGAGGCCGTTCTGAAATAGGCAGGGTTACCTGATACTTCCATCTCAGGGTTATATTTTATCTCCATCATTATTTATTTTACATATGAATTATTGCTCAAGTACTTATGAATATTAATAACAAGGACAGTTTTACACTTTATGAAGGAGGGGGAAAACTGCAAGAGAAATCAAATAGTTAACTTATGAATACTGTGGAGATGTTTGTTGATTTCGGAGACCAGAAATTTTTACATTCTAAACCGAATACAAATATTTCATCGGATGCATGCCATTCAACATTCAGGAGTCAAATTTTGTGGAATGATTTGTGTAACTTTGTAGTTTGTGTTGCATTTATGTGTGGCCATGTATTGGTTCAGACTCATGGATGGACTGAGTCTTTATTAGTGAGAATATCCCTCACAAATCACTTCATTCCCAATCCCTCAAGTGATTCTCTCTCTGTCTGTTCTGTTTGCAATCTGGGTCCGGAGACAGCTCACATGATGTCACTTATTTGCAATTCCGTTTGTTTGTTTCAGATTTAATCTACAGGGTCCTGATTCTAATCTTTGTGAATATGCACCGGAGGTAAAGCTTGGGCCTGTGCATGTGCGGGTTGATGGTATGGTGTCTCTGTTATATGAAATAACAGACTACATTATCATTCGTTTCTCAAGGAATGACTCTGAACACTATGGAAACGAGTTCTGGATGACCGTTAATAAACTTCTTTCCTTTGAGCATTGTAAACATTCTCAAGTGTACCACACGCTGTTAAGCGAGCATACTTCCAGACTGAGAAGCCTCCTTTATGAGGAGCGGACTTATTTATCTTCAGATTTGTTTAAGCAACAACAACAACAGACAGAAAGTGTGAAACCCGAGGATGAAATAATCATCCTGTTGACTGTTTAGCTGTGTGTAAACACTGCATGAAACAATTCATGTTTCTGTCACAAAACACACATTAAACAGGAAAAACATGGAAGCCATGGACACAAGAAGGTTCCAGCAAAGGATAAATACATTTCCAGGACTGAGACGGCAGCAAATAAGAACATGATGCCCAACATGCAAAGCCAAAAGATGGGAAATGTGAGAATGAAGGGATTTGTAAAGAGCATGATAATAAGAACCTTTGCCCACCCATGGTGCCAACCCCATATTGCACTACATGGAGACAGAATTTAACTAAAATTAGCAAAATGATTCACACTCAGATTTTTTATTTATCGTGGGGTAAGGCCATGAAATATGCCATTAACCCATCTCGTCACTGGGAAGTATTACACGGTTCTACTTTTTTTGTATACCGCCTTCACCTTGCAACTTATGATATTTATGCCCGTCGATCTGTTTCCAGGTGTCGCACGCAGGTTAATCCAAGCTTGAGTTCAGGTGCTTATTCGTACAGACGTGAAATAGAACCTCAAGCCGAGCAAAGCTTCAAGAAAATGCCAGAAAAGGAGCTCCTTTAATATCATTTATCATCAGAAGGAGAGAAATAAATCGATATTGAAGAGCCGAGACTATGGGAATTAGCTCATGTTTTATTTGGTCAACATCTCAGCTATTATTCCTCCACATGATTTGTTCAAGCACGAAATGAAACCACTGCATGTCAAAGCTGATGGATGAGCTTCGATTAAGTGTTAAAGTCGTGACCCTCTTTTGAGCCAATGTTGAATGAGAAAGAATCACATTTCAAATCACAGAAAGAATTTTTAAATGTCAGTCTTAAACAAAGAATAAAACTGAGCTGCTTTCACGCTCTTTTCAAGCGATCAGAAGGCCATGCTCTTACGGTAATGTCATTTCTAAGCAACCACGATAACACTCGCTGTGTATATGGGAACTGTACCGTATTATAGAACTTTGAGCAGAACTTTGTTGAAATGACGGCAGTGTTATTAGTGGTGTGTCCTTTTTAAAGAGTCCTAATATACAGGCGTAAAGGTTCATGCAGATGTGTGCTTTATTACCATGCTGGTAAAGGTGATGTGGTAGGTGTCATATTGAACGGCCGGTTGTGTCCAGAGCAAACGGACGGATGATTCAGTGATGTCTCTGGTGCTGAGATGTGAGACACCCAACAGTGCTGTAGAAAAGAGTTGGAGTGAGATGTAAGCCAATCTAGCAGACTCTACATTCTCCCGTTGAGAGCCATCTGTTTCTACTTGAACTGGAATTGACTGCTGATAACTGCTGACCCACCGCGGTAAAAGGGTCATTAGACACAAATATAGGCCTGTTACCATGTGTGCAGGTTATTTGAGCACCTTCGTCTGGAATAATAAAACTTGCTTTAAATGAAGGAAGACACACGGCTGCTATTTCATCTTGTGACCCTCTTCTTTCACCTGCACATTAACTGCTCATCCATTTATCATTAGAGGAACCATCAGTCTGATCTCTACAACACATCTGTGGAAGGGCATTTAAGCACCAACAGATTTCTGAAGATCTCAGAAAAGTTGGCATTAATCACCAAGCAAAGGTAATAAAATAATCATTAAATAAAGATGAAAAGCATGAAGTACATTATTCAAACACTAGATTCCAGCATACAATCTCATTCAAACTGCAGTTGTGGTCCTTTGATTTAGTAACGATAACTTAAAGACACAGTTGACTAAGACGATAAAATTATGCTTTTTACATAAAAGTGACATAAACTGCTGAATATAAGTGGATAAATAAGACATTTGAGGGGGTTTAGTAACAGTGTTGAACGGTTTTATGAATGTAGTCAAAAGTACAATACCGTATTAATGTGCCAAGTTAAAGATTATATATTTAAATCTCCTTACATTTCTAATCAGGGGGATTTGTTTTGGACAAAAGTGTTTAAATCTTGTGTTTCAGTACATTTTCATGTTGTTACTTTTTTCTTAAGGGCATGAAAGGCTTTTACACTTATGCAACTGTTGAATTCAGTTGAACAATCCAATGCCACTGTATAGAAGCTTACATTATATTTTTATTAAAATATACCTTTTATCTTTAAATTATGTGTATCTTTTAGCAGTTATATTATTTACAGAGAGCAATGTGCAGCCTTTGTATTTGTCCTTGTAAAAATAGTAGTAACCATGTTTTTTTTTTGTATTTATTACTGTTGTCAAAACCATTGCTTTATAGCAGTAGCCGTGTTATTTTAATAGTAATAAAACCATGTTTTGTTTTTTCAATAGGGAGGTGGTGCTAAAGAAATACAATGAAATTAGTATTATTACACAGCAAAGACGTAGTGTTGTTCAGTGAGTGTAGTATTTGACTCACCCATGTCACAGTTGTCTCCGGTGAAGCCGGATTCACACTCACTGCAGTCTGGTCCTGTAAAACCCCGACGACAAACACAGCGGCCCTTCACACAGCGTCCTCTGTTACTGCAGTTGTTAGGGCAGGTTTTGGCCGAGCAGTCCTGACCAGCGAAGCCCGTGTCACAGACACACTTCCCATTCACACATCTGCCTTTATTATTGCAGTTACTGGGACAGGCCTTGGGAGAACAGTATGGGCCTGAAAATCCAGTCTCGCACACACACCGTCCGTCTACACATCTGCCCCGGTTGTTGCAATCCTCAGGACAAGACAAGAATGAGCAGTCGGGTCCTGTAAAGCCGGTCTCACAGATGCATTTGCCGTTTATGCATTGTCCCCTATTTTTGCAGTTACCCGGACATGCTTTGACAGAGCAATCCGGACCCGTGAAGCCTGGATTACACACACACTGTCCATTCACACATCGTCCTCTGTCATTACAGTTATCTGGACAAGACGTCTCCGAACAGTCAGGGCCTGTAAATCCAGCCTCACACACACATCTTCCGTTCACACATCGTCCTCTGTCATTACAGTTATCTGGACAAGACGTCTCCGAACATTCAGGGCCTGTAAACCCAGCCTCACACACACATCTTCCGTTCACACATCGTCCTCTGTCATTACAGTTTTCCGGACAGCTTTGTATCTGGCAACTGGGCCCTGTAAACCCGGATTCACAAACACATTTGCCGTTCACACAGCGTCCTCTGTTACTGCAGTTACTCGGACACGTGCTGGAGGAGCAGTCCGGACCATCGAAGCCCAGGTCGCACACACACTCTCCGTTCACACATTTGCCTCGGTTGTTACAATCATCAGGGCATTCGGTCACACTGCAGTCCGGCCCGCTGAATCCAGAGAAACACTTACACTTCCCGTCTACACAGCGACCCTGATCATTGCAGTCATCTGGACACTCGTTCGTGGTTGGACGTACAGTAGTACACACTGCTCCTGTTATAGAAGTTAAGAATCATATTTAAGGTTCTTAGTGTATCTTGTAAGATTTCCTCTTTTTCAGGATGTAACATGATCACATCCTCATCAGACTACTGAGAATGTATCAGGTTGGATGTATAGAAAGCACTTTACCTTTACTTTGCTGCGAGGTGCAGCATCCCTCGGCACCTCCGCATTTTCCCCTCAGGACCGACAGCTCCTTTTCCAGCCGTTCAATGCGGTCACGCAAGGCTCCCATATCTACATCACACTGACCGCAGCCCGACCCTGACCCCGTCACCAGACGGATTTGATGGGTCAACACCAGAGGAGAATCAGGATCCAATTCTACTTCTTTACCTTTGGTCCCATCTTGTGCACAAGTGTCTGTAATGATAACTTTGATCGGTTGGGGTTTGACATCCCTGGAGGTGCGTTGAGTTCCAGTCTGGAGATCTTGACTCGGATAGGCGGGACTCGGCAGAACCAACAACAGGAACGGCAGCAGAAAGGCCATTTTGAAAGAAAGAACACCCCGATATGAATGGATGGTAAAGGACTGTTTTTGTGAATCTCTTTGTGTCTCTTCCCCACCCTGTTTCAAACAAATATGGAGTTACTTTATAGATACATCCTTTTATGATCAACACACAGCATGTAAACTTATTCTGTTTCTAAAAGGAAATAAGTTTATTAACCGTCATCCAGAATATCCATTCTGTACATCCATTGCTGTAGAGTAATCAGAGGTAAGATGTCTTCAAGAACACTTCAGTTATTATCTGCTGACACCAACAACCTTCTGATCACAAGTCCAACTCTCTAACAACCAGACCACGACTTACCCCAAAATAATTTATACTCAGACTTTTTGTCTATCCAAATAATCTTTACAAAGTAACACAACATTTATGATTTGGGAAGACTAAATACACTCAACAGATGTAAAAAGCCAACACGAGGCAATAAACAGAACACACATCATTCACTTAATTTCACCATCACCACCATCAAGTGATAACTTTAAAACACCAAGCTAGTTAGTGTTTATGTCACAGAACTATTTTAATATATTAGTCTTTATAATTTATTTTAATATGCCATATAATTTGTACAAAATAAAACAAAAAATCTATTAGAAATTTGATGTTTTTGAATGCAGTGTGGGTCATCGCCACAGGTTGTGTCTGAATGAATAAAACATCACCATTTTTATTCATGCATGGATGAGAACATGATTAAATGTTTAGATGATACGTGTCGGGATTGCTTCATCTTCAACTTCTATTGGTACTCCGCATATAAAAGTCACAGAGTTCTACTGGATTAGAAGATTTTCTTTAGGGAGTCACGTATAAGAAACAAATTCATGTATTTCTATTACTGCATAGATATTTGGAGCCACTCTTTCCCTCGGTTGTCTTAAATCATTTTTAATTACAATTGACTTTGTATATGTGCCACTTGGTTTGAGTAATATCATCACGTTTAGAAGCTTCCTCTTAAAATTCTTTGTTGTGTTAACAGAAAAATAATGACATAGAATGTTTTGAGAATCCACACAACACAGGTTAGATTTCTTAGTGTTGTCAATGCTAAACTTTCTCTGAAACAAATCTTACAAGGTCACGTGGACTTACACTTGCAAATCGAAGGCATCCCTTCACAATAGATATTTATAAAACAGATGTGATCACAACACAAGACTAACAAAACTGTTCATGTATTTTACAAAGTGTATATCATCCACACAAGCATTGATTTAACACAAAAAAACAGAGTTTATTATTATTTATTTCAAACACAACAAAAAAATCTATGGGAAAAATTCAGTCTGATAACAGTTAAAGACTAACATAACAAAAAACCTAGCTTGAACTTTTCCATTGTAGGGTCAGAATTTGGCAAGATAATAATTCCACCTGACCTCCTCGTGTCAATATCTCAATCTGGTGACTGAGCTGAGATAGTGAGATGTTTTTTTTTTACACCACCAGTCAATCATTTCATACTGCCCATAATAGCTTCATTCAAATCATATCGGAACCGAATTGGTGTCCTGGAAGGTAACTAAAGTTTTCGTTTGGGATTTTTCCTGGCATCATTAGTATCTGCATTAGGATCTCTTTAGCAATGTTAATGTAAGCAACAGCAAGATGTCGTGATCACAGATCTGTCTGTCATCGGTTTTGTGATGGCGGGGTGACAACAAATGTTATTGAAGACGCTAATACTAAAAATGTAAAACATGAGGGCTTTGAGACAAAACCTAAAATAGCATGCAATTGTAAATATCACTAATATTTTAAAATATCAAATCTGCGGCATACAATGGGAAAATGACATGAACGTTAGTTATGTCTTGTAATATTTTACATAACTATTTCTTGGTATATGCTTGCTTTAAATACGCTTTTAACAATGGCCACATTTACCCAAAAGCTACAGCGTGTCACAAGACAAAAACTGTCTCCGACTGTTTTTATGAACATGTTTTCTATGGCTTTTACAGTTACTGGATCTCAACCCGATACAGAACCTTTGGGATGTGAAACTTCAAGACGCAATGATGTCAACAACCCGAATATCAAAAAATGGTTCCAACATTTTGTGAAATCTGTGCCACAGAAATAAAACGTTGGTGCGAGTCCGTCAAAGTGCAATGGTGTAAACATCTGTTATAAACACTTCACCGTTGCAGCTATAATAGTTTATTGTAGGAGAATGAAGTAAATGAAAACCAAGAGACTTATAAAGAGAGATCAGGAAAGAGTGAGCAACCTAACGGGAAATGAAGTCATACTGGAGGAGAGCAAATACTTATTCAATCTGGAGGAAGTTTGTAAAGCAATGATCTCTTAAGATGAGAGGCTTTGGGATCTCAAACTCACAAAAACAATACATGTACACAGATCACCTCAACATACAACATCAAAACGTCCCTCCAGCCTCTCTCCTTATCACTAAAGCATCCATTCAATATATGCCATCATTATCTCTCATTTACATCATCGAGAAGTGAATGGGAGTGTCCTTAAGTCTCGTTATTACAGGTAATAATCCCGAGAAACCCATAAAGGCGTTTCATAAGACATCTCAGATTTACCTTCAATTCCAATCACAATATTGTGTCAAACATAAATAATCATTTGGAAATTCCTACCAAATTATTTAAGCTGGTCTTTATTGGCAGTTTTGCAAAATAAACAACACTGGTCCAGAAGCCCTTCCTGTTTTCAGTCGAACTCTATAAACAACCTTTAAAGAGAAAGAAAATGAAACTAAATCAAAACATTAAACAAACATGTTTAAGACTTAATGTAAAAAAGAAGAATTGAATCAGGAAGGGCCTCAGGATAAGTGTGGTTTGCTTCTCAACATGGTCTATATTAATATTCTGCAGTTGTGTATGTTTGTGATTAATGATAGACGGTGAGTTTAAAGTGATGTGTTATATGTTTGATATGCTGAGAAAACAAAATTTTACCATATAAAATAATAATAATAATAATTAATTAAAATAAAATTATGATTACAAATTGTATTATAAAATATTTTGCAGCATTGATTCGTTAATGCTTTTGCATAATTAATATATTATTACGACTAATTAATGTATTTTTTAAATGTATAGTAGAACTTAATGTCACAATGTTAACGAAAATTCTTGCAGTTGCCATTATATGTCTGAAATGACTTTAAATTCAATTCAGTGCGTTTCATTTGTGAAATATTATTCATTGAATCGCACCATTGTTTTTCAAAATCTTTGCTTCATTGATTATTTACGTTCAGTCCTGAATGTGAATGACCCGTCTAAATTCTGAAATATCTTTCCCTGAGAAATTCCGGAGTTTAAGATGTCTTGCAGACAGTGGAATATTCTGCACATTCTTATAATAAAACTTTATAGCATGGGGTCACGTGACCGCCGTTGTCTGATCATAACTGCTGCTTTTATTGCATGTCGATTAACTTATTTTCTAAAACCGCTGGAAACCGTAAGGGTTTAATGTTGTATCAGAACCCTTATAATAATTCTATATGATCTCTTTATGTTTTTATTTTTCGCATCAACTACATTTAAAATGGCTGATGAAACTGATAAAGCAGAAGTTTCTCTAGAATATCTACAAACATCTCTTGCACTGGACAGATGTCTTATTCTCTTAATAACTAAAACAATAAATATAACAATGATGAAATTTGTACTTTGTTCATAATTTATGTGAATTAAAAGATGACCTGCTGAGATTTTTGAACATTAAAGATCTTACCTGGCGAGTCTCTGAGGCTCTTATCAGCCAATGTCCTGTTCCTCCACTGCTTTGGAAAACTCCTGATTGACTTGAGAAGATGATAGAGAAAGAGAAAGAGAGAATGGAGAGAGAGGGAGAGGGGAGGAGAGCAATAAAGTTTGCTCATACTTGAAGAATTTTTCCTCTCTCTCTCTCTCTCTCTCTTCCCCCTCAGATTCTCTCTGATGTAATTCTGTGAGCTTTACTGGTCCCTGTTGGGTGGTATGTTTCGATGGAAACCATCTGATATTTTACATATTTTGAATAACCAGATTAAATCTTTTATGTCTTTGAATTCATATTTCATCATAAGCATATCCTTGTGCTTTATAAAATCTATTTGTGCACTTTAAGACCCCATAATGGCACCCTAAAACAGTGTTGGTTTGTCTGTATTATTTCTACATTTTTATACTTAAAGTAAGTGCAGGTGTAAAGTGAAGATATACATGTACACATCCATGATTTATAAATATTATTTTATTAAATTAGTGAATGGGGACCTTTGATCTCAACAGCCCCATCACAATAATATAGCTGATGGCAACCTTATAGATCTTAAACAGCGTTCACTTCAATTATAAGATACAAAAGTCCTCTAATGAAAAGAATCATGTATCTGTGTTTATGGTCTGCCATGGCAATTTTTTCCAAATTGCAATTTGTGTTCTTTACTATAAATCAGTAATATATATAAATACTTTAGAATTGTAACTTAAGCATATGCTTAAATATTTTAGTATACTAGAAAAAAAATTTAAAACCTTAAAATCAGTCAAATCAGAACAATGTCCAACTAAATGAACAAGTAATTACACTTTCATAGCAGTTTTTCTTTAATCTACAAAAATAGTAGAGTATAATATAAATAAATAGAACATATACTTTAATATATAATAAAATAGTATACTACAGTTGTTCTTCTGTGTGTTTGACCCTGTAGACCAGACTTTCATTTTCATTTTGACAGTAGCTTTTTATAGATGAAACCTGCTCAAAGTGCTCATGAAGTAAACTAGAAAGGTCAATGTGTTTGGGTCCAAATATGATGATACTGTGGATTGGTTTATTTCAAGCAAGGCAGTGTTATGACCTTGTTTAAATTATACTAAGCTAATAAATGTTCTGTTAAGAACCTTTTGCTGACACTTCTGGAACTCAGATAATAGTTCAAATGTCTTTTGGGATTTCCCAGTGTGGATAAATGAAAAATTTCAATCCAACTCGTAACCACTGAGGAATTGTAAAAACAAATGAACAAAGCGGATTATACACTTAAAGTGAATTTCCCCAAAAATTGGTTAAATTACTTGTTATAAAGTTACTGCCAATGGACTGGCAGAAAGATGTACAGTAACCACACATTTCAGAGCTATGACATTGACAACTTCTTATCATTTATAATAAACTTATTGAATAGATGGTATGAGAAGAATGCATGTCCAACGTAGGTGGATGACTCTTATTCAAGTGACGTATAAAATGACCTTTATTCAAAAGGTCTTTGAGTAAGCTGGTGGGAATGCCAACACAATTGATAGGAACGACAACACTTAGTGTCTGTTCAAAAATGTCTGTTGACTGTATATCCTCTATACTTAAGAATGTTTGATGGTGAAGCAAGAATCTCATGTACATCTGCAACATTTTCTATTATTGAGGAAATAGAAGAATGCATTCAAAGGCTTGATGGATTTTCAAAATAGTACAAGAGATCATTTGTTGTGTTTGTACTAAATCCAATCGAAATTGGTATTGGCTTAAAAATGGGAAGCAGGGTACTGAGAAGGGATGAAAAGGGGTTCGGCAATACATATATAATTATAAAGGTATCTACTGAATATATAATGAAAACCGTAAAGTATTTATCTCTGGTACAAATTAGAAAAGTAGCTGTTTAAAACATTTATTTTGGTCAATTCCCTTCTATATTTGTATTTGAAATGGACCGTGACATGTATTTAAATATAATTATACTAAATGATAAAACAAAATATTGCTCTAAAAACATATACAAAAAAATACATTGCCGTTGGTGCCTTGCAAGGAGAAACCATCTGTAAACAATAAGATCATGTACACGTGTATTGCTTGTTCAGTCATACGAGTATAAATTCAATTATCTATTTAAATGAAAGTAATTTTACTCAAATCACTTCTTTATACTTAAAGGAGAAGTACCACACTGTGGCATGCATATAAGTGCTTAAGATCGTTCAACATGTTGATTTGTCATGTTCAAGGTTATCCATTTGTTAAAAACTTTGTAAGACGCCTGACATGACATAGAATTTCTGTGCCAATACACTCCCACAAAAGCTTGGGAAAAATTCAGAGATGACGGTAAGAGCATCAGCATTCTTGTTCCATAAGAAGTCCTCGTGAGGAGATTGGTAATGAAGTAAAAAGTCTGTTGAGGTACACTAAGAAACTATTTGTGTATGATGGGTGTGTAAGTAGATTTTATTTTGTCTCTTCTTTTACAGAATATTGAGCAAAATTGAGAATAGACCCCTATGCCCACAGATCAGGCCGTATGATTTATCTGTGAAGTAACAAATCAAGTTTTGTTTTGTGACGTATCATGTTGAAAGGTGTGGAAACCGGTGTGCATTGATAAAAGTGACAAACAACAATGTTTCTAGTATGAATCTAGCATGCCTTTTTGAAAAAGTTTGTAACTTCTCAGAAAGTCTCCCTGCAGAAATGGAGTAGTTGACTTAGATTGAACATTTAACCATTGTGTGAATACAGTAGGCTTAAATCACGGTGGATTTCTTGATCTGAGAATCAGTCACTTTCAAAAGTGTTTGCTCAAGCTTAGCACCTATGGAGGAATCAGAGGAGGACAGCCAATGCAGTATAATAATTAAACTATCCTAAAGACACAAGTCACTAGACACATGATTCCCAATGCCCTTTCCCGATCAAACCTTGTGGAGTGTAATACAGACAGTCTGCTTACATGAAAGAGTCTGAAACTGTATCCTGCAAAATGACTGCCACATGGCATGGAAATCAAAAGGACTAAAAAGGTTGGCATTCCTCCTTTATTGACCATGTGGAAAGTGCTTTACCTTGACAGCCACCTTATAGCTTTCTTGCAGCTGGATCAAATGGGTTACAGTATCATTGTTGGAGTGTATAACACTACGTTATTCATTCCAAAGAAAGATGATATATATATACATTCACAATTTGTTTATTTCGGTTCTCATATCAACAACCATGGCGATCCAATTTCCCGAAAAAAATAGACACATACATAAGTCAAGTCAGGTCAAATCTAATTTGAAAGACACAAGAAAACAGAGGAGAATACCGGCAATATTTTATTCAAACAGTCCTATATGGGCTACTAGTGAAAGTCATTAAAATATGATTAATAATAAGTGCTGTTAAAGCTGATTTCAGCAGCATGCTGACAGGCAATAAAAGAGCAGAAGCCAACAGGGGAAAGGAAAAAGGACTCCAAAAAGAGGAAAAACCTTTAGAGAAACCAGACCCAGCCAGGAGAACCAGTTCTCCTCTAGTAAAAGTGCTGCGTCTCTACAAGCTCACCAGTGCTTGCACAACTAGGCTAAGCGAGCAAAATAAATGGATAACCGATAACCCCAGACAGTGTTGGGAAGGCTATTCCAAAGTTAGGTGCAATGTATGAGAACACTTTACCCCCTTTGGTGGATATATTTTTGTTCTGGGTACCATTAGAAGTTCGCAGTTTTGGGATCTATGAGAGTGGGACGGGTCGTAGTGTAATAAGAGCTCTGTTAAGTATGTCTGAGTTAAATCCTTTAAAGCTTTGTAATGAACCAGTTTTGATAATTGGGAGGTTTCATCTGGTCTAGAGGAAATATATAACCGGGTATCTGTCATGGCAGACCTGTGTTCTTTATGAGTGTCACATGGCATTGTTTGTTATGACATGCCATGTGCTCTCTTGTCTTGTCTCTTTACCCCGCCCCAGTCTATCCTCCCATCATTGTTTCATTCCCCACAACTGCCCCGTGTCGTTATCTCTTGTTGTGTTCCCCTATATAATGCCCTTGTGTTTGCTGTGCTGTGCCGTTGCATTATACATGTTTTATGGTTACATGTTGTATGGAGAGCTTGTCCTTGTGATGCCGTTGCCCCTATACTGTTTGTTTATAACCCTGTTTTTGTTTTTGTTTTCTGGTGCCTTGTTTTGTGCCCCCTCATAGGAAGTCTTTTGTTTGGCTTTTGTTATGTATTTGTGTACTGTGTTCCCCATCGTTGGTTTTTGTTTTATTTTTTTGTATTAGTAAAGTCGTGTTTATTCCTCCAATCACGCCTGCATTTGGGTTCTCCGTCCACGCCTCCTACAGTTCCTGACAGGTATCATCTGCATAGCAGTGGAAACTGAGTCCCTGCCTTCTTATAAATTTACAATTACAAGGCGTAGACAAAGCATAAACATATTAAGTCTACAATATATACGTAAATCATCAATAAGAGGACTCCATCACCATACTAGATCTGAAGGAAGAACAAAAACAAAAGGAACGAAAATGAAAAGAGAGAAAATGCTTCAAAACAAAGAAAACAATAAATAATGGAACCGTAAATAATTTCTTTTCAATCTTCAATTGCAAAATAGGCAGACTAGATGTTCAAAAATCCTCTCATTCTTTAATTTAAAGAGTAACTTACAAGATTTGAATTCACTATCACAATTATAACATACAAGGACACCTTGGATAGATTCAGCTATTTTTATGTTCTTGCTCATTTTTCCTTAAAATGATACAGTACTCTCAAGTTGTAGTATGAACAGCCTAATAAATGGCAATAAGTTGATGTAAAACGTAACGCTTGAACTAAGCAGCATGAAAATGAACTTAGTGTACAAATTTTAAGACATACAATAATACAGATCAATAAGCTGTTAGTATTTTGACTGGTAATATTTAAAACCTGTTTTACAGTCGTTAATGGGGTTTTTTTTTGCAAGTGATTTTGTGTATTTTATTGTGTATATTTTATCCTTTTTAATATAGCAATACATTTAAATATTTCAGACTTTATTTGTGGTTTCCAGTATAATTTATGATCTTTTGTAACACTCAGAATTATATTTATTTGTATTTACAATTAATGAAAATATAATATTATCAAACCATTTTTGTGTATTTAATTTAATTTCAACTGTATATGGAAGCTTCTCCAAGTTTGTCCTAGGACTGAAGTAGATTTGTATCATAAACAAACAGAACCATATTAAGTTTCCTTGACACATCTCAACTATCATGTATGTACAATAAGAACAATTTTGGACCCATCACTGATCCTTGTGGAACACCACAATTTACTTTCAATAAGTCTGATTTTACATTATTTAATTTAAGATATTGATATATATCCTCAAGCTAACTTTTTTACCAATAATGTAACCAAGGAGACCAAATTAAGGTATTGTGGTTGAATTTAGATACAATTTTAAGTGGATACAAAATAGAACAAGAGAAAATCCATTTTAAGGGAATCAAAATGGCTGGTAGGAATTATAATTTTTTTTGCTTTTAAGTGCACTCCTTTCTGGATTATTACCTTAAAATATTACATGCTGTGTACCTCGGTAAGCTCCAAAAGTCCATAATGAGCATCAATAGGAGTGCCCATTGGCTTAAGTGAATGGCAATTGGAGATTTCCAGGGAAAATTCTGCTTTGTCCATTTTCAGCGCACACAGACTGGAAGAACATCAAGAAACAACCGAGACTGTTGGCTATCATTCATCAGAAAGCAAAACAGAAGAGAGAAACCCAATGATAGACAGACAAACAGAGGGAAAGTCTGAGAACAGACAGTACAGAGATAAAACATTAAAAGAGACCGTCAAACTTTACAAGACAAGTTAGAATTTTTACACACCATATGGTGGTGCTCATCCAAAAGAAAAGAAAGGGTAGAAACCAGTAGGCTGGAGGAAAATGAAAAACATGACCTTTGAATTGGATAAGAGAAAATTTTCTTTTATCTCAAAATTGACAACATCATTTAGGTTACATTTAACATCTAGACCTGAGGTTTGGCTTCAGAAAGAAGCCGAGCAATCAAAAACAATACTATACTTTTCACAACTCAATGCTCACCCTAAGTCTTCCAAGCAATACTGAGGAAATATTATATTTTACAACTTTGGAAAGAGAATGAGTGTCTTTATAATCTATAACTAAAATAATATGTAAACATAAAAATACGCCAGAAGAGCCAGTCGACAACATTAACCTTCACTGTATTACTGTAATGACTTCTCCACTCTGCTGAAATTAAACTGCTGGTTTCATCTGATCAGAGGAGAACTGACTCCCAACTGAGCCTACTGAGGTTTCTCCCAGGGTTTGTTCTCCATACTGTAACTGATGGAGTTTTGGTTTCCAATGTTATTCAGCTGCTTTGACACATTGTATTTTTAAAAGAGCTACATAAATAAAGGAGACTTTACTTGACTTATTAGAATCTTGTGCCTGGTAAACTGCCACTGTAAAATCATTCCTATAGCCATTGTAAAAAAAAAATTAGTTTTCTCAAATAATGTATTTAATTTTACGTCATTTCTAAATGATTAGGAAACCACTCGTGCAACATAGGTCGAATATTTAGTTTAACACCTGTCTTAACACCTTTCAAAGAGTCCTCACCACTGGTTGGTAAGACGCACTCTTTTATAATTGGTATACGGCATACAGAGACCATGTACCCAAAAACTAAGCTTATTTTAACATTACTAGTAGGGTTATTTGAATTAAAGTAATTCAACTAGTAGGTACAGACTACCATGGAAAGTCCTCGCAATTTGCTAATGAAGGCGGAACGGGAACAACACCATGTTGAAAACTATGACATTATATAACGTATTACAATGTATATAGTTGTGTGCTATCCTTAATACACAACGAACCCACAGATTTTAAACGATTGTCATACAATCATTGATTTTTAATCATACTTACAGGTAGCGGTGGAAGAGAAGCAACCAGGTCTATATTAATAGGCTGAGAATGGGAAAGAAAGCGTCATTAAAATGACAGGTGTTGATGAAATAATGAACATTTACGACTGATTCTTTATATGTTCATCTTTATGAAGTTAATACAAAACAAATGTACTCTGACAATGTAGAATAAAGCGTCTTCTCAACATCACATCAACCACATGGAAACATACGGCACAGTGTTTGCAACGTAGAATGTGAAGGATATTATCCAATTGCATTACTTTGTGACGTGCTGTACCAAAAACTTTAATTCCTCACGACATGTTTAGGTTAAAAGTGAGCCGCCTCATTTTTTGAAAGAAAATAACATTATTCATCATGCACTGGAGGATTCATAACTTTGCAGTTATTTAATCGTCAAATGCACAACATGAAAGACGAATACGTAGTATTTCTGCTCTCAACACACTACCTCACAACACCATTTGGAAAGTTTCTTTTAATCTTTTACTTTTTACCGCAAGAATGTTCTTATTTGTTTATTGGCCATTCTCCTGTAAAGTCCACCCATGCATCAATCAGAAACCTTGGAGAGGGCAATCATAAGTGTGTACATTTCATGGGAAGTCCTTGTGAGGAGATTGATCAAGAACGTTGCTCACGGTTCACCAGCAGGAGCTTTTCGGTTATAAGACATAAGATTGACAAAAACCGCTAGTGAAGAAGTGTTCCTTCTCCTTTATAATTTCAGAATCAGAATCAGGACAAGCTTTATTGCCAGGGGCGCTTGCACTCACTAAAATGTAAAGTGAGAAGACAAGTAACAAGTAACATAGGAAACGAAAAAGTAAAAAATAAAAATACATATGTAAGTTAAACCCACAGTGGTGGAAATGTAATGTTACAGTAGAGCTACGGATGAAATACAATATGTACAGATGTTTTATGTATATAAGTTATAAGGTGCTATATGTGAAATGAACTTCAACAACATTGGTTAGTAAAGCATGATAGGTAAAGGCATTTCGTTATTGAATTCGGGGATTTCATCTCTTTTTTCCAGTTTAAATAGTGTCTTTCCATTCATTTTCAATAAGTTGATGTCCTCTTTGTTCACTTTAAATAGAGTCTCTCCATTCATATCAAATCAAGTCAACAATATCGCTGTAAATGAGGTGACCCCAACTAATCAAGCCAGAGGTGACGGGGCCAGGAACCAACACTCTATCGGTGACAGAAGGGAGAACAAACTTTGGGAGAAACCATGCTCAGTTGGGGGCAAGTTCTCTTCTGACCAGAAGAATCCATCAGTTCAGTGCCAGGCTGCAGCAGAATTGAGCAGAAACATCTTTTTGCTGTGGTCTTATCCCGATGATCGTCAGAGGCAAGGTCTTCGCATTGGTATTGGTATCCGGGTTGTTCTTGTCCTGGTATTCGCTTTTTTTTAGGGCTGTAGGCTTTTCAAGTTCCGGACCCACCATCTGGTCCAGATACATACTGACTCCGGCTTAATGCAATGTCCCTCTGATCCAGGTATATTCTGGCTCTAGTGGCTCGGGGGAAAGCTAGGCGCAGTTGGGGAGCCAGATAGGTAGGTCAATTCCTGGCTGCAGCAAAGTCGAGAAGAATCATCTGTTTCTTGTTGTCCCATCCCGATGGTCGTCTGAGGAAAGGTCTTGCAAGGGATCTGCATCTGGGGTTCTAGTCATCCTGGTGTCCGCTGTCCTTCCGGGTCCTAGGGGTCATTTCTCCACCTTCTGGCCTGGATGCGCACTAGATTCTGGCTACTGCAATACCCTCTGATCTGGATACGGACTGGATCCGGTGGGCCCGATGAGCTGGAAAGAAGAGAGGAACAGATCAATATTAGCTTAGATGCCTTTCTTCTAATGTTATAGGAAATACATTGTATGTTGTGTTGTTTTTTAAGGATCTGTCGCACATTATCCTTACTGATCTGAAGTGCAGAGACATTTATGTGTATTCACAAAGTCAAAAGGTAAATTTTCCAAGCTGTTGTCCAAAATGATTTCCATGATTAAACTTAGAAAAATAAATACATTTGAACACGTTTTGCCATACAGACAGTGGGCATTTCTTTAGAAAGACCCATAGTTTAGGTCTCCCACTCAGTACCACCATGTGAACCTTCAGATCCAAGCTAACAAAAATATTTTAAGAAGCCCTTTAGCACTCTTAATAAACTTTTAGTCTCCTGACTGAAACAACATTATTGTTCTGTTTTTCAGAACGTGCAAAACAAATGAAAGAGTGGTAAACACGTTGTAAAGATTTGTTTAAGATCCCGGCACATTATCCTGAGACATCGTAGAAACAATAGTATGTGCCTTGTGTAATCTGCTTCTGTATACATCTATATACATATCAAATAATGTATTTTTTGTTTCATTATCAGTTTTTTTTGTTAGGAGCATTTAATACCAGTATCCAGCTAAGCAGTCATTCTCTGTTGGTTTCGGTCCGATTGGTCAGACATAAGCACGGGGACACAAATATTTACAATATGAAGGGCTGTCATTGTGTTTGTAAAGTGAATCAAAGCTGATCATTGAGAAAAACAGCGGAGGAATCTTAGCAATGGTGTCAGTGGGAGAAAAAGAGAACCTCTCCACATTACACTGAAACATCAGAGATATTTAAAGAGTGACAGCATATGTCAGATGTGTTAGTGAGGTTATAATTCTTTTCATTTAAAAACATATTGCAAGTACTGAGGGATAATATATCATTACATGAATAAATGTATGAAGGAAAAAGCACAGCTGTGTTGGAAATTTGCATAATTTTCTCAAGTGGGTTGTGAGTCCATCATAGAAGCGTTCTCACAGCAATGATATGCAGGACTGATATTCGGCCTTGTTTCTGAGAAAGACATTTTTTATTATATTTTACTATTGGTGGTCCCCACTCTTTAGGGCTTGCCCTGAACTAAATCACAGCCCAGGATCCTTATCTTTAGCCTATTATCCTCTACATTGTACGGTCTACATCCCTGCTGGTTCACCGTCCCTCCAGCTCGGCCTTGTGCGGTCATTGCCTCTTGAATCCAATCATCGGGCGATACATCTGTGCTCCATCCATCTGAATAGAACTGAATCACAAACTGAATTAAATGTATAAACACTCAACTGTCTTTCCCACTTAGAAAATACTCTATATTCGAATATTTCTTGGGCTGATAAATCAGGAAACTTTTTTATTTCATCTTCATATATGTAGTCCAAAGCAAGTGTGGAAAATATTTATCATAACCGTTATAATCATCCTCCTTTGACATGGTTACCAATAAGCCAGCTATCCAATCAGAAGTGCACCTTATAAACTACACATCGCATCATCCCTCGCCCTCGGCCAGCCATCTTTACACCTGCAGCATCACCTCTGACTCTTTATATATGACTTTCTTTTGTGATTATATTTAAATTTAATTACATTTTTGTGATAGTGCTGACACAGTTATATTAGCAGGTTCATCTGTGGATTCCTTACCTATTTGTGTTATGTTAACTTTAAATAATTTACAAACATTAAATAGCTAAATTTTAAAATAAAGTAGTAATATCCAACAGTTTTTATTCATTTATAAATATACTTAAGTTTAAAAATGAAAAATATTACTTATTTATCAAATATATATTTGTGGTGAACACCAATATCGTCGATGAATTCTACTAGACATATAAAAGCTAATCAGAAATGTAATTTAAAAAAATTTAATTAAATTAATTTAAAAAACATATACAACAAAATTTAAACTGAAAATGTATTTAATTTTCAAAGCTTTAACATTTATTCATTTCACATCAAATATTGTTTAGGGTAAAAACACAATATAATTCTTTTCTGTGTGTGACTACTGTATGTACACTACAGGTCAAATGTTTTCTTCTCAACTTCTTAAGCATTTATGTTTTTTTCAACACTTTACAATAACAATCATGTGTATTTGTCTTTTTCAGGGTCCATGTTTTGAAAAAGAACCAACAAATTCAAACATCTATCAAAAATAATCTCAATGAAACTATTTGAAATGCATGGAATTGACCCCAAAATCACTGGCACGGTGTTGTTTTGATCACTTGTGTACATTATCCAAAATGTTTCCAACAATGTTTAAATCTATAAATTACTAATTTTGGAAAGTCTATTACCTCTCCTCTTAACCTTGGTTCGCTTGTGTTTGTTTCTGATGGAAAACCATTTACATTGTGAGCACCTTTATTGGTAAGATCATCATATAGAACTATAAACAAACATGTTTGCAATACTGTAGTGCTTTAATGTTAGGAAAAAAATCTGAGATGTATTTTTTGTATATTTTCAAATAATTAATAATCGACAGATGAGGTCTGTTTGGGAGTGTTTAAAATCATTGATTATGGCCATGGCAAGTTGACGTGAGTGTGTTTGGTTTATGTCTCAGTGTGTGTGTGAATCTGTAACCCTTTTCTGATGTGGATGTGTGCCTGTATTAGATTAGCAATGCATATTTCACAACGGCTGTAAAAGACATCTCCTCAACATCTGGTCCTTGAGGGGAACCCTATCATTGTGGCCACTGCACAAACACCAGTCCCCTTAAACAGGACTGTCAGGTGAATGTCCGTCTTATAATGATGAGATCAATGTATGAGGAAAATCACTGTTTGGGGCTCACTGGGACAAACAACATTTACTTTAGACAGTTTCACATGAACATGACCTTGTGTATGACCTTCTACCTGTCGTTTTAATTATGAACATACAAAGGCTGCCAAATGCACACATACAGTCACTTGTAGCAAAACTGTACGTTTGTTTTAGCCTGGGGTTCAGCCTTTAGCCATAGAAGAACAGAAAGTAATAAAGTAAGCAGAAAACCCAATTGCTAAGGCAAATCTTTCCTAAAGCGAAACAGGAGAAAGAGAACATCTTATACAAACTGGCATTCCATACACTACAGATTACAGTTAAAAAATGAGGGCCTAAAACTGATCCTTGTGGCATACCCAATTTATGAATATGTTATTATCAGTTTTGGCGAATGATGCTGAAAAGGGAAGTCACGGCCTAGTGGTAAGAGAATTTGACTCCTAGGGTTGGGGGTTCAAGTCTGGGGCCGGCAATACCATGACCTAGGTGCCCTTGAGCAAGGCACTAAACCCCCAACTGCTCCCCTGGAGCAGTGCCATAAATATCTGCCCACTGCTCCAGGTGTGTGTTCACTACTGTGTGTGCACTTTGGATGGGTTAAATGCAGAGCATGAATTCTGAGTATGGGTCACCATACGTCACTCACTCGCTCGCTCACGCGCTCACTCACTCACTCACTCACTCACTCACTCACTCACTCACACACTCACTCACACACTCACTCACCCACTTACTCACTTAAATTAACGCATTTACACGTATTTAACCACCATTAAAACACACTTCTTTAACATCATGAACATATAAATATCATTGTTATAAATGATTTGTTATGTCGAACAGCAGTGTGTTATGTAAATTACTTTATCCTGTATTTCGAATACTTATTGTATATATCCGAAATACCCAATGACACTATATACTAGACGATTGAATAATTGTCGATATAAATAACTTTACTTCATAAAGTACCTTTCAAATGATGCAAAATTAATATTCAGTTTCAATGTTAAATTCATTGATTGACTGTTATTATAATTAAATAAAATGTATTTAAATTTGTTTTGGTTCATTGATAGATTTGTCTCATTAAAAGTATGTTTATTTGTATGGTTTTTGTATGTTAAGACACATACAAGCCCAGTATTTTAGGATGTATTTTAGGATTTCCTCAAATAGTAACTTGGCTCAGTTAGCATGAATGCGTGTTATGAGTTGGACATGGATCTGTGTTCAAGTTTTTCAGCATTTTAACACAGTGTGCATAATTTGTTGAGTCTGGGCAATGTAGTTTCACAAGTTTTACAGATTCTTTGCACTTCCACAGTCCTCTGTATCCATGAAGCCATGCTTGTAAAAAACTTAACAGCTTTGCATTTAAAGTGAAGATTTCTCGGTCTTGAGACGAAAGATAATGAAAGAGTCATTAAAGAACAACACACTGATCCGACAGAAGCAGAACTGATTTTTGACCGCTGAAATAATACCAGAGAGGTCCAGCTTTTCTCATCACTTAAATTTAGTGTAAAACCATGGTTACGAATGGAACAACATGGCATTTTCATGAGATTAATATAAAATAGAAAAAAATGCAATGTGAAAACGTAAAAAATAAGATTATTTCGCATTTGCAAAAACACTTAAACAGAGAACTCATACTGTTTTAGACATAACGCTTCTTTGTGCTATTTTGCAGTGTCCTTTATTCCCTGTTTCCATTCCTCATTCACAAGATTCACATTTTTTCAATGTGTTTGTGTGTTTTTTATATTAATCTGTCTTGCAGCTGCTCTGTCCATCACTGGGTGCTTCAAGATAGTCATTTATGACCTCTGTTCATAACAAACTTTATAGGATTTCGCCCACACATCTCTTCTTTCCTTATGTGTCCTTGTCTCTTTTTCCATCAATTAGACTATCCCAACCATAATAGGCATCTATCAAAGTCCTCTAGAAAGTGTGTTGACTACAAGCCTGACTGGTCTTTGGACAAGATGTTCAGTTTCTCGCTGGTTTTGTGAAATGTTGTTGCTGTGAAGCTACATATGCTCTACAGTATATATATATATATATATATATATATATATATATATATATATATATAGGAAAAGCAAGCTCATGAAACAAAGAGAAGATGCTGGAGATGAAGAGTTAAGACACAGAACTATGTGACGATCAGCCGATGATACTGCGGCTGGAGAACCAATCCATTAACCAAAGTAGGTTTCCCCCTTAAAAACATCAACTATTTACTCTTCAAGATCTAGTCTGAAGGTCTGCTTTCATTGGCCAAGGCAAACCGAGAGGCTATATGACTTTCAGATGTACTATAAGGCAGGTGAATTACTATATCTGTAGATTAAAGACTTTACTACGACCTGAACTTTCTCTCAAGGCATAAACTGGAGTCATGAAATCGGAGGTTCAGAGGAATGTAGTCACATCTTCTACCCTCAAAATGTGTTGCGCATCAATTTTGCATTGTACGGTACCGATCTACTAGTAAAGACATAACGAATATTATATTGTTTTCTGGATCCAGGTTTTGCTCATTTTAAGCAAGTGAATTAATTATGATTACTCATTATCTCTTGCACTTTTTAGGCAAAAATTACAGTGTATACTTTATTAAATGCAATGTCTTTAATGAAATTGAGAAAGATATTCTCTGCCTAGACATCTAACGGAAATACATTTATTGGTATAAAGGATAGATTTGATGTTTTCAAGCAAATACATTTTTCCCATATCATTCTATCAGTTTTGAACATGTATGATACATATGAATTGGTAATGAACATTTCATTAACCGGACACTAAAGATTACATGCTGTTTAACTAATTCTACAGACCTATTTTAAAAAATACTACAAATATAAAATTGAATTCTTTTCTACAAACTCTAGTCCATGACTACGAGAGGACGGCTGCATTAGTACGGCTGGTTTTCTAATCATAACCTGTGGTGCTTGTGGAAGAATCAAGCAGGAAATGTTTGGCTTCGTCTGCTTGGTGATGTTTGTGTTTAGGATGTCATATACGCACAACTCCTTTGGCTCAATGTTGTTGTTGTGATCCAGTGGTTGTCATGTGCCAATCACACCTCCTTTATCAGGAGACCGAGAGCAAAGGTTGGACTGGAACCCATCTATACGAGGGGACCCACTGCATCCACTTCTTCACCGTTTCCTTAACTTTTCTCCATCAGTGATCCCAAATTCTTTACCAAGCTTTCCTGCTTCCATCACTTCCGTTGGTGAATCATGCCACAGAAGTGGTACATAGGGTTTTTTCCCTTTGTGCTTTGAGCGGTTTCTTCTCTTTCTATGGGATAACCACAGTGAAGAAACATTTATTGTATGGAAACATTTAATATGTGAGGAAGTGAAACTATGTATGTTTAGTGTGTGTTTAGTATGTTGTATATTTGTATAATGTATATCGTATTTCTTTGTTAGGGAATAACCCCATTAATGATCATTATTATCTTTTGTCATATTCTCTGAGCACTCTTTTGGTTGTCTAGTGTGAAAATCTGATAAGGACAATATACGACATTAGATTGCATGTTCTTATTCAATTATTCTATATTTTACCTTTTTATTTTAGAAAATGTCTTAGCGTATAGCTGATAAGAGGGTCCTTTACCATGCCCTTGTCCCCTAAAGATACAGTAAAGCACATTAGGTTGAATAAGAGGGAAACAGTAACATAATCTGCAAAAGCCTCAATAACATTTCTGGGTGTTTCTGCACTATGTTTGGCCACAAAATACAGTAAATTACAGATTGTAAACATTTTAAAAGTTTAACAGTTTAAAGTTATTTTCTTTGACAAATACACAACTCCTATAATTTTTGTCATTACCATATATCATTCAGTTTTGAATGTTGAGATTCACCACGGAGCTGCTTCGATGGAAGTTATAAAACATTTCATAACTTCAATGTAAAAAGTTTTAGCTGACAATAATAATTGCATATACAAAATCAAGGCTATTCATTAACAATTTACAAGGTGTATTTCATCAAAGTCAGCGAGGGAACTTGCTGTGATCAAAAGTCCAAGAACGTTCAATGTCACATATACATCTCTTGTGGAATATATCTATGCTTTTCTTGGACCTTCGGATGAAGGAATACTTTTTGGATTACCTTATCTGGTTCCTCTTATTCTTCATACCATCATCTAGAGACCGAGAGTTTCGTTGTGATGATTCCTTCATTCTTTGTCTCCAGGAAACGGATTTCAGAACTCCTGAAGTTGGTGCCTCATTTCGACAGCCAGAACATCCCACAGATTCCCTAAGGTTATCCCCGTAATCCTTATTTTTCTAGTTTTTTTGCAGGCAGTTTGAGGAAGAATATAAAAGAATTTGGTGCAGAAAGTCTCCCTCTCTTAAGAATCTCTCTTCATTGTCAGAGAAGACTTCATCATCAGTGTCGCTCCAGCTGTCACTGTCGTCCACCTTCAGATCTTTGTTGTGGACCTACAAAAGAATTAGAGGTGAATATAGAATTCAGTTAAAAAACTCATTTTAAATCATTTCATTTGTGTTTTAACATATATGGTAGTTTTATAAAATGGCATACTGATCTTATCAACTCAGGCATTAAAAGTTAAAAGAAATATACTTTTATCTTATTACTTACATCTTTGTTGTGCCAGGCGTCTTCTCTTTCCTGTGCAGCGCCCAGTGTTAAATCTTCATCCGCCCGAACAAGGTTCATCACGCTTATACGTCCTGTCCGACTTCAATCTCTAGTTCATCTTTTGCTCTTCTTCTTCTTAGTCACGTCATATGTTACAATGACTTCTGAAGCTCTTGGATGTATTAGAAAATACCCTCAAAAGACATGAATGCTTTTCTTTACTGCAAAAGCTATAATTCTGTTTCATTAACATACTTTATTATACAGAGCAGAAATTACATTTTACTTAACATACCTGAATATTCTGTTAAAATGCTAGATTTATAGTATACTAAATGCAATAGTTTTTACCAATTCAAACATATTCAATTCTGTTTATAATTTCAATTATATACAAATCAAATTAATATTATCTTCACTATAAGAAAATTAAGTTACACCGTATAGTAAAACCTTACACTGCACTGCTTTGGTACTTTACTGGACCTGGTAAACTGAATAGAATCCACTGTCGAACTCTTGTTGTAAATGAAAATGTCTTGAATCAGGTTGAATTTTTAATTACGGACAAATATATAATATAATATAAGACATTTCTAAGGTCTGAGACCGGACTGGATGGAGAAGTATATTTATATGGTCTTAAATGCTTCAATGTCATCATCAGAACGTTCTGCTTCTCTGTTCCTGGTTTGCAGAAAAAAACTTTCTGATGTCACCTTCAGGATTCAAAAAGTCAAAGGAAGATTTTCAATATTGTGTATTAAGTTTTGCAGCGATTGTCAATGTAAATAAAAACATTCGAGCTGAAGCAGATTAACAAGAAAAAATTGTTTTAGCTTTGATAAATGTGCTCCACAAATTTTGAAAAAGTAATTAAACAAAACATTTAGCCATGGCACAATAATTAATCATTGTTACAAATAATTCCCATCCTCTCAACAGGAATATAATAGTATATTATGAAGATGAATTAAAACAATACTTTGAGCACAGCTTATATATATTTCCTCGACTATTGTAAGTCGCTTTGGATAAAAGCGTCTGCTAAATGACTAAATGTAAATGTAAGATTGTTAGGCTTTCACATAAAGAGAAAATACAGGAGTCAGACAATTAAGACATTCTTAAAGACAATTTGTCCAGACACGTACATGTACAGAAATGTTCCCTAAGGTAGCAACAAGGACACAATCCCAAATAAGAGGACGTACAGAATCATCTTCAACTTCACAAAAGGACCAGTAGATCCTCTCTGGAAACTTTTTTTAAAGATTATTCTTCAACCCGGTAAGTAATAAAATATTTGTTAGATAAGGACGACACTCTTCTAAGGAATCGCTTCCCAAAAACTTTTCCAATAAGACATCACAGTGGTTATGTCTGTCTGGAAGAGCGGTCTAATCTTTTAATTTTCTGAGACAACAAGCAAATCTTTCCTACTGCTGACTCACAGGGATTTGTCCAAGAAATACAAGATAAGAATTAGATGAGCAATTACTCTACTGGGTAAGGAATCCATCACTATAGCTAACCCATGAGGGGTGACGGGTATAACAATTTAGTTAGGAATTCTAAATAAGAAAACAAGTGACCATTACAATTTAAAAGTTGTTTAACTAAATTATATAACAGGTTAACAATCTAAAATCAACTATTTTAATTTTATATAAAATATCTTGATTTTTCCAAACATAACACTGAAGGGGACTAAAAGTTTAATTTAGAATAGTTTTCCATATAGATTCAGAATCAACCAAACATGTCCCAACTAATTAATCTTGTCTGAAGTCTCTAATTTGCTTTATTTCATTTATTTTTATCATTTACATCACTATGGAAAAAAACATAAAATAACATAAAACTAAAAATTTTTAATTCATATATAGCTTTCAAATAGTTCAATAAAAAGTTGGTTGGTTCCTAACATTTAGTGCATGTCATAATACATGATCGCTGGTGTATTCTGGGGACACCTGAGAATGGTCCTACATGGTGTAGGAAAGAGCATATTAACTCCCATTGCCACAGGTTATCAGTTCCCCATCATCATCTATCTAGACCTCAAAAGAGATCCTGTATCTTCTGCTCTCTCCAACTCCCAACCACTTCTCTGGATTCTCAGGGATTCATCCAGTCTAACTCTCTTCTACTGAAAGACCTCTGCTGGACATCAGATGTTTTTCATCTCAGTTATCTACAGCTTTTTAAAGAAAGTTATCTCGACTAACATGGAACCTCTATGTCACTAAGTCTAATGGATTTAATGGTTATATTAGGAATTGTTTTACTTTTTACCGTACATTGTATTTTGCAATGTCAAATATTTTATCGTCTGGGTGTTGAACTAAATGATGATGAGTGTTGAAGACAAAATCGTTCCTCCTAAAACCACACAAGTATTCAGAAATATTTCAGGTTACTCTTTACACAACATCCAGTTACACAATGCACAGTTGTGTTTGACAAAATTTATTTTCTCCTCTACAAATAGACACAGTTGCTCAAACATTTTATACAGTTGGAAATAGAAAACGAACCTGTTTTTTATTGCGAAAGCTCATTTAAATAAAAAAGTAAAAAAGCAGGTTTAAATTTACACACACCATCGCTTGAGAGTATTTTGGGAATGTTGCAGATGGATTTGAAACCAACGTAACTGCAATGTTTGAAGAAGCCACAATGAATGCTAATTATTTACATACAAACCACAGGATCGGTTCCCTTTACGTATGACAACAGACTCGGTTGAACAAAAGAGTTTATGACAAGAGTGCTACAGTATATTATTTCATCAACTTTGTATAACTTTGTATTATAAAAACCTAACCTCAGTCGCAAACATAAATATACATCCACACTGCCTAAAAACTCACTTCATGGAATAATGTACGATAAACAAAACAAGGCAAGAATGTTAACAGTATTGTAGCAATCTTTTTACATCACTTATACAGCATTCGCAGTAAACCAGGCAAGCGCTAAACAAGGGAACTTAAAATTTAGTGGTTTGTGTCAAAAAGCCACACATTCAAGACACAACATAAAACCCTAAAAACACGACATGCAAAAAGACGGAAGATTCTGACAGCATGTTCACACATACGCACACACACTCCTTCATTCACTCTGGAAATCTGCTTCTGAATATCAAGCATCAGTTTTATGACTGTGAAACGGTTTCAGTGTCGAAATAATTTAGATCTTACAACAGGACATCATAAGGCCAGTACATTTATAAAAACTTTCCTCACTGGAACTGTGATATTTGCAAACACAGAATCTTGAGAAAGTGGAGTACAGATATACATGTGTATACATGCCTGGGATGGTGTAAATGAATTTAGTTCACATATCTTACTTCTTTTATTGAATAAACTTAAAATAAAAATCTGTAAAAACTAAACAAAAATACAATATTTATAAAATATTAAAGGACAGTAGATGATGAATTGCATACAAGTATGATCTAACACTTCAAGGTGAGAGAAATGATGTTTGGAGCTACACCTTTTGAAGATGCTATGCTATCCACATTAAGTGCAATGGATTGTTCTCGTCGGTAAGGAGAAAATGATGCCGTATTTGTATTTTTGTCTCCTGTTGTGATCAGATTTTGAGAAAACATCTAGACTATGTTTTGTAATATCAAGAATGTGCTTTAGCCAACTACATGACATTTTATCTGAATAAAAATCCCAGTATTCCTACTTTTAACAGTGTATATTCTCCTTAATCTGATCCGCCCTGACTGATTAAATATCCCATTCCCCTCCGCCTTGAGGGTGCCCCATTACCATGGGAATGGTGGTGTCTGCTGCGGAGGGAGGTGTGGTTACCGTGGTGATGGTGAGGAGGCGGGGATGGGGGAGGATCTCGGAGAGAGGGCGGGACTACAGAGGATTTGATTGGGATAATCCTGGTGTCCATGACCTCACAGTCCACCTGCATCATCATCTCATAACCACCTTGAGATGAGTTATACATTGAATCTGAACACAAACAATCATTGAAGATTATGAAGGAAATGGACAGATCCCTTTAAGATAAACTTAACAACATCACTTTTGTTATCACTACTACACTCACCGTTAATGGCCATGGCAGGCATAACCAGAGACATTTTGGGTCTTGTTGTTTTATTGTGGCTTATGGCTGGCAGCAGCAGGTGATCCTACCAAACACAGAGACACATTTAATATTGCTCGCTTTTATTTAATATGAAGAGTTCGTTTATCACACACGTCAGCGGACGTACCCGTCTAAATGAAACGACATAGAATGTGTCCTCACGCCGATCGATAGCATCCAGAAAATCACTGTAGCTGATCTCTGGTCCTGGCAACACCTGTAACTGACTAAAAACACAAACAACTCCATCACTTTTCTCATATTCCTTGATAAAGGTTTGCTTGGAAGTTGCTGCTGGAAGTTGTTTGGTACCTTTCGATTGAACGATGAGTCTGAACTGGGAGATACCTGGAAAAGTTTGCCTTCCTCTGCTGAGCTTTCTGCTGATGACGGGAAAATTGAAATGTAATATGTTTATATGTATATATTTATATTTATATGTGTTTCCAAAACGTATCTTGTGTTATCAGTTTCCCACCTGAGCGATTTTAGTCTTCTTCGCAATCTTCGGTTTTCGGTCAGACTTGCGGTTGATCTGATGCCTACGTACCCATCCACGTAACTCATCCGCCAACCTGACAATGAAATCACAATCCGGAACAAATCTCAAATTTAATCTAGTTTGATGACATAGACAGAAAGTAAGTGTGGAAATCATGTCATGTTAATTTGGTGTTCACCTGAGTGATTCAGAGCGATTGAACTGTCTGCAGTCAGGTGAAGAGAAGTATCGATCTAAATCCTGTAGAAGAAGATCTTTCACATCGCTGAACACACCGCTCTGATTCCTGAAGTGAGAACAGACGGTCAGATGGTGAGATGATGTATGTGTGTGTGTGTTTGTGTGAGCGTGTGTTTGTGTGCATGTGCGTGCGCCTGCGCGTACGCCTGTGTGTGTGTGTGTGTGTGTGTGTGTGTGTGTGTGTGTGTGTGTGTGTGTGTGTCACCTAAACTGGTACGACTCTGCAGACTCTTTGTCCAGTTCTTCTTTACTCCACTGATCTTTTCCATCGTCTCTGTCCATCTTCTCTTTAACTGGTCTTTTATTCACTGGAATTATGTTCAACTCTTGAGGGTTCTCGAATTCTAGCAGGTGTCTTCCTGTGAGCGGCACAGCTGTTTCCTCTAAACCAGCATCTAGACTTCTGTCCCTAAGACTGTATGACATAAACCAAAAAAGCCTTATCAGACAACATTTGGGTCGATCTCGTTTTATATGCTACTGATTTTGTGTATGTGTGTGTGTGTATGTGTAGTATTTACCTGACAGGGCCGAAGGTGAAAGTGATAAAGAGAAACAAAGCCATTACACACACAGCTCTCTTGTTGTTGCCAGATTCACTCGCCTGTCACACACAACATAATGTTTAAAATCATGAAGAGGTGTTGTGTAAAGTGATAGGTTTTGTGTTAGGTGATGGGTGTAGAAATTTCTCACCTCTATTCCAGCGAGTCGCAGTCGTAGCGCTTGATTCTCTTTGCGCAGACGCTCATTCTCCATCTGTGTCTCTCTGAGCTGAGACTCCAGATTCTGCAGGTATTCTTTCTTCTTCTTTCGGCTCTGACAGGCAGATTCACGGTTCTTTATCATCCGCTGTTGTCTCTTCAGAACCTTCATCTGAGAAGATCAGACATCAACCATTAAGACATATTAAAGATATATTCTATGTAAAAATCCTCCTATGACAACCTGTTAAGTTAACAGTTTATGAATATATCAAAAGGATGGGTTTAAATCTGTGGGCACAGTTTTAGGGCAATGCCAAATACTAGACAACTGTTCCGTCCATTGGTACTGTAAAGAAAATGTCTGACATCTGACATGATGTAAAATTAAACAATTCAGAATATCCAAAAAATTTTCATGGTTATGCATAGATGGATTGTTTGTTTTAAGATCATAAGGATCTTAAGGATTTTATCCATCATAAGGGTTTTAGTTAACAACATAAATAACAGCATTCTAAAATAGAAATATGTGTTTCTGTTAAAGGGTTTGTCTTCATTTGAAAAAAGTCATACTGCCAGGTTGGCCTTAGGTCGGAAAGGATGAAGGAATCCTTACATCAATGTCATTGCAGTTGTTGGCAGGTATGGTGGATGCTGGGATGATGGGTTTGCTGGGTGCTTGTGTTGAAGGACTGGTACAGTGAGGGATGCTGGGAGGTAACGGCTCTACTTTAACAATAGCGGGAGCAGAACCCAAGCAAACTGACTGAGACAGAACCACTGAAGAGCACACACAAAAAACAGATAACACAACTGCATTATATTCTGAATACTGCATAGCATTCATGGTCATGTACATGAACATTTAACTCTAATGAAATCATCTCTTATAATCTGTCAATAATAAGTCCAACAAAATTACTACATTTCTTTCCAAATCAAATATTCATAATAGCAATTCAACAGTGTTTTACAGATTTAAAAAACTGAATCTAGGTGAGAACATGCCCTTTAAACACCTTTAATATATATTTTGATATTTTCATATTTGGGTGAATAACATCTTAAAATGGTTAAGACTGTTTTGTATAATGACTATTATTTTGTTACCAGGTGTTGTGTTCTGGTCGATAGCTGGTACAGGGACACTCTGTAGGATGAGAGCTTTAGCTGGATTGGTGTTCGGGGTCACTGGCAGAGCGGTCACACATACAGGTTTGGGCTGAATATGAGGTTTACTGCTCAATATGCTGCCAGCCTTTATTGTCGCGGATGAGGAAAGAACTGAGAAGACAATATTATAAAAACATGATAAATATCACCTAAAAATAACGTAATGGGTTTTCCTTATGGGAGTTATTATACCTCAGGCATCACACACAGTAAAAAGCAAGGTTAAGTAGGTAAGTGATCACACCAAGAAGTTAATTTGAAAAAAATGTGGAATTTTGTGTCCTAAGTAAATGGTCATATTGGCAGGCAATTCAATGCATGCAAAACCTGTTTTACACATCATTTACATTCAGTATTGGCAAACTAGGTCACCATTATCTATTTGTTTATTTCCTCATTTCACCTGTATGACATTCTTTTGAGAACACAAGAGAAGATAGCTTGAAGAACACTGGTAGCCGGCTAACATTGAATTCTAAAAAAGTTAATTTCTCAAAATATCTTCCTCTTGTGTTTCACAGCATAATGAAAGTGCTTTTCACCAGTGAAATGAAGAGAGAATGTTCATTTTTTGACAACTAATTACAGGCACATCCTGAACAAGAGCAGACATCCTGCAGGACATAAATATGAAAGAGCAAGATGAAGAGGAGTTCAACACTCACGCTTTTAGTATCATGTCACTCAGGACAATCAGAGTCAGAGTTACTGGTAAAAGTACCAGACCAGCACTTAAGATAATCACTGTGCCCAAACTAGAGTGTTAAGATATTTTCTCTGAACACTGTGTGTGTGTGTGTGTGTGTGTGTGTGTGTGTGTGTGTGTGTGTGTGTGTGTGTGTGTGTGTGTGTGTGTGTGTGTGTGTGTGTGTCCTGTGGTTTGAATGTTAATCTTGTTCAGTGTGTGTGTGTTTATGAATTGGAGCAAGAGTATGTTGCAGATGCAATAAAATATTTGCTCTGTGTGTGAATAAACTAAGCAGTAACACTCCCACAACACACTGGTAGACAGATTGATGTATATAAAGCTTAACATACAGCCCTGTGGAGTCTGATGCTGTTGTGTGACGCTGTCGACCGTCACCTCCACACCGTCCAGCGGCGGTGACAGAACATCTCCATACATGTAGGGAGGAGTGGGGGGGTTCTCGCTTTTCACCGTCATCTGAGAGAAACACAAATTAAACCCAAATACCAGACATTTATCCAATAGATCTATACAACTATGATGAAGGTGCATGCAAATACTTAATGCATTTCCAAAGCTCTGTGTACCTGAGGTTCAGGTAAAGATGATATAGAACTGTCCGAGGTCAGAGACGAGGAAGGTGATGGGGGTTCTGTCTTTACCTGAAAAACTGAAAACACAACATATTAACTTAAACACGAATGTCAACCAGTAATTAACAAGAGTAATGGTTTTTACAAACCATGATATATGCCAGTGTAATATGAATGTTTTTAAGCAGATGTTATAAGCTGGACAAATGTTAGACATGTGATGAACAGACACTTACACATATCTACAGGGAGAGGTTGTGTTACTGTCATATCATTCTTTCTGACCGACTGATGACCTACAAACAAACACAATACATAATATGTCAATCAGGAAAAGATCAACACAGATATACTGGTTGTGTTTGAGATCTTTAAAATTCAGATTTCAAGTCAGGTAAACATGTCAGTATCTTTATGTCCTGTCTTGTGAGATTCCTTCATCTAGTAGAAGGCACTGTACTGAAAATAGTAGCTGTTACTCATTAAACAAGCATATGTCATCATCAAACATGAATGTTTGCAGTTCAGAGTCCTTTAAAATTAACATCTAATATATCCTCTTCATACGTCACACCTAAAAACATTCTGCCCATAATTGAGCACTAAAACAAATAGGATTTAAGTTGTTTATTAATATTTATAAAACACATAAGAATACCTTAAAGTGTCTGCACATTGTGTGAACTTTACAAAGATCGTTAAGATTGTTGCTTGTCATGCTGATCATGATCCAAGTTAAAGTCAAGTCAAAGTTTGATTCATATCAAACTCTGTGATATAATCTGTAATTTATGACAGACTATATGACAAACACACACAAGAAGATCACCTGCCATACCAGTTGGTGATGGAACTATATAAATTCGTAATATTTTTAACTATTTGCAATTTTTCTTGAAACCCCCGAAAATGTGTTAAGATTTTTCCTTGTCTATTGTTTATAATGTGGAGATGTATATATATATATATACACACACATGTGAGTATTTTCTATAATGATTCATTAAATTATGGAAAAGTGTATTTTTTCATATGTATACTTGTTTTCCCCACTTAATAAAAATTAAAATACAGATAGCAGATTTTCACCCAGGATTTCAGAAATCGTTTAGGATTTTTAAAATGTGACTAAAATGAAAATATCTTTTTAAATCGCACCCAACTTTATTCTTCGTGACCTTATTCTACATCCCTTAATCTTGGTCAGTACCTCATCATTACTACATTATAAGCAGTGTTTTACAGTTAAAGATTTAAGAAGTCGCAGTTAATATTGTTTAGACTGGACCCTACTCTAAAGAATGACCGTTTTTTTGGGGGTTAGGATTTTTATGGTGTACCAGAAGGCAAACTATAATCAGGTGAAGAGCCTCAACGAGGGGTGTGTTAGTTTAATCGTGTTCAATAATATATAAAAAAAAATGTATTCACTGCGTGCTTTAGTCACATGCTGCACTGTATGTAAGGGCATATTCACAATACAACTTACTTTTAATCTGTTTTATCTTTTTTATATAAAAATATTTACATTTAGTATTTACTATTCTTCGTTTTATCATTTTAAATAATAAATCAATTGATACATTTTCATAAATTGAATACATTTTCAATTTATAGTTTATATTATTGTTATCATATTCAGTAATCAATATTCTGTTAGCACGTTGTAAACTAAAGCTAGTACAATATAAGACTTACAAACATGTTGAATAAGGATAAAAGTTAAATGTTATTTGGTTATTGTTATTAGCAAAATCCCAGATAAACTTGACAATCATTTTTCACATATCCTGGCCTTAATACTAACATCACTAAAAATTCATACCTGTGAGGTTACTGTCAAGGTTTTTCCACGGTGACGTGGGGTTATCCGGGTCCAGAGTAAGAACAAGATCACTATCCAACTGAGAAAAACATGGACAAGCATGGTCAGACAGAGTCAGAAAATGTAACCTATCAGATATAAGATGTAAACTACCATGTTCAAAATAGACAAGCATACAAAACCTCTTTACACTTCAAAAACTGTATTAGAGTTTTAGTAAGAGAAACATACAAATGACAGATTATTTGCCTTAAATGAGCACAAATACACACAATTTAATCATCTCTAAAAACCATCCCATATGATCTCTATGCATTCTGAGGTCAATCCTGAACCTCACTCTAAACACTAAAATCTAAAAATTACTGAAGATTTTCTCATGTCTAGCCCAAACCTCCAGTTATTTCCATTTAAGACTTTTTCAGCGTCAGAAAATGTGCAAGGGTTGGGATTGGATGGAATTGTCAGTTGATGTGTGCTTGTGTTTGCTATGAACATACTGATGTGTCATATGTGAGTTCTCTGATGAAACGGGACTCTTCTCCCTCCTCCATATCCTCACACTGATACAAGCAAGCATCTGAAACAGAAAAGGTTTTGGACAACATTAAAAGTAATATCAAAGAATATATGGCTGAAGTGTGCAGAGAAACTTATCGAGCTTCAGATGCAAGTGCTGTGTTCGTGTAGCATCCACTGTCCAAGGACAGGTGAATATTACAGACACTGTGTCTCCAAAGAGACCGGATCCGTTTACAGGAATAATAGTGGGAGTAAAAGGTTGTGAGAAGCATTTACAGAACACAAAAGTGTACTTCAACACCCTGACCAGCCTGAGGCCAAAGGCAGCATACATAATCTTTGTAAAGTTAATACTGTGTAATGCAGATGAGTCTTATTTTACAGATTTCAGTCACAAAAGTCTACCTTTTCAATATAATTGACTTAAAGATGTTATGAAACGGTCTTGAAATAAAATAATTTAGACAGTTGATTCCAGAATCGGCTCTGGGTATCGGTCATTTAGAAGGGCTGCAAAATTAGATTTTTTAAACTTTTGTCTACAATCAGTTCAATATTTGTAGCCCATTCCCATGTGAAGGGGTCAATGAGGTCTGGTCAACATGAATGAAAGATACGCATGTGAAAAAACACACTGCTCCCTGGACACAATTACACGTGCACACACGCGCATGCACGCACGCACGCACGCACACACACACACACACACACACACACACACACATAATATTACACTACACATACACCAATATAAACAATCACATGTTATGATTAAAGTGATAGTCCCCTAAAGAATGAAAGTTCTGCCATTATTTCCTCCTAAAGGAGTTTCTTTCTTTCTCCGAAAAATATAAGACAATATTCCGTATAAAGTTAAATGAAACTGCACCGGTCTCATTTAACTTCTGGGCAATTCTAGAGTTATGGACATGACATCCAAATGCTCTTATAATATAACTGTTACCAGAAAACTAAACCAACTGTTAGTGTTATACACAACACAAAAGTCTTTGTCCAAGACTTTAACCCCAGTCCTCACTAGTTAACAGATTATCAGGTGTAGTGTACTAACCCCAGTCCTCACTGGTTAACAGATTATCAGGTGTAGTGTACTAACCCCAGTCCTCACTAGTTAACAGATTATCAGGTGTAGTGTACTAACCCCAGTCCTCACTAGTTAACAGATTATCAGGTGCAGTGTACTAACCCCAGTCCTCACTAGTTAACAGATTATCAGGTGTAGTGTACTAACCCCAGTCCTCACTAGTTAACAGATTATCAGGTGTAGTATACTAACCCCAGTCCTCACTAGTTAACAGATTATCAGGTGTAGTGTACTAACCCCAGTCCTCACTAGTTAACAGATTATCAGGTGTAGTGTACTAACCCCAGTCCTCACTAGTTAACAGATTATCAGGTGTAGTGTACTAACCCCAGTCCTCACTGGTTAACAGGTTATCAGGTGTAGTGTACTAACCCCAGTCCTCACTAGTTAACAGATTATCAGGTGTAGTGTACTAACCCCAGTCCTCACTGGTTAACAGATTATCAGGTGTAGTATACTAACCCCAGTCCTCACTAGTTAACAGATTATCAGGTGTAGTGTACTAACCCCAGTCCTCACTAGTTAACAGATTATCAGGTGTAGTGAACTAACCCCAGTCCTCACTAGTTAACAGATTATCAGGTGTAGTATACTAACCCCAGTCCTCACTGGTTAACAGATTATCAGGTGTAGTGTACTAACCCCAGTCCTCACTAGTTAACAGATTATCAGGTGTAGTGTACTAACCCCAGTCCTCACTAGTTAACAGATTATCAGGTGTAGTGTACTAACCCCAGTCCTCATTAACAGATTATCAGGTGTAGTGTACTAACCCCAGTCCTCACTAGTTAACAGATTATCAGGTGTAGTGTACTAACCCCAGTCCTCACTAGTTAACAGATTATCAGGTGTAGTGTACTAACCCCAGTCCTCACTGGTTAACAGATTATCAGGTGTAGTATACTAACCCCAGTCCTCACTAGTTAACAGATTATCAGGCGTAGTATACTAACCCCAGTCCTCACTAGTTAACAGATCATCAGGCGTAGTGTACTAAGCCCAGTCCTCACTGGTTAACAGATCATCAGGCGTAGTATACTAACCCCAGTCCTCACTAGTTAACAGATTATCAGGTGTAGTATACTAACCCCAGTCCTCACTGGTTAACAGATTATCAGGTGTAGTGTAATAACCCCAGTCCTCACTGGTTAACAGATTATCAGGTGTAGTGTACTAACCCCAGTCCTCACTAGTTAACAGATTATCAGGTGTAGTGTACTAACCCCAGTCCTCACTGGTTAACAGATTATCAGGTGTAGTGTACTAACCCCAGTCCTCACTGGTTAACAGATTATCAGGTGTAGTGTACTAACCCCAGTCCTCACTGGTTAACAGATTATCAGGTGTAGTGTACTAACCCCAGTCCTCACTGGTTAACAGATTATCAGGTGTAGTGTACTAACCCCAGTCCTCACTAGTTAACAGATTATCAGGTGTAGTGTACTAACCCCAGTCCTCACTAGTTAACAGATTATCTGGTGTAGTGTACTAACCTCAGTCCTCACTAGTTAACAGATTATCAGGTGTAGTATACTAACCCCAGTCCTCACTAGTTAACAGATTATCAGGTGTAGTATACCCCAGTCCTCACTAGTTAACAGATTATCAGGTGTAGTGTACTAACCCCAGTCCTCACTAGTTAACAGATTATCAGGTGTAGTGTACTAACCCCAGTCCTCACTAGTTAACAGATTATCAGGTGTAGTGTACTAACCCCAGTCCTCACTAGTTAACAGATTATCAGGTGTAGTGTACTAACCCCAGTCCTCACTAGTTAACAGATTATCAGGTGTAGTGTACTAACCCCAGTCCTCACTAGTTAACAGATTATCAGGTGTAGTGTACTAACCCCAGTCCTCACTAGTTAACAGATTATCAGGTGTAGTGTACTAACCCCAGTCCTCACTAGTTAACAGATTATCAGGTGTAGTGTACTAACCCCAGTCCTCACTAGTTAACAGATTATCAGGTGTAGTGTACTAACCCCAGTCCTCACTAGTTAACAGATTATCAGGTGTAGAGTACTAACCCCAGTCCTCACTAGTTAACAGATTATCAGGTGTAGAGTACTAACCCCAGTCCTCACTAGTTAACAGATCATCAGGTGTAGTATACTAACCCCAGTCCTCACTAGTTAACAGATTATCAGGTGTAGTGTACTAACCCCAGTCCTCACTAGTTAACAGATTATCAGGTGTAGTGTACTAACCCCAGTCCTCACTAGTTAACAGATTATCAGGTGTAGTGTACTAACCCCAGTCCTCACTAGTTAACAGATTATCAGGTGTAGAGTACTAACCCCAGTCCTCACTAGTTAACCGATCATCAGGTGTAGTATACTAACCCCAGTCCTCACTAGTTAACAGATTATCAGGTGTAGTGTACTAACCCCAGTCCTCACTAGTTAACAGATTATCAGGTGTAGTGTACTAACCCCAGTCCTCACTAGTTAACAGATTATCAGGTGTAGTGTACTAACCCCAGTCCTCACTAGTTAAGTCCTCACTAGTTAACAGATTATCAAGTGTAGTATACTAACCCCAGTCCTCACTAGTTAACAGGTTATCAGGTGTAGTGTACTAACCCCAGTCCTCACTAGTTAACAGATTATCAGGTGTAGTGTACTAACCCCAGTCCTCACTAGTTAACAGATTATCAGGTGTAGTGTACTAACCCCAGTCCTCACTAGTTAAGTCCTCACTAGTTAACAGATTATCAAGTGTAGTATACTAACCCCAGTCCTCACTAGTTAACAGGTTATCAGGTGTAGTGTACTAACCCCAGTCCTCACTAGTTAAGTCCTCACTAGTTAACAGATTATCAAGTGTAGTATACTAACCCCAGTCCTCACTAGTTAACAGGTTATCAGGTGTAGTGTACTAACCCCAGTCCTCACTAGTTAACAGATTATCAGGTGTAGTGTACTAACCCCAGTCCTCACTAGTTAACAGATCATCAGGTGTAGTATACTAACCCCAGTCCTCACTAGTTAACAGATTATCAGGTGTAGTGTACTAACCCCAGTCCTCACTAGTTAAGTCCTCACTAGTTAACAGATTATCAAGTGTAGTATACTAACCCCAGTCCTCACTAGTTAACAGATTATCAGGTGTAGTGTACTAACCCCAGTCCTCACTGGTTAACAGATTATCAGGTGTAGTGTACTAACCCCAGTCCTCACTAGTTAACAGATTATCAGGTGTAGTTTACTAACCCCAGTCCTCACTGGTTAACAGATTATCAGGTGTAGTGTACTAACCCCAGTCCTCACTGGTTAACAGATTATCAGGTGTAGTGTACTAACCCCAGTCCTCACTGGTTAACAGATTATCAGGTGTAGTGTACTAACCCCAGTCCTCACTAGTTAACAGATCATCAGGTGAAGTGTACTAACCCCAGTCCTCACTAGTTAACAGATTATCAGGTGTAGTGTACTAACCCCAGTCCTCACTAGTTAACAGATTATCAGGTGTAGTATACTAACCCCAGTCCTCACTGGTTAACAGATTATCAGGTGTAGTATACTAACCCCAGTCCTCACTGGTTAACAGATTATCAGGTGTAGTATACTAACCCCAGTCCTCACTAGTTAACAGATTATCAGGTGTAGTGTACTAACCCCAGTCCTCACTAGTTAACAGATTATCAGGTGTAGTGTACTAACCCCAGTCCTCACTAGTTAACAGATTATCAGGTGTAGTGTACTAACCCCAGTCCTCACTGGTTAACAGATTATCAGGTGTAGTGTACTAACCCCAGTCCTCACTAGTTAACAGATTATCAGGTGTAGTGTACTAACCCCAGTCCTCACTAGTTAACAGATTATCAGGTGTAGTGTACTAACCCCAGTCCTCACTAGTTAACAGATTATCAGGTGTAGTGTTCTAACCCCAGTCCTCACTAGTTAACAGATTATCATTTGTAGTATACTAACCCCAGTCCTCACTAGTTAACAGATTATCAGGTGTAGTATACTAACCCCAGTCCTCACTAGTTAACAGATTATCAGGTGTAGTATACTAACCCCAGTCCTCACTAGTTAACAGATTATCAGGTGTAGTATACTAACCCCAGTCCTCACTAGTTAACAGATTATCAGGTGTAGTATACTAACCCCAGTCCTCACTAGTTAACAGATTATCAGGTGTAGTATACTAACCCCAGTCCTCACTAGTTAACAGATTATCAGGTGTAGTATACTAACCCCAGTCCTCACTAGTTAACAGATTATCAGGTGTAGTATACTAACCCCAGTCCTCACTAGTTAACAGATTTTCAGGTGTAGTATACTAACCCCAGTCCTCACTAGTTAACAGATTATCAGGTGTAGTATACTAACCCCAGTCCTCACTAGTTAACAGGTTATCAGGTGTAGTATACTAACCCCAGTCCTCACTAGTTAACAGATTATCAGGTGTAGTGTACTAACCCCAGTCCTCACTAGTTAACAGATTATCAGGTGTAGTGTACTAACCCCAGTCCTCAATAGTTAACAGATTATCAGGTGTAGTGTACTAACCCCAGTCCTCACTAGTTAACAGATTATCAGGTGTAGTATGCTAACCCCAGTCCTCACTAGTTAACAGGTTATCAGGTGTAGTGTACTAACCCCAGTCCTCACTAGTTAACAGATTATCAGGTGTAGTGTACTAACCCCAGTCCTCACTAGTTAACAGATTATCAGGTGTAGTATACTAACCCCAGTCCTCACTAGTTAACAGATTTTCAGGTGTAGTATACTAACCCCAGTCCTCACTAGTTAACAGATTATCAGGTGTAGTATACTAACCCCAGTCCTCACTAGTTAACAGATTATCAGGTGTAGTGTAATAACCCCAGTCCTCACTAGTTAACAGATCATCAGGTGTAGTATACTAACCCCAGTCCTCACTAGTTAACAGGTTATCAGGTGTAGTATACTAACCCCAGTCCTCACTAGTTAACAGATTATCAGGTGTAGTGTACTAACCCCAGTCCTCACTAGTTAACAGATTATCAGGTGTAGTGTACTAACCCCAGTCCTCACTAGTCAACAGATTATCAGGTGTAGTGTACTAACCCCAGTCCTCACTAGTTAACAGATCATCAGGTGTAGTGTACTAACCCCAGTCCTCACTAGTTAACAGATTATCAGGTGTAGTGTACTAACCCCAGTCCTCACTAGTTAACAGATTATCAGGTGTAGTGTACTAACCCCAGTCCTCACTAGTTAACAGATTATCAGGTGTAGTGAACTAACCCCAGTCCTCACTAGTTAACAGATTATCAGGTGTAGTGTACTAACCCCAGTCCTCACTAGTTAACAGATTATCAGGTGTAGTGAACTAACCCCAGTCCTCACTAGTTAACAGATTATCAGGTGTAGTATACTAACCCCAGTCCTCACTAGTTAACAGATTATCAGGTGTAGTGTACTAACCCCAGTCCTCACTAGTTAACAGATTATCAGGTGTAGTATACTAACCCCAGTCCTCACTAGTTAACAGATTATCAGGTGTAGTGTACTAACCCCAGTCCTCACTAGTTAACAGATTATCAGGTGTAGTGTACTAACCCCAGTCCTCACTAGTTAACAGATTATCAGGTGTAGTGTTCTAACCCCAGTCCTCACTAGTTAACAGATTATCAGGTGTAGTGTACTAACCCCAGTCCTCACTAGTTAACAGATTATCAGGTGTAGTGTTCTAACCCCAGTCCTCACTAGTTAACAGATTATCAGGTGTAGTGTTCTAACCCCAGTCCTCACTAGTTAACAGATTATCAGGTGTAGTATACTAACCCCAGTCCTCACTAGTTAACAGATCATCAGGTGTAGTGTACTAACCCCAGTCCTCACTAGTTAACAGATCATCAGGTGTAGTGTACTAACCCCAGTCCTCACTAGTTAACAGATTATCAGGTGTAGTGTTCTAACCCCAGTCCTCACTAGTTAACAGATTATCAGGTGTAGTGTTCTAACCCCAGTCCTCACTAGTTAACAGATCATCAGGTGTAGTGTACTAACCCCAGTCCTCACTAGTTAACAGATTATCAGGTGTAGTGTTCTAACCCCAGTCCTCACTAGTTAACAGATTATCAGGTGTAGTGTACTAACCCCAGTCCTCACTAGTTAACAGATTATCAGGTGTAGTGTTCTAACCCCAGTCCTCACTAGTTAACAGATTATCAGGTGTAGTGTTCTAACCCCAGTCCTCACTAGTTAACAGATTATCAGGTGTAGTGTACTAACCCCAGTCCTCACTAGTTAACAGATTATCAGGTGTAGTGTTCTAACCCCAGTCCTCACTAGTTAACAGATCATCAGGTGTAGTGTACTAACCCCAGTCCTCACTAGTTAACAGATCATCAGGTGTAGTGTACTAACCCCAGTCCTCACTAGTTAACAGATTATCAGGTGTAGTGTTCTAACCCCAGTCCTCACTAGTTAACAGATTATCAGGTGTAGTGTACTAACCCCAGTCCTCACTAGTTAACAGATTATCAGGTGTAGTGTTCTAACCCCAGTCCTCACTAGTTAACAGATTATCAGGTGTAGTGTTCTAACCCCAGTCCTCACTAGTTAACAGATTATCAGGTGTAGTATACTAACCCCAGTCCTCACTAGTTAACAGATCATCAGGTGTAGTGTACTAACCCCAGTCCTCACTAGTTAACAGATTATCAGGTGTAGTGTACTAACCCCAGTCCTCACTAGTTAACAGATCATCAGGTGTAGTGTACTAACCCCAGTCCTCACTAGTTAACAGATTATCAGGTGTAGTGTACTAACCCCAGTCCTCACTAGTTAACAGATTATCAGGTGTAGTGTTCTAACCCCAGTCCTCACTAGTTAACAGATTATCAGGTGTAGTGTACTAACCCCAGTCCTCACTAGTTAACAGATTATCAGGTGTAGTGTTCTAACCCCAGTCCTCACTAGTTAACAGATTATCAGGTGTAGTGTTCTAACCCCAGTCCTCACTAGTTAACAGATTATCAGGTGTAGTATACTAACCCCAGTCCTCACTAGTTAACAGATCATCAGGTGTAGTATACTAACCCCAGTCCTCACTAGTTAACAGATTATCAGGTGTAGTGTTCTAACCCCAGTCCTCACTAGTTAACAGATTATCAGGTGTAGTGTTCTAACCCCAGTCCTCACTAGTTAACAGATTATCAGGTGTAGTATACTAACCCCAGTCCTCACTAGTTAACAGATCATCAGGTGTAGTATACTAACCCCAGTCCTCACTAGTTAACAGATTATCAGGTGTAGTGTTCTAACCCCAGTCCTCACTAGTTAACAGATTATCAGGTGTAGTGTACTAACCCCAGTCCTCACTAGTTAACAGATTATCAGGTGTAGTGTACTAACCCCAGTCCTCACTAGTTAACAGATTATCAGGTGTAGTGTACTAACCCCAGTCCTCACTAGTTAACAGATTATCAGGTGTAGTGTACTAACCCCAGTCCTCACTAGTTAACAGATTATCAGGTGTAGTGTACTAACCCAAGTCCTCACTAGTTAACAGGTTATCAGGTGTAGTGTACTAACCCCAGTCCTCACTAGTTAACAGATTATCAGGTGTAGTGTACTAACCCCAGTCCTCACTAGTTAACAGATTATCAGGTGTAGTGTACTAACCCCAGTCCTCACTAGTTAACAGATTATCAGGTGTAGTGTACTAACCCCAGTCCTCACTAGTTAACAGATTATCAGGTGTAGTGTACTAACCCCAGTCCTCACTAGTTAACAGATTATCAGGTGTAGTGTACTAACCCCAGTCCTCACTAGTTAACAGATTATCAGGTGTAGTGTACTAACCCCAGTCCTCACTAGTTAACAGGTTATCAGCACAGAAACGGCTGTCCAGGTCTGTCAGCAGCAGTTCTGCAGTCATCATCACAGCTCTTCTCCTCCACACAACCGGAAGTCTCACTGACGACACAATATTTACATTCACTGATGTTGTTCCACGCACACACACGTCCTGTAAAGCTGTGAACACGCGGCACTCATCGCTGAATTCTTTAATCTGTTTAACTGCGTGATTTAAACGCCATCTTCAACACCATTACTCCGACAAAAGACAAGGAAGCTGATTTCCTTAATAAGATCCGCCTTCTTCTGGCGTGCGCTGCCAATCGGAATACGGTATTTTTCAAAGCCCCGCCTCTCAACCCCGCGAGCGACTATCATTGGACGCCCACGGACAAATCATCCAGCTGTAGTAAAGAAAGCCAGTTCTCGTCCAATCAGAGAGCAAAAATCTTGCGTGACAGCAGCCTTAGCTAATAACCATCGAGAACCAGCCATCGACCTGAGATTGACATAAACATCAGCCAATCAAATGATAGATGGATATTTAGTGTTTAAAGACGTTTATGTTATTAAAGCTCAAGTTTTAATCGTGATTCAGAAGTTAAGCATGTTGTGCTGTCGCTGTAAGTTTAATAAAAACATGTAAACAGAATATTAATATATTAATATGTCTTACACAACTGTGAGGGATTTCTCACGTGCAGGGTTGCCAGGTCTGTATAAAAAGCGTAAATTACCCATAACATAATTAAACACTTATAATATGTAAACCCCTTAGCTAAAATAAACTTTTATTTAAAAAAAACATTAAAAATAAAAGTTATTGATTTACACAACACAGAATGTCATATAAAAATCATTCAATCAGGAAATAAAAGACGTCGTTCTGGCGCCACCTACCGGCGGAAACAAACATCACATGTAATGACAGATGTCACTCAATCTTACTTTTAAGGGCTCACAATCTGTTTCTTTCTTTATTATAATCTATATATTTGTCAATTAATATTATTATGGTTCACATTAATTCACCCTCTGGATTTATCTCTTTGTTCTGATAAACAGATATTTGGAAGAATGTTGGTAACAAAACAATACTTGAACCCTATTGACCACCAGGGTAGAGAAATGGCTTTATAAGTTTTAATCAATTATTTTTGATCTGAACAAACATTAGATATGCTGATATGAGGAATATAAGTCAACAAGAGGTTTAGGGGTGATGATCTTTTCTGATAGTCCAGAATATCATTCTTTGTGTTTATCAGAATAAAAATATACATGAATACATTTACATTTACATTTACATTTAGTCATTTTGCAGACGCTTTTATCCAAAGCGACTTACATTTACATTTACATTTAGTCATTTAGCAGACGCTTTTATCCAAAGCGACTTACATTTACATTTACATTTAGTCATTTTGCAGACGCTTTTATCCAAAGCGACTTACATTTACATTTACATTTAGTCATTTAGCAGACGCTTTTATCCAAAGCGACTTACAATAGTCGAGGAGACAATGAAGCGGTAAATAGCCGATACAACAATAGGTCAATAAGTGCTACAACAATGTTACCAAGTTACACAGAGAGAGAAGTTACAAAAGTATACTTTTTTTTTTTTTTGATAGAGTGAGTAGTTATAAAAGAAGTGAGTTAGTGAGTTAGGTGTAGCCGTAAAAGATGAGTTTTTAGGAGTTTTTTGAAGAGTCTGACAAGCGTGAAGCCAGAGACAGAATACAGATTTATATTTGCTGTCTATAGCAAAGAAGCAGGAACAATAGAGAGAGCTATCAGTCCCGAGAATAATGGATGGATTTACCGTCATATCACACTTTTAATGACTTTTAAGAATCACATAGTTCTGTATATAAGAAATGTATGATTGATAAGAATAAAACAACACATAATAGTAATAAAATATATATTTCATGGCACATCTGCTGTGTGTGAGTTAATAAAA
>CM065674.1:4783229-4788229 GCA_033220385.1 Triplophysa yarkandensis
GATGAATTGAGTTTTGAAAACAACACACAGCTTTTATCTAGAATCGGTTTGCTTGTCTGACATTCACTGTTTCAGTTTCTGTGTTAATGAACACTTAAAATAACAGCTATACATTTTCCACCCTTGTAAAACTATGAGGCGGTTGTCATGGAAGCGGAAGGAGAGGGTGGCACAAATACTGTCATATTCTATTAATAGAGAGATAGTAATTAAAGTTATTTTAATGTATTGCTTTAACATAATATCATTGTGAAGCAATAAATCACATTGTTAAAGACACACACACACGAACATGCACAATCCTCCCTTATTAAACTTGAGCGTCCGTGTTCACACCTCTGATCACACTTTATGTTGGGATTCATTAAACCATCAGACTTCTGACATAATCACATGTTTGATAATCAATTGAACATGACACCGACACAATGTTACAGTATGTCAAATATTGATAATAAACAGGGAATGATTTAAAACAGATGTCATGTGTGTTTACACACAATTCATTACCCTTAAGCGTGAAACATTACTCATTTATTACATAACATTAAACACATCACACAAAACACTTCCAGACAAATAAACACAAAAAAAAGCCAAAATGAGAATCTAAAATAAAATGTTATAAGATTTTCTGAGTAACCCATGTTATGTCAGCTGCGATTGACCGATGTCAATAAATACCTTAGACCACAATTTTATTCGTTTTTTGCATCGAAAGAGTAGATAAGAGTAGAGTGGGCATAGGAGCTTTAAAATGTATGTAAAACCATAAATAATCGTTCTTTTGAAACACAAAGAATTTAACACATAAAATGAACAACCTTAAGCACATGAAAAGTGTGCATGTCGACACACAAAACAGTAGAACCAACACATTGAGACATACACAAACCCACATGTGAACACACAATGAATCTGAGGTTCCGAAGAGTTCAATTCAATCTATTAAAGGTGGGACAAATCATTTAGGAAAAATGTAGAAATTAAAATTAAAGGCATGAATATATTCACCACACTGGGACCTTAAAGTGACCCATAAAATCAGTCTTATATTTTAAATGCTTCTGTAAATGTAATGATTCATTGGTAGTTAATAACTTTAAGAAGAGTGTTTGTGCGTCACAGAGGATGTCAGGGTTTATTTAAAGGATCTGGAGATTTTCAGGGGTTTGGATGAAAGAGAAGTGGGCTGGGGGTTTATAAGAAGCTCCAGACAGGAAGTGAGCGAAAGAATAGGATGATCACATGTTTGTCTAGCGGAGGTTATTTTTTACCCATTACCATAGGAACAGCACTGATGTGATAGGCTCTGTTTAACTCTGCATTTTGTGCTCGGACAAACACTCAAAAATAGGCCTTACACCATAATATTAAAACAAAACACATGGCACATAATAATATTGCTCTGTAGAGGTAACACATCATTGTCCAAATGTGTCATGTTCGATTTTATTTGAGTATTTGAAGGGCGCCGTGTTTCTCTCTTCTGTCTCTCAGGGCCGTGGTGAGATGACGGAGGTGGAGCCGGTGTTGGACTTTGCGTCGTCAGGACGGTCGGGTCGGCGTAATGCTCTTCCTGACGTCCTGGGCTCTCCGGCAGGTGTCAGCCCCTCTGACCTGCCCTTTAAACTCGCCGAGGTCACCGTCACAGGTCTGAAGGTTCCCCCCGAAAATACACTTTTAACATTGAGTTATTTATATTTATATGATATAGTTTTTATACCGAGATCTGTGTCTCTGTGCCCGCAGATGGTCCAGAAGAGGCCCAATCTCCATCATCCCAGGACGTCCTGCCCATTGCAGACCCTTCAGATGAGATCCAGAGGTCTTAAAGACTCTTTTCTCCACCCTTAAAGAACAGATGCCCTGTGACATCTGTACAGACATCAGAACAGCTTAAGGTCATGAATCATCTCTTTACATCCTAAACATTTTTAACAAAAGGAGCCTACAAAAAGTTCTTCCATGCCAGGAGAAAATGAACATTTTCTTGTACAGTGTACAGTATGTGTTGTGCGTATTATAAGAGAGGTGTTTTTTTCTAAATAAAGGACAGACTTGACAGATCCGTACGTTGTATGAAAGAGGGAAGTGTGTATGATGTCATATAAACATTTATTCTCGGTGTAAGCGTGTCATCTGCATATGCTGCTGCTGGGGAAACTGGCACGACCAAAGTGTTGCTCACACAAAACCCAAATCACACAGCTTTCAATGTCATCTTCTGCCTCTCAGCAGCTCGAGATGGACGTCTGCTTTCTGCTCATAACATTGGTGCTGGGACGGGCTGCAATCTCAACTCTAAAGGAGTTTTTTTATAAAAATTTGTTTGGGATGGTGAATATTTGTGTGTTTCCAGTACGTGCACACTGTCTCTTGACACTACATCTCTTATATAGGTGAATAGAACGCAGTGCAGTCCTCAAGGGTAACTGAGCTTTATACACAAACATTTATTGATATTGATATTGATATTCATGATCTGTCTGATTCTGCTGGTCTAAACTGAAGCCATAGCGATCTGATATATATTCAGATTCAGCTTTTCAGACCATTTCATGAAGTTGAGGTGGTATTTTCTTAAAGAACAAATGTCTGAGAATGAAGGCTATTTACACATTAAATTATCTTATATATTCACACTCTTTTTTTTTTAAATGAAGAAAAATATCATAGCGTTAATGCACACAACATAATTACAATAAATTGCTTGAATACTATAGGTAAGAATTATTTGTTACGGTTTGAAATTACTCCGCAAAAGTCATGTAGAAAATATGTCAACTAGCATTTTTATAAAATCTTAAGGCCTAAAGAGGATTCAAGTGTGAGTTATTTTAAAATGATTTAAAAAAGTCAGTTCTGGACTTTGATACATCCATTTATTATCACTGAAGGAAATAAATGGCTAAAGTATCACGTGTTTACTGTTTTTCTGTAATAAAATGTCATGTGCACTGTAACCCGCTTTATCAATCACACTTTCAGAGCGAGTTTGTGGAAAGAAAGTCTGTTTAAATCTTTAAATATGTTAGAATATAACTTTTACTTTCAATTCTCTAAAGCCAATGATCCGGCACTATTTTCTAAAATCTTTAAAAAAGTCTTCCTGGGGCATTTTGGCCTATGTGCACACAACAACAAATATCTGTAGAAAATTCTGTTTTGCAAAATTACAATACAAATATAATGCAAAAATTGGAAAGCAGAGAGCCAAAATAAGTTAAATTACAGTATAACGCTGTAAATTTTGCTGATAAAACTGATAAATGATGTCAAGACAGATTAAAAAGAAATTCAGGGTTATTTCTGTAAATGTAAAAGTTATTTTATGGCGCTTCAGTCTATTTACATGTTTTTATTCTTAATGTATCATAACCAAGAACACTCTTCTGTATTATGTATTAAGCAGTTATTTTAACCTAATGAAACTCCCAGTTGTACAATAATTTCTGTTAAATTATTAACATGTACAATAAAAACTTATTAAAAATCTGAACTTTACTTAGTCCATGAATACATGTTTTGGGAAACGCTATCATGTTTTTAATCTGACAGTGGCAATACAAGTGTGTAATGATGACTTCATGAATCACGCTGTGCTGTTAGAAACACAAGTTATTTATTAACATTTACACTCTGTAAAAACAGTAAAAGCAACACATTTCTTTTACAAAATCTAAACAAATCCCAGTAAAATTCAGTAACATCCAATAGCTTAAGCAGATAAAAACATGCTAGACACAACACTGTTATGACATTAATAAATAAAACAAAGCATTCTCTAAAATACTGATGGTTGAGATTTACATGAATGAACAAATGGTCACATTGTGCTTACTGTAACCTTCCACAAGTATAAAACAACCATAAAAATATTAAAACACAATAAAAAAATAAAAGAGCTGATGAACTGAGTTTATTCCCTTTCTGACACTAATAAAAACAAGAACTTATCAAACATTTTTAGTTAAAATCAGAAGTAAACAGAGTTAAGTCCCTTCTTCTGTCACGTCCCTTTAACACATCGCATGAGCAGGTTAATGTGTCGTCAAACACAAGCATAAGTCCCTTTTCACATCCATCACTTATTTAAATTAACATAAACACAATATAAATCACATAAAGCAGTAGTGTAAGATGATTCAGGCACTGATGGTCAGTGTGTATGTGATGATTCTGATCAGACTGTCGGGAATCAGATGTGAGTTTTTGTCGTTTGTGTTTCAGTGTTGTTTATGTCAGCCACTTGTCAATGCAGGTTTTATATACCGTCTCATTTGAATGCCAGTAAACATGAGCAACACCAGGAACTGAACACAACATCAGATCTCCTCGAGCCGATAGCGTCTTCAGACCAAACGTGTCCATCAGAAACAGCTGAAAACACACAGCAGCACTTTCATCTACTAATTTACATGCTGCAACATCATCATTATATTTATCACCAAAACAATCTGCATTATTCTAATGCTTTATCATACAAACATGAAACACAGGGGATTATTATATTACAGATGTCTCCTTAAAGGATGTGTTTTATTGTACATTTCTTTAAAACTCTTGTCTTTAAACTGATGCTGTTGTTAATAAAGCATTTTTAAAAAAGGAGACAAAAAAATTTGGCTCACCTTCTGGTTTTTCATCTCAACAACCGTCTCGTTATCATCATAGAAGCCAAACTGACTGTAAAGTAAAGTAAAAAAGAAGCATTAAACTCAGGATTTATACTCACATTATCACCATAACTTCACGTTTTTCACATAATCTTATGAAAAAACGCTTATAATAATCCCAACGTGAGTTTAGTTAAAAATCACAAAATTCTCCTCCTGTCTGACCTGGACTGCCACGGTGTGATGACTCCATCATCCGGACCTCCAATCAGAATCAACTTCTTAATGCCCAGGAAGTTCTGTTTCCAGGCTGTGTGAACAGGATATGACATCATAACACAAATCAAACACCCCAATTCAACATGTCTTCAGGTGTCTTAC
>CM065674.1:4790729-4793229 GCA_033220385.1 Triplophysa yarkandensis
TCTTTTATTTCTAATATATGCTTGTGAAATATATTTAGATTGTTGTTGAATATTAATTTATGATTTTAATTGTTTTTTATATGAACATATGCAGAAGATTTGTTCTTTTCTTCTTTTATAAAATAACATACATGGATTAGATTCATTTATTTATGTTAAATTTCTTTATATTATTAATTAAGTTTTACACACACCATTGACTTAATAAATTATTTTGAATATCTTTAAGAAGTTTAAGCTGTAAAGTAATCACAACTAAAAACTAAACTCCTTGTCTCTGTTATGAGCCCGTACCCATCTCTTATGTTAGAACTATAACTGGAAAGATTGCAATAAAAAATATGTATTAATCTTATTAGATTGTTATTTTTACTTTATAATATTATTAATATATACTAAGTCCTCAACTGATCATTTGTGTTTCAGGAGTTTTTTTATACATTCCATTGTTTGAAAAGATAAAAAACTCAAAAGCTAAATCCGTTCATAACATGATTACACACATTTCTATCATTTATTACTTTAATGATGCATTTTTTATATATATGGATATTTTTAAGGCCATCATTGTGATTGTTATTAATCATTTACTGGACAAGTGACAGATAGATCTCAAAGAGAATGTCAAGAGCTTATTTGCAAAAAACATGTTTTTATTTTTTCATATTGTGTATTTTTATAAGTTATATTTTTTGTACATAATATAACTGCAGTTTGATTAATTTGAATTATAACCATGATTTGAATTATAACCATGATCTAATGACAAAAATGGTGTGTTGTTTATGAGATGTAACAGTCATTTTACACAAAGTGAAATATCTGGTCTATGAAAACCTTTGTCATCTGTTTCCTTTAAAAGAGCATTTTTAAAGAGCAACAAGCGGATAATTCTAATGAAACGCCACTGTGTTTTAGACCAGACAAACAATTCCAGTAACATCATGTGATCTGAATCATTATCTGTGGTCACATGAAACACAATATCTACAGAGATGGCTGGTATAACATCTGAAGATCACAAAGTGATTTCTCCAGCACCATAGAGAATTTCTCAGCATTTGTGTCCTCACAGCAGTTGAAGGCACTGATGGAAAAGTGGACGTGATCTTGCTGTGGATTATAACACACTGCATATCCATCTGGAACCAGCGGTCCAAAACACATCACACTGTCTGTGTTAGTGGGAACCTGTGAGAGACGGTATTTTCATGTGCTATAAATGACATGAATTTGGGTAGATGCTCTGAATAATTTCTACCTGTCCTGTTCGGAGTTTCCAGTGAGTGGCCAGTCCATACGCCGTGTCCATGAATATTCTGGGCACGCTCAGTCCTTCCTCAATGGCTTGAAGTTTGAGACCCAACAGATGACGGTCAATACCCTGTCCCATCAGTGCCTTAGAAAACAAACACGAGAATATTTCACGGGTAAATGTTTTTTGTTTGAGACTTTACTCACAGAGATTTTCTTTACCTGATCTGTGAGGACACTGTAAGCATCAGCAGCTTCTTTCAAAAGATCCACTTTAACTTCTCTCTAAACAAACACAAACACAAACACAACTGTTATCAGTGTTCTTCATCTTCTTCTTCTTCTTCTTCTTCTGCGTTTCATCATTACTCACAGACACAGAGTCATCATCAAAGGCCAGTATGAAACTCAGCATCTGATTGGTCGGTGAACGGATGTAATCTGTGCGTCCTCCTCTGAACATCCTCAGCGAGGCGATGTCACACGCCGCACAAACTTCACTGTGAACTCTTAACACACAACACACACTTAATCAACATCTGTTTTACATCATTAACTATCAACAGACAAAAATTACACAGCAATTATTAAGTGCATCTACAAATAAATAATGTGCAATACAACACAGCTGCCAATCAGAACACACATGAGTGACACTTTCCACATTTACAAACATGTACAAAAAATCCTTAAAATATATTTGTCAAGCACGATAAGTTCACCTTAAATTCTGTGTTAATCTAGATTTTTTTATTTAAATGCTTTATTTCACATCTGTCTAAATACATGTTTGTTTAACCTCACCTGTAGTATGCCAGCTGTATGGCCACCTGAATGAAGGAGTTTGGACTCAGTTTGAGCTGTTTGACAAACTCTTTTCCAAAGCGCTGGAAGTTGAAACATTTGATGTCCAGATCATTGATGAGACTGACAGGAGAAATGATATTGTTGTAATGAGATGAGCACATTTGTTCTGTTCATGTAGTGTACAACACACCAAAGACAACAGAAAATCTCAACATTAGGGTCCCAAGGTTTCCCATTCATTATTTTATGATTTGAGTTTTTGAAAAGTTAAATGTTACACTATAATACGTTTGCTGTGATTTAAGTTTAAACACCTGAACAAAGACATTTATCCGTTTAAGTTTGTTATAAACATAATTCTCATGACATGTGGTGTTATATGTTTGTTGTTAATATATGTACTGTAAATGTATTCATGTGTATTTTGGACTCACATATC
>CM065674.1:4798229-4828229 GCA_033220385.1 Triplophysa yarkandensis
ATCATATAGTGCAATAATATCTAGTGTATGTGCGCACACTGTTTATCATATAGTGCAGTAATATCTAGTGTATGTGCGCACACTGTTTATCATATAGTGCAGTAATATATAGTGTATGTGCGCACACTGTTTATCATATAGTGCAGTAATATATAGTGTATGTGCGCACACTGTTTATCATATAGTGCAGTAATATCTAGTGTATGAGCGCACACTGTTTATCATATTGTGCAGTAATATCTAGTGTATGTGCGCACACTGTTTATCATATTGTGCAGTAATATCTAGTGTATGTGCGCACACTGTTTATCATATTGTGCAGTAATATCTAGTGTATGAGCGCACACTGTTTATCATGTAGTGCAGTAATATCTAGTGTATGTGCGCACACTGTTTATCATATAGTGCAGTAATATCTAGTGTATGTGCGCACACTGTTTATCATATAGTGCAATAATATCTAGTGTATGTGCGCACACTGTTTATCATATAGTGCAGTAATATCTAGTGTATGTGCGCACACTGTTTATCATATAGTGCAGTAATATCTAGTGTATGTGCGCACACTGTTTATCATATAGTGCAGTAATATCTAGTGTATGTGCGCACACTGTTTATCATATAGTGCAGTAATATCTAGTGTATGTGCGCACACTGTTTATCATGTAGTGCAGTAAAATCCAGTGTATGTGCGCACACTGTTAATCATATAGTGCAGTAATATCTAGTGTATGTGCGCACACTGTTTATCATATAGTGCAGTAATATATAGTGTATGTGCGCACACTGTTTATCATATAGTGCAGTAATATATAGTGTATGTGCGCACACTGTTTATCATATAGTGCAGTAATATATAGTGTATGTGCGCACACTGTTTATCATATAGTGCAGTAATATCTAGTGTATGTGCGCACACTGTTTATCATATAGTGCAGTAATATCTAGTGTATGTGCGCAAACAGTTTATCATGTAGTGCAGTAATATCTAGTGTATGAGCGCACACTGTTTATCATATAGTGCAGTAATAACTAGTGTATGTGCGCACACTGTTTATCAGATAGTGCAGTAATATCTAGTGTATGTGCGCACACTGTTTATCATATAGTGCAGTAATATATAGTGTATGTGCGCACACTGTTTATCATATAGTGCAGTAATATCTAGTGTATGAGCGCACACTGTTTATCATATTGTGCAGTAATATCTAGTGTATGTGCGCACACTGTTTATCATATAGTGCAGTAATATCTAGTGTATGTGCGCACACTGTTTATCCTATAGTGCAGTAATATATGGTGTATGTGCGCACACTGTTTATCATATAGTGCAGTAATATCTAGTGTATGTGCGCACACTGTTTATCATATAGTGCAGTAATCTCTAGTGTATGTGCGCACACTGTTTATCATATAGTGTAATAATATCTAGTGTATGTGCGCACACTGTTTATCCTATAGTGCAGTAATATATAGTGTATGTGCGCACACTGTTTATCATATAGTGCAGTAATCTCTAGTGTATGTGCGCACACTGTTTATCCTATAGTGCAGTAATATATAGTGTATGTGCGCACACTGTTTATCCTATAGTGCAGTAATATATAGTGTATGTGCGCACACTGTTTATCATATAGTGCAGTAATATCTAGTGTATGTGCGCACACTGTTTATCATATAGTGCCATAAACTCCAGTGTTTATGTGTTGGTGTTTTATATAGATAAACTAAGGCTCCTTTAAATGTGTTTTTGTCGCTGTTATTGCCTGTTCCAATATGGCGGCGCGTGTGTGACGTAGTTGACTGCGCGTTCCCGCTCAGCGCCCGGACAGCAGGTGTCGCTGCATCAACAGTGCACGAGCGGAAACAGTCAAGACATGGAGGGAAATTTCATTCTTGTTGACACACACACACACACACACACACACACACATACACATACAGCGTGTGATTGTGTGTTATGTGTGACTGTAATGAGTGCCACGTGACATCAGCTGTGTTTATATGATGAGAGACATGAAGAAAAGAAACATCTGACGAGACATTTACAGATCCAGACATGAGCGGAACACAGATCGAGTCATTACTGATCACAGCTGTCAATCAAACAGATGTCCGGTGAGCACACACTAATAACTCTATACTGTACTCTATACACTAATGACTCTATACTGTACTCTATACACTAATAACTCTATACTGTACTCTATACACTAATAACTCTATACTGTACTCTATACACTAATAACTCTATACTGTACTCTATACACTAATAACTCTATACTGTACTCTATACACTAATAACTCTATACTGTACTCTACACTGTACTCTACACACTAATAACTCTATACTGTACTCTACACACTAATGACTCTATACTGTACTCTATACACTAATGACTCTATACTGTACTCTATACACTAATGACTCTATACTGTACTCTACACACTAATAACTCTATACTGTACTCTATACACTAATGACTCTATACTGTACTCTACACACTAATAACTCTATACTGTACTCTACACACTAATGACTCTATACTGTACTCTATACACTAATAACTCTATACTGTACTCTATACACTAATGACTCTATACTGTACTCTACACACTAATGACTCTATACTGTACTCTACACACTAATAACTCTATACTGTACTCTACACACTAATGACTCTATACTGTACTCTATACACTAATGACTCTATACTGTACTCTATACACTAATGACTCTATACTGTACTCTATACACTAATGACTCTATACTGTACTCTACACACTAATGACTCTATACTGTACTCTACACACTAATGACTCTATACTGTACTCTATACACTAATGACTCTATACTGTACTCTACACACTAATGACTCTATACTGTACTCTACACACTAATGACTCTATACTGTACTCTACACACTAATGACTCTATACTGTACTCTACACACTAATAACTCTATACTGTACTCTACACACTAATGACTCTATACTGTACTCTACACACTAATGACTCTATACTGTACTCTACACACTAATGACTCTATACTGTACTCTACACACTAATGACTCTATACTGTACTCTACACACTAATGACTCTATACTGTACTCTACACACTAATAACTCTATACTGTACTCTACACACTAATGATTCTATACTGTACTCTACACACTAATGACTCTATACTGTACTCTACACACTAATGACTCTATACTGTACTCTATACACTAATGACTCTATACTGTACTCTACACACTAATGGCTCTATACTGTACTCTACACACTAATGACTCTATACTGTACTCTACACACTAATGACTCTATACTGTACTCTATACACTAATGACTCTATACTGTACTCTACACACTAATAACTCTATACTGTACTCTACACACTAATGACTCTATACTGTACTCTACACACTAATGACTCTATACTGTACTCTACACACTAATAACACGTCTTAGATTTGTGTTATTTATGATCTGTTATAGGAGGGTGTAGCGCTTGAACAAGTGTATTATATAATGTTTGCGTGTGGTTGTCAGGTGTGTGGAGAGTCTGTTGTGTCAGGGTGCAAACCCAAACACTATCACACGGGATGGTGTAGCAGCCATTCACTTAGCAGCAGGTAAAGAGTCTGAGAGAGGACTGAGATGTCTGCGACTCATTCTACAGCACGGTGCCGACCCCAACCTCAGGTAACATCTTCTGTCACATCACACATACTCTTCAGTGACTTTAATATTAAAACCAAACTTATCAAGAGTTAAGAGTGAACATTGATTTGCTCTCTGTGTGATGAAACCGTGCACAAATAGAATATAAACAAAATAGAAAATAGCAAACTTTTTTCCAAAAAAGTTTAAATAACATCTTTACACTTTAAGCTCAAGTGATCTAACAGCAAGTTTCATGGAAATACATACATTGGTTTGAAAAACGAACATCTGACCAAAATAAGCTACCGAGAAACATTGCCTTCATTTAAAAAGAATTTAAAAACATTTTATGAGCAATCATGTGTTCATTTTTACAGTGTGTTGTAGATTATGAAAACACCTGGGGCTATAAATGATGTCATGTGGTTTTTTAGGACGACTGAAGATTTGACCCCATTACACATTGCCGCATCTTGGGGTTGTTATCAGAATCTGCGATTATTGTTAAGAAACGGGGGAGACCCAAACCTCAAAGATCAGGTGAGAGCTGGTGTTTGCATATTATTTTATTTGCAGAAGTGATCAATTCAGGAATCATATGTTTGTGTTTCTTTAGGATGGAAATAAACCATCAGATCTGGCAGAACAGGAGGAGAACAGTAAATGTTCCAGTCTGCTTCAAGAGTATGAAACACACACGTCACTGGAGGAACACGATGTACCCAAATTCCAATACTGTATGGGTTAACATAATCATTCATGTTAAAGGTGGGGGAGGCGATTTTTAAAAAGTCAGGCCGATCATCAGTAAAGCCAAAACTTCACTTTTACTTCTTAAATGTTCAGATTTGAGGTTTTGTTAACATTTTAGTTGACAAAGAGCACTGAAGTTGTATAATAAAAACATAATTTTATTATATTAATAAATGATAAATATTAATATTTTGTACACAGTGTTTTGTTAATTGAAAAAAAACAGGGATATAAAAAAATCGATTACCCCACCTTTAAAGATTTAAACATTTCAGTGTAAGAGTCTAACTTTCCATCAATGTGATCTTGTGTTTGCAGCTATTCTGTCTGGCCCGTCTGTGAGCGAAAGCACCCTCGGTCTGGAAGCTTCCAGTATGTTTGATCAAGTTGAACCTCTGAGCAGCACTCGTCTGTCTAACAGGATAAACAGAGAGAGTCAGATGTTCAGTCTGTCAGACGTGTCTCATGTACAGCCCGTTCTCTCTAGCACGTCGCTCTCTGTACTAGACGAGCAAACCAAGGGATGTCCAAAGAGAAAGAGCGTCACCATCAGAGAGAGACGGGATTGCTTCCCGGCATCTGATCCGGATCTGTCTTCCGATCAGTCCTCTGACTTAACCTTAAATACTTCTGAATACTCAGAGTTCCTCGGGTCGGAGCGCATGGCGACAGTCTTCCAGAATCAGGGGATCGATGTCACGTACCCTGATGATGTGTTTGTTTTCTCCAAAGAAGCCAATGAGACGGAGGATGAGTTTGAAAAGACTGTTGTGGGGCCGGGACTACACCACCATGATGATGATGATGATGATGATGATGTAGAGTTTAAGAGCACAGTTCAGCCTCCGGTCAGCAGTGGATCTAGTGAGTACAAAAGCTGTGACAGTGACCCCTACAGGAGTCCAATCCAAACTACAACTGAGCAGAATAGACCCCCATCAGCGAGTGATGAATGTCCAGATGGAAAAATAACCCACATGTGTCCTGCTGAAGAATCAAAATCAGACAGAGATTTACCGGACATTAACGGAACCCATCATGACTTCATTCCCAGTCCGTTTGTGACGGGGAGGACACGCTCACGACAGAGCCGCTGTTCACAGAGAATGAGTCTGAGTTTATCCTCCAGCTCTTCAATGTTTGATCAGACGCTCCCCACTGTCACCCGCTCACGCCGCAACACCCTCAGATCCCCGTATCCTCCATCCAAACACAGCATCAGTGAAGACACCTGTGACCTGAGCTCTCTGAACATCTCTGATGGTGACAGTCAGGCTGATACGCTTATCATTCGGAGAGAAACGTCAGATGATGTGGAGGAAAGCAGAAGTACATCACCGGTCAACTTCACCACGTCACCTCCAAAATCCAGCTGTGAATCTCCTGAAACACAGAAGAATGTGTTCAGCTCATCAGGACAGACGGGCTGTACTCCTCGATACAGCATGAGTCGACTGTCAGGTAACGCGAGACGCCGGACACTGGCTGATATCTCCGTCATCAGCGGACAGACGTCATGCAGCGACACGCCTGAGCCGGTGGAATATCTATACACGGACACAGAAGAAGGGCACGAACTCATCGAGACTCACGTCCCCGTCACATCTAACAGCTCTCTGTGCTCTTCTGAAGACACAGTGCTGTACGACTGGAGATCTCTACAGATCACCAACACCAATCCTGATCCACGTCCACTTAAACATCACCGCCATGAAGAAGATGACGAAGACGCGATAGGCGGATTGACAGACCAACAACTGCGAAACAAACTCATTCAGCTGGGAGAAGTTCCAGGACCCATCAACAGTCAAACCCGTTCATTATATCTGCAGAAATATAAGAGATCTCTTCAGAACACACACACATCACACATATCACACATATCACACAGTCCAGCTTCACATCTCACAGGTAAGGCTCTTTAAAAGAGTTTTCTTAAATATTCAATAATAACAAGCTGCTTCCTGCATCATGACATTTTCTAATAAACATTCTAAACTTGTTAGTTCTCCACAACATCACATGTTTAGTCTGGTGAAATGTTGTGTGTCTGTCAGTTACAGGTTACAGTAGAGAACTGGAGAAAGCTCTTGACAGATTTCTTCTTCCGGACTGTCAGATGGATGAGCTGGCGTTGTGTGAGCAGTTCGATCAGCCCGATCAGAATAAAAGATGGCGTGAAGGTTTAATTAAATCCAGCTTTAACTATCTGCTGCTGGACCCACGGTGTGTTTGTGTGTGTGACTTTTAAAAACATTATATTTTAATTTTTTTTATAAAAAATTTAATTTTAATATTAAAAACATTAAATTGACCTTTTTCAGCTGAAAATATTAGAATAACAGAGTAAAACTCAAACAGTTAATATCTTTAAAACTTACATAAAAATTTGATGTTTATGTAAAGTAAAAAAGTATTTAACAAAATATATTTGTTATACACACCAATATTTTTGGTACATTCGAAAATATATTTGAGTATTATTTTACACAAAATTTTAACTGTATTTACTTAATTTCAAAGTTGTTAAATGCACTCTTTTTGGGGGCTTAAATTGTTTCACCTAAAAACATAATTTCTGTTGTTCGACTGTTGACAAGTGATGAGAAACTCTTTCTGTTTATTTGTTTATAGGGTGACGATGAATCTGCCGTACCGAAGTCATTCCATGAGTCCTAAAGAGTGTTTTCAGACCTTCATCAATGCTGTGTTTTATATCGGCAAAGGAAAACGCTCCAGACCGTACAGTCATCTCTATGAAGCTCTGGAATATTTTAAAGGAGATAAGACCTCAAAGGTAAAATGCGTCACATGTGTTACATCATCTGATCTGATCTCTTATTAAAAGAAAGATGAACTTAAATTCTCTATTTATTTCACTTAACTGAAGTCGTTTGTGATTTTGATCACACGCTTTACTTTCTTTAAGAGTTTCATGATCAAACTTCAGATCAGATTCTTTTAAAAACATGTTTTTTTCTTGAGATTTTTAGAAGGTGCAAGAAATCATCCTCATGATCTTGTAATGTTTTTCGGTGAATGAAACATTCTGCTTTTGTTATCCCGAGCAGGTTATCATACGAATAAAATCCTTTATCTGTGTTCAGATGTGTTTAAGTCTGAATGTTGTTGTTGTTTTTACAGAAGCTCTGTTCTAAAGTTCAGCACATTCTTCAGGTGTGGAACAGTGGCAGTGGGGTCATCTCTCTTCACTGTTTTCAGAACGTCATCGCTGTGGAAGCGTACACACGTGAAGCCTGTATGGTGGATGCCATCGGTGAGGAGACGCTCGGGTTTCTCTGCAGCTCGTATGTCACCTGTCTTCATATTCATGTTCTCGTTTTATTTTAAAGGTCTGAAGATGCTGACTAACCAGAAACGAGGAGATTACTACGGTGTGGTGTCAACATGGCCCGTTCGGAGGAAGAGAGAGTTAGGAGTTCATCTGCTTTACCGAACAATGCAAATCTTCTTAGCCGAGGGAGAACGACAACTCAGACCGACCGACATTAGATGAACATTCAGACGTATCAACACGTGACCAGCTGTACCACATTCAGTACTTTAATGTGTAGTGCAAATTAAGAAAAATGTGCAAGAAATGATATCTGAAGTAAAAATTTGTAGCAGTAGATTTTTGATAAAACATGATGTAAATAATGTGCTTTTTTATTTTATAAACTTTCATAAATGTTGATTTTGGTGCGTGTATGCCTGCAGAAGAAACCATTGTGAAACTGCTTTGAGACTTTTTCATAATAAACATCTCAGATCACTTGACAACAACTTAAGACTTTAATGATGTCTTTAGTTAGTAAAAATGTAATTATTTCAAAAAAATATTTTTTAAATATTTAATTTCTGAAAACAAAGTTAAACATGAGCTTGGTTTTGATGTTGCAGTTAAGAAGCCTCTAAAAGAAGAATCTAAAACTAAATGATAATGTTTGGTTTTGATAAAAACAACAATTTAATCAGATTGGGTTTACAAAAAAGGAAATGACGACTTCTGTTCAACAAAATCCATAAAGCTTACACATGTAAATTGCTCAAGTCAAATAAGTATTATACTCACAACATCTCACCCGCAGTACTCTGATATCATACATTTATATGGCAGTGATGCTTCCTAAACAATAATTTGTCTCCTACACTGCTCAAACCAACAATGTATTAAAACAAAAAATAAAACATCTGCATATCTTCCCGCATTACCCACATGAGCTCTACAAATTATTTATCCCCCAATAAATTACTTTTAACATCTTTTCTAAATCTGTTCGTATGATCTAGCTGCCCGTTACTTTTACAGGAGTAAAAAGATTAAATAAAAAAAATTGACTTTCATTTCACAATTAAATAATCTTATACTGTATTCAATAACAGACAGTGGATAATGAGATATGATCAAATTTAAACTGTAATTGCAGTAATGCGAAAACGATTTAAAGTGCAGGATGTAATTTTACCCATGAGTGTTTTTACTAAAGCAGAACATATGCCGAAGGGCAGTTAAACAAGAAAAAAACTCTGAACTTTCTTCAAATTTAATATTTATTCTCCGATCAGAAATGCATTTACACAAAAAAAGTGCACATAGCCCGATTGAACTTCCATGAAAACTCTTTTGTCAGCAGGTTAAGCCGAAACATTCAAAGATCATTTTCATTATTTCAGCTACATATCTGAAGTACTACTCAAGAATTCCAGTAAAATGTATTTTATACAGCAATGTTTTTAATCCAGCCGTTAAAGGCGTAGCTCACAGTAAACAATATGTACACTAGTAATTTAAAACCTTTGTATTATTACCCAGATTTCTATAATAAAATGATAAGATTTGCACAATAAATCTATATTTTAATAAAAATACATCTTAAAAATTTATGAAAAATCAGATTTTTTAACATTTATGGACTGGTGTCAAACGTTAAGCTTATTAATACAATTAAATATTGAATCTGTAAAACCTCTCATTCACTGTTTGGGTTAAAAAACAGAAAAAACATCCACACCAGTGAAGGTCTTTGGCTTACACTAAAATTCATACCAGTTACATAAAATACATTTATATACACTAACAGGTAACGACATATCAAACTTCAGGAGAATACTGACATCTCAAACCCCATCAGCACCACAGATCCAGATTCTTAGTGTTGGTGAATCCGGGGTTTTCACGAATCTTCCAGTAAGTACCATTGGTGACCCACACCTCTCTTCCAGCGTGATCACGTGTTTGTCTGATAGAAAAGCAAAAACCACACACACACATTACTTTTCTGCTAAATTATATCATTTTAATGGGTCATAAACATCAAAAGTCATTATTAAAACTACAGCCTGTGAGACTAACGATGAATATCATGTTTAATAAGAAATAAGAGATTGATTGCAATCTCCGTCTCTAGATCTGGTTACAATTTACACAGCAACAGGCCGTCATATAAACTTCAAGCAGTTACTGTAAGCTTCAGCATCATTAACACACAAACACACACACAGCTGAACCCAGGAATGCATGACTGTCTAAACACACACACACACAATGAAGTTTAAAGCACAGTGACATCCCAGATCCCAGGTCAGTCTAATCAAATGTTATGATCAAATGTAGCATCAGTGTTCTGGCGTTCACCAGATCTATAAGCAGCATAACTTAAAGCTCAAATCTGGAGGACCACAAGAACGAGTTTCGCTTTTTCACTCTGCGTTCTCTGATATTCTCCCAAACTATTTTTTTTATAATATCAATTATTCTCAGAGAACCAGTTTGTCAGGTTCACACAGACTGCAAAAATAATAATTATAATAAGGATAATAATACAAATTGGATGTTTAGCAATGTCTATATCGATTAAACAAAATTAATAATTAGACACAAGTGAGCAAAAAGGCGATGAGATGCATGACCAATTCAGTTGTGACTTATTCACAAAGCACTAGTCTCTAGCACATCATTTATAACACACATTACATAATTCTCTTGAAAAAAATATGTTTTTGACACAAAATTATATCTCTGTCTTTTATTGTTAATAAAGATGTTAACAAATATTGCTCAGAATCAAGGCCTGGAATTAACGTTTCTATAATCATAAATACAAGACCATCCTCTTAAATTCAGCCACTAAATCTACCTGGGTTTACATATACATATACATATACATATACATATACATATACATATACATATACATATACATATACATATACATATACATATATTTTTTCCAACAACAGTTAGCAGTGTGGCACCATTTTCAACCTTTCACAATTTTAAGTATTGTTTATGACCTCAAGAACAGATAGATTACTGCAAGAAAAAGGTAATTCCTTAAATATAAAATGGGTGTGCTTCTAAACTTCCGACATCCATACAATAGTTTTTACAAAATCATGATCTTAAAACTATACCACACAAAAATATCTTTAGATCATGAAGGCTGGTCATCAAACAAGTCTTTTATTTAGGTTTGTATTGTAATTTCAAAAGGGATTTATTTTGATCACATACTCATGCAATATTGTTTAAAAAAAACAATTTTTAGAGTAACAAAGTACAAATATTTTAAAAGCATATAAATAAGGTTTGGATAATGTTGGATTATAACATTTCATAGCTATTAAAAACATTAACAATGCGAGTAAAACCCTCGTACATGAAAGTTAATTTCCTAGATACAGAAAGTATCTGTTTAAGTGCAGATGTGTGCAAGTAAACTAAAGTCATTCATGTTTATCAAAGAACAAAAGAAAATAAATCAACATGTTTTGTAAAATTGATGAGAATTTTTTTCTATTGAATGTAGAATTTAGCTACTAAAAGTTTTATTTAATTTCTACTTTCTAAGATTTTTTACCTTCTCTATATTTTCCACCTGTTAGATATAGAACAATAGAGATGAAATAATAATGGGCTCATGAATATTGTTTAATGCTGAATAAATTGAATAATAAATGTTATTAATTATAGCTTGAAATTGAACTTCAATGCAGAATGGCTATAATAATCGTTAAAATTAAATGGCATTAATATTATAATTTTATGCACTCATACACTTATTTAGTTTTTTATATATGCTTGTTTTAATGCATTTTATGTGAAAGTCTGGCAAGAAATAAAGCTTTATTGTGTCCGTTGAGGGTTGTATCAAAACAAACAAAAAAGTGAAAATGAACAGCAAAAATATAAATATTAAAAACTGATGTCAGATAAACTTACTTAAAGAAGCGTGGAGTGTGTTCTTCTCCTCTCTTGGCCATCTCCTTCCTTCTTTCTCGCTGTTTCTCCTCAATTTCATCCTTACGTTTATCAGCCTCTGTTACTTTACCTTCTTCAAGTAGTCTGAAAAACAAAGCAGGTGGGTTTCCAATAAGAAAGACATTGCGGTTGTTTTCTGTTAAGATTAGGAATCAAGTAAGTGTTTAAGGAATCTAAAAGAGAAAGATGATGTATTGAAACCTTTGGTCAGGACGGAATCGTGTGTCAGTGGGAGGGAGTTGGTCTTTGATATCATCTGTCAGTTCATTCAGTTCTCTGGCATACTGAGAGAAGCCAAAGTAGTTAAAGTAATCCTCCGGCTGAGAGTCTGTGAAATAAAAACCTCAAACTTAAAAGCACATTACACAGTAAACATGGATTCACTTGTGTGTTTAAATGTCACTCACTGGGCTTCCAGAGACATTGTGGTTTAGGAAGCGTGTCACAGAAAATGCCCTCATGCCACGATCCACCGAAGCGATGAACGACCTTACCGGTGCGGTCCAGAACTGTGCCCTGAATTTCATTCTTGCTGTTCTCATCACCCCAGTAACGCGACTGGACAACATCACACAAACATCACGTCAAGAACACTGATGAAACACCGAGCGTGTGATGCAAGATGAAGAGGACAGAGACTCACTTTAATGAAGCTCATCTTACACGTGCATTCATTATTATTCAGATTCTGGATAATGACATCCCCGTAATGTTCAAGCCATCGCTGCTGACTGAAGACATTGTGAATGCACGTCACCACTTTATTCCACTCGTAATGATCCCCGTATCTGAACGACGCACACACACACACACACACACACACACACACACACACACACACAATTCCTCTCAAACATGTTTCATAACACAGCTGATGTTCGTGGTTTTACAAGTAGGTTCTTTTATCAATGGTTAGTCAGAAACACTCACTTTGGCAACCTGACATTGACCATTCCTGATGAAACGATCTCAACAGATTTTCCCCAGAATTTATACTTCCATCTCTGATCTGAAATAAAAATTTAGGTTAATAATTCTTCTCATCTGCATCAGTCTTTATCATGTACACAAAAGAATGATGTGTTGTTTACCCTGCCAGAAGCTGAAGTTTTCAGATTCTGCGTGACAGGCGGACAGAGGCGGGTGATGACTGACCTTCACAACAACAACAAACACAACAGGAAGTGAAACACAAATCATCTCCTGACATCTTCATGATGAATCTTCAGCACACACACCTGCTCTGCAACGTAACGGAAACCTCTTTCCTCACGGATGTTCTCGTATGTTTCTCCTAGAACCGGGTTAAAGGGTTTATAGCGATTCCTCCAGCTGGCCCACGCATAACCCGATATAGAGAACGCTGCTACATAAACCTACAAATACACAACATACATCATGTAACACGGCACTTCTACACATTCAACTCATTAACATCATCTCTCTTTGTCTAAGTGCCTAAGACTAAAACAGCAGGGTGTGTGTTTTGTGTGTGTTTGTAGCGTCCCGTTCTCTGGTAGAGGACATAAGTTGAGCATGAGTTGTGTATGCGCTGTATTCTTCTCTGGTAGGGGCATCAGTGTTGTGATTAAGAGTGTGCTGTGGGTATACCATCCTCTGGTAGGGGTTCATTAGTTTTGTGTTTAAGTGTGTGCACATGTGTTATGTGTGCCGTGTGTGTACCATTCTCTCGTAGGGGTCGTCGGTGTTGTTGGCAGTGTCCAGTAGATGCGAGTACTCAAGTTCTTCAGAGACTCTCTGCAGTAAATTGAGTGGTTCATTCAGAGCCACAGGCATGGACACGCGGGACAGATCTTTGCCGATGTTGTTATACAGGATAGTGAGGATTCCTATATGACTGTTATCAGTGCTGTGTGCCGGAAGAACTGTACGTCTCCCTGAGACTCTCGGATTGTTCGACGGCACGTCAGGAGCACTCGACACACTCTCTCGGTACTTCATACTAGCAGCGGCTGAAATAAACAAACATTCACAACCCTTTCTTATCAGACTGTGTGAAATGCCAGACATGGCATGAAATACGAAAGCGCTCAGATTTACCTTGACCATCCTCAGGGTCAGAGTTGCTGGTGGTGACGTCACTCAGACCAGATTCATCTGACGCTTCATTTTCAAACAAACCTTCAAGAACTTCTTCACTGGCATCAAAGTATTCGGCCACAGACTCTGTGACTGACAGTGTTCGCTTGAGCTTACACTCCTGAGACTGTGTGGGCAGACAAACAAACACACGTTAACAGTGTATATAGTGAAAAACAACCCCCTTCCCACACACACAGACAGACACACACCTGATCCTGCTGTACAGTGCAATAAGATTCATCTGAAGAGTCATCATCTGAGAGCGACACAGAGTGAACTCGAGTCAGACGTGACTGAAGCTCCAGCTAAACATTAAAATACAAACACAGAACAGGAAAATAAGATTATCATTGGTCATTTCTGTTTATATCAAACTTTGACTTCATGTTTTTTAATCTGATATCGACAGATCAAGATCTTCAGTTCACTGAAATCAAATAAACTAAATCCTAAAAATAAATTCTGCTTATTGCTAAAGCACTATTTTTTCAATATTAGTAAGCAGCAATTAAATTAATACGAAAGAAAACCTTAACCTTGTACAGAAGTGAAAACAACCTTAATAACTTAACATATTTCCGCAAATTTGTTCTACATGTTGTCTTAAAGACAACAAAAATACTTATGAAACCTCTATGAAAATTACTAGACTTAAGATCTTTTTGAGATGCAATCTACTTAATATAAACATAATCAGCATATTTCAATGAAACAGTAAAGTGTGTGGAGTGCTTACCTCAGTAAGAGTGGTACACAATGTGGCCAGTTGATGTGAAGTGGACTGTCTGAGATCTGGTCCGCTCCAAGCCTGCCTGATCCTCTCACGCTCCACAGCCAGAGATTCATGAACAGACTTCAGAGACTCTTGTACTTAACACACAATCACAAATCATTACACATACAGAGCCACACATTTGATATCATGTTACTATGATGCGTTTAATCTCTGATGACACTTGACCGATAAACAAACCTCTATCACACATGGCACAGATCTCCAGCTGAAGTTTCTTTCCCTCTGGTGACACCTCAGGTGCGGACAGCTGTGAATAAAGGTATTGTGGTATGGACTGAAGAGATGTCGTCAAACCAGACGACGTGCTCAAATGACTCGAGGAAAACTGCTGCAAGACAATGCAGAGACATGATGATCTTACACAATTATTCTCTTTAAGAAAATACTAAATCAAGAACATCAGATTTATATCTAACAGACACCAAAAAGTTAGACAAACATCTCCGAGAATCAAAAACAATTGATTATATTTGTGTAATCAGTGTGATATTTTTGAATTAATTTTAATGTTTAGGATACATTGATTTATTTGGCAGATACAAGTATTATTCAGTGGTTATCACTGCAACCACCACACAACTGACCCATTAACATGTGTTTCCTTAGAATAAACATTGATTTCAATATAGAAAATTACAATTAAGTTTGGTATTTTTCTTATTTAAATACTTTGTATCCCAAAGTTCTACTTCTACTTCTAAACTACACTGGAACAAATGAAGTGTTATGGTCTAGAGTTCCAACACAAGCAACAAATCGCATCATTTTGCTATAGAAATAAATCCATCTTCAATATTAACTCTTCCAAAATAAATATCACTTCCATGTTGGTTTTTGATATCAGATCATATTTTGCTTGTTTTAAGCTCAAAATGTCTAAATCTAAACTTAATTTCATCACTTTCAAAAACTTTTTCTCAGGCAAATACTAGTAACTTTAGATTTAAAAAAAGACAAATATAAGAGTTGTTTCAACTCATTACCTTAATACATTCAAAAGCGAAAAACAAAACCCAACACAACACACTTTAACACTTACAACTCCAAGAGACTCGACTCGTGACAGTGTGCGTGAATGGCCCCAGATCTTTCCGGATTTCTTTTTAGGTTTTTCCAGACTGAGATTCTGTATGTAGATGAAAACATCATCATGTTAACACAGTGAAGGTTTTGTGAAGTTTGTGTTGTGCTGTATGAGGAGACTCACCTGCATACTGATGCGGTGCTCCAGATCGGTGTTTGTGATGGGAAGACCTCCCGCGTCCCAATGAAGCTTCTGGATCAAACGTGACAACTCAGCTAAATCAAGCTGACATCTGGCAAGTTCTGTACAGGTTAAAAAGCATCACTTCAACATGTGAACAGTGTTGAGCAGTGCTTCAGAGCTTGACATTCATATGCTTTTTTTACATTAAATTAAAGAATGGGAGATTGTTGTTGTCCATCTTATGATCAGTTTAACACAGATTCAGAGGTTCAGACCTTTTTGACACATGTCAGTGTTCTGCGTCTGCTGGAGCCAATCAGAAACCTTGGTGTTAATGCCAGATGAAGATGCTGAAGGTGAACCCTGATACTCTGACTGAAAAAGCGATGCTGTGCTTTCATAATGTGGATTCTGAAAAGAAAAATAAATCAGAGACTTGAGAATAAAAGAATGACTGAAATCAGGATATAGCATGTGTGAGACGTGAATGTGTACCATGACTCTCTTTCTTTGAGCCATCACGGGTAAAGTGTTGCTGGACAGAGCCTTCAGAACACCTTGATGAAGTGTCATAGCCTCATTCTTCTTAAATACACGATGAGCTGTCAGTTTGGTCAACCAGATGTAGAAGATATCATCACTTTTAGCCTGCAAGAGTAACCATGTTAACCCATGACCATATAACAAAAGTGAGAGAGAGAGTGTGTAAGAGAGAGTGACAGCGGCGGACAGAGAGAACGAGAGACAGAGTGAGCAAGCGAGAGAGAGAGCGAGAGAGAGAGCGAGAGACAAAGAGCGAGCGAGAGACAAAGAGCGAGCGAGAGACAAAGAGCGAGCGAGAGACAAAGAGCGAGCGAGAGACAAAGAGCGAGCGAGAGACAAAGAGCGAGCGAGAGACAAAGAGAGAGACAGATAGAGGGACAAAGAGAGAGACAGATAGAGGGACAAAGAGAGAGACAGATAGAGGGACAAAGAGAGAGACAGATAGAGGGACAAAGAGAGGGACAAAGAGAGGGACAGATAGAGGGACAGATAGAGGGACAGATAGAGGGACAGATAGAGGGACAGATAGAGGGACAGATAGAGGGACAGATAGAGGGACAGATAGAGGGACAGATAGTGGGACAGATAGTGGGACAGATAGTGGGACAGAGAGAGGGACAGATAGTGGGACAGAGAGAGGGACAGAGAGAGGGGCAGAGAGAGGGGCCAAGCGAGGGACCGAGAGAGAGGGGCCGAGCGAGGGACCGAGAGAGAGGGGCCGAGCGAGGGACCGAGAGAGAGGGGCCGAGCGAGGGACCGAGAGAGAGGGGCCGAGCGAGGGACCGAGAGAGAGCGAGCGAGCGAGGGACCGAGAGAGAGCGAGCGAGCGAGGGACCGAGAGAGAGCGAGCGAGCGAGGGACCGAGAGAGAGCGAGCGAGCGAGGGACCGAGAGAGAGCGAGCGAGCGAGGGACCGAGAGAGAGCGAGCGAGCGAGGGACCGAGAGAGAGCGAGCGAGCGAGGGACCGAGAGAGAGCGAGCGAGCGAGGGACCGAGAGAGAGCGAGCGAGCGAGGGACCGAGAGAGAGCGAGCGAGCGAGGGACCGAGAGAGAGCGAGCGAGCGAGGGACCGAGAGAGAGCGAGCGAGCGAGGGACCGAGAGAGAGCGAGCGAGCGAGGGACCGAGAGAGAGCGAGCGAGCGAGGGACCGAGAGAGAGCGAGCGAGCGAGGGACCGAGAGAGAGCGAGCGAGCGAGGGACCGAGAGAGAGCGAGCGAGCGAGGGACCGAGAGAGAGCGAGAGAGAGAGGGACCGAGAGAGAGCGAGAGAGAGAGGGACCGAGAGAGAGCGAGAGAGAGAGGGACCGAGAGAGAGCGAGAGAGAGAGGGACAGGGGGAGCGAGCGAGCGAGGGACAGGGGGAGCGAGCGAGCGAGGGACAGGGGGAGCGAGCGAGCGAGGGACAGGGGGAGCGAGCGAGCGAGGGACAGGGGGAGCGGGAGAGAGGGACAGGGGGAGCGGGAGAGAGGGACAGGGGGAGCGGGAGAGAGGGACAGGGGGAGCGGGAGAGAGGGACAGGGGGAGCGGGAGAGAGGGACAGGGGGAGCGGGAGAGAGGGACAGGGGGAGCGGGAGAGAGGGACAGGGGGAGCGGGAGAGAGGGACAGGGGGAGCGGGAGAGAGGGACAGGGGGAGCGGGAGAGAGGGACAGGGGGAGCGGGAGAGAGGGACAGGGGGAGCGGGAGAGAGGGACAGGGGGAGCGGGAGAGAGGGACAGGGGGAGCGGGAGAGAGGGACAGGGGGAGCGGGAGAGAGGGACAGGGGGAGCGGGAGAGGGGGACAGGGGGAGCGGGAGAGGGGGACAGGGGGAGCGGGAGAGGGGGACAGGGGGAGCGGGAGAGGGGGACAGGGGGAGCGGGAGAGAGGGACAGGGGGAGCGGGAGAGAGGGACAGGGGGAGCGGGAGAGAGGGACAGGGGGAGCGGGAGAGAGGGACAGGGGGAGCGGGAGAGAGGGACAGGGGGAGCGGGAGAGAGGGACAGGGGGAGCGGGAGAGAGGGACAGGGTGAGCGGGAGAGAGGGACAGGGGGAGCGGGAGAGAGGGACAGGGGGAGCGGGAGAGAGGGACAGGGGGAGCGGGAGAGAGGGACAGGGGGAGCGGGAGAGAGGGACAGGGGGAGCGGGAGAGAGGGACAGGGGGAGCGGGAGAGAGGGACAGGGGGAGCGGGAGAGAGGGACAGGGGGAGCGGGAGAGAGGGACAGGGGGAGCGGGAGAGAGGGACAGGGGGAGCGGGAGAGAGGGACAGGGGGAGCGGGAGAGAGGGACAGGGGGAGCGGGAGAGAGGGACAGGGGGAGCGGGAGAGAGGGACAGGGGGAGCGGGAGAGAGGGACAGGGAGAGAGGGAGAGGGGGACAGGGAGAGAGGGAGAGGGGGACAGGGAGAGAGGGAGAGGGGGACCGGGAGAGAGGGAGAGGGGGACCGGGAGAGAGGGAGAGGGGGACCGGGAGAGAGGGAGAGGGGGACCGGGAGAGAGGGAGAGGGGGACCGGGAGAGAGGGAGAGGGGGAGCGAGAGGGGGACAGAGGGAGCGAGGGAGACAGAGGGAGCGAGACCGGGAGAGAGGGAGACAGAGGGAGCGAGACCGGGAGAGAGGGAGACAGAGGGAGCGAGACCGGGAGAGAGGGGGACAGAGGGAGCGAGACCGGGAGAGAGGGGGACAGAGGGAGCGAGACCGGGAGAGAGGGGGACAGAGGGAGCGAGACCGGGAGAGAGGGGGACAGAGGGAGCGAGACCGGGAGAGAGGGGGACAGAGGGAGCGAGACCGGGAGAGAGGGGGACAGAGGGAGCGAGACCGGGAGAGAGGGGGACAGAGGGAGCGAGACCGGGAGAGAGGGGGACAGAGGGAGCGAGACCGGGAGAGAGGGGGACAGAGGGAGCGAGACCGGGAGAGAGGGAGACAGAGGGAGCGAGACCGGGAGAGAGGGAGACAGAGGGAGCGAGACCGGGAGAGAGGGAGACAGAGGGAGCGAGACCGGGAGAGAGGGGGACAGAGGGAGCGAGACCGGGAGAGAGGGGGACAGAGGGAGCGAGACCGGGAGAGAGGGGGACAGAGGGAGCGAGACCGGGAGAGAGGGGGACAGAGGGAGCGAGACCGGGAGAGAGGGGGACAGAGGGAGCGAGACCGGGAGAGAGGGGGACAGAGGGAGCGAGACCGGGAGAGAGGGGGACAGAGGGAGCGAGACCGGGAGAGAGGGGGACAGAGGGAGCGAGACCGGGAGAGAGGGGGACAGAGGGAGCGAGACCGGGAGAGAGGGGGACAGAGGGAGCGAGACCGGGAGAGAGGGGGACAGAGGGAGCGAGACCGGGAGAGAGGGGGACAGAGGGAGCGAGACCGGGAGAGAGGGGGACAGAGGGAGCGAGACCGGGAGAGAGGGGGACAGAGGGAGCGAGACCGGGAGAGAGGGGGACAGAGGGAGCGAGACCGGGAGAGAGGGGGACAGAGGGAGCGAGACCGGGAGAGAGGGGGACAGAGGGAGCGAGACCGGGAGAGAGGGGGACAGAGGGAGCGAGACCGGGAGAGAGGGGGACAGAGGGAGCGAGACCGGGAGAGAGGGGGACAGAGGGAGCGAGACCGGGAGAGAGGGGGACAGAGGGAGCGAGACCGGGAGAGAGGGGGACAGAGGGAGCGAGACCGGGAGAGAGGGGGACAGAGGGAGCGAGACCGGGAGAGAGGGGGACAGAGGGAGCGAGACCGGGAGAGAGGGGGACAGAGGGAGCGAGACCGGGAGAGAGGGGGACAGAGGGAGCGAGACCGGGAGAGAGGGGGACAGAGGGAGCGAGACCGGGAGAGAGGGGGACAGAGGGAGCGAGACCGGGAGAGAGGGGGACAGAGGGAGCGAGACCGGGAGAGAGGGGGACAGAGGGAGCGAGACCGGGAGAGAGGGGGACAGAGGGAGCGAGACCGGGAGAGAGGGGGACAGAGGGAGCGAGACCGGGAGAGAGGGGGACAGAGGGAGCGAGACCGAGAGGGGGACAGAGGGAGCGAGACCGAGAGGGGGACAGAGGGAGCGAGACCGAGAGGGGGACAGAGGGAGCGAGAGAGGGACAGAGAGGGGGACAGAGGGAGCGAGAGAGGGACAGAGAGGGCGAGAGAGGGACAGAGAGGGCGAGAGAGGGACAGAGAGGGCGAGAGAGGGACAGAGAGGGCGAGAGAGGGACAGAGAGGGCGAGAGAGGGACAGAGAGAGCGAGAGAGGGACAGAGAGAGCGAGAGAGGGACAGAGAGAGCGAGAGAGGGACAGAGAGAGCGAGAGAGGGACAGAGAGAGCGAGAGAGGGACAGAGAGAGCGAGAGAGGGACAGAGAGAGCGAGAGAGGGACAGAGAGAGCGAGAGAGGGACAGAGAGAGCGAGAGAGGGACAGAGAGAGCGAGAGAGGGACAGAGAGAGCGAGAGAGGGACAGAGAGAGCGAGAGAGGGACAGAGAGAGCGAGAGAGGGACAGAGAGAGCGAGAGAACGAGATACAGAGAACAACGAACAGTGTTGTAGAACATTTTCTAAGTGAAGACACCAAAGCTTGTCTTTTTTTTTTTTAATTATACGATTGCAATCAGGGTCGACTCAAAACAGAAAGACATTTATCAGTCTGCAGAGAGTGAAACCCTTTTCATCTCTGACATTACGTTTTTATACCTTCACACCTCAACTGTTCACCAATCATAGTATTTACCGCTAGATGACTCCACTATCTTGTTACTAGCTGATGACTTCCATGAAATTAAACAGGAAGAATGCATATGATGTATGATACAAAGTATCTTTCACACACACCCACGCGCACGTTGTTATTTTCTCTAAAATGTCACCGTCGTATTACCTTCAGTCTTATGCCTTTGTTTGTTATCAAGTTAGGAGAAACAATCATGTCACACCATGTTGTAGTACTAATCCCCATCGCTAACCCCACAGAGGTCCTTCAAAGTTCACAAACATTCCACTCTCAGTGATAGAAACACGTTAGAATCCTGCATATGTCATTTAGCAACATTAAAGCATTGTCATGGGTTATTAATAAAAAATGTTACAACAGACAGAGAGCGAGAGACAGACAGAGAGCGAGAGACAGACAGACAGATACACAGACAGACAGAGAGCGAGAGACAGACAGACACACAGAGAGCGAGAGACAGACAGACACACAGACAGATAGACAGACAGAGAGCGAGAGACAGAGCGAGTGAGCAAGCAACAGACAGAGAGCGACAGACCAACCGACAGACTCACCTTGACGTGATACAAACAGTCTCCTGCGTCCAGATCAATGCGTTTGGATTTCTTATTGACAGACATGACAGCAAGACTGACGTCCACAGCGCCATGAACCTTCCCTCGAGCAAACTGAAATCATATACACAACTTTACAACAACATTCCTAACGGTGATGTCAGTAAAAAAATATTTTTACTTACGTCCTGCTGAGTTTTTGAATATTTCAGAATCCCTTTATCCAGGACAAAATATCTCTGAAGATACAAAAGAAACACATGAGAGGAAGTTAAAATCATATTCTTCTTGCTCAGGATTCTCTGATAATTGCTCAGGATTCTGATAGTCAGGTGTAGTCACCTTATGCCAGCCCTGGAATGGAGACTTGCGTTTCTTCAGGAGGAATCCCTCACAGATGCCGGGAACGCTGCTATTTCCCCCGCTGACAGGAGCGGATTCTGGATCCAAGACAACTTCCCAATCCCTCGAGTTCTAAATAATCATAAAACATCAAAACATCTCAATTTAAATGATGAAAATCCTAAATAGATATATAAATAGATATAAACAATAATTATTTAAATCAAACTTCTCTAAAACTGAATATGAAAAGTATTTTCATGGTAACGCACCTGTCGTGAGTGTCGAGAAGAGCCGGAGCTGTTGTTTCGGGAGTGTGTTGCTTTGACAGTGGATCTTTCCAGAACACCCATCACTGGCAGACTGATGTGTCTCTGCTCTGCCATTGATCAAAAATAAACCACTGCAAATGAAAATGATTCACGACTAAACTTCTCTTCCATGAAAAAAATCTGAAAACACAACAGCAATGCACAAACCATCAAAATTGGCACAAAAAAACATTAGCAAAAAGTTCACAACTGTTATATACAGAAAAAAGGCACAAAACGATCAAAAAGCACACAAAAACAGTAGAAAAGCACAAACCTGTGACACACAACAGATAAACACAGCACTACACACTGAGATCTGATGAGATTCAGCAGATTATCATCGGTTTCTCATATAAACTAAAACAAATGTCTGATCTGTATCGTCTTGTATATTATAAAACACTTATGTGTCATTGTGTCGTGTTAAAACGTACACATCAGAACTTTATATAATCGCTGCGACACAACAGTCACACACAAATAAATGTGTCGCTGATGGTTGGGATCAGACTTAAGGGATCATTCTCCCTCCTGTAAGACATTAGGAGAATAACTTAAATTAAACTTAAGGTTAAAGGTGAACTTCATGTGCCTCATGAGCCCAGAACACACAGAGCAGGATGAGAGATTGAAAGAAGCGCTGGAAGTGACACAAGTTGTGTGTGTTAGAATGTCAGCAATGTACACAAACAGGTTTAACACACAAAAGGAGTTTCTCTTCAACTTTGTCAATGGTTAAAGGATGAATGTGATGTTATCACACAGTTTCACTCAGATGATGTAGAACACAAACACATCTAAAGTGATGAGACTGAGACACACACACACACACACACACACAGACACAGACACACAGACACAGACACACACAGAGAGTTATATGTGTTATGTGTGTGTATGTGTCTGTCTGCATGTGTGTGTGTGTGTGTGTGTGTGTCTGCGTGTGTGTTATGTGATCAGACCGCTCAGGTGAGTTTCACAGTTGCAAGCGTGTGTGTGTGTGTGTGTGTGTGTGTTTGTTTCTGTGTGTCTGTGTTTGTTTGTTTGTTTGTTTCTGTGTGTCTGTGTTTGTTTGTTTGTTTGTTTCTGTGTGTCTGTGTTTGTTTGTTTGTTTGTTTGTTTGTTTCTGTGTGTCTGTGTTTGTTTGTTTGTTTGTTTCTGTGTGTCTGTGTTTGTTTGTTTGTTTGTTTCTGTGTGTCTGTTTGTTTGTTTGTTTGTTTGTTTCTGTGTGTGTTTGTGTGTTTGTTTGTTTGTTTGTTTGTTTGTTTGTTTGTTTGTTTGTTTGTTTGTTTGTTTGTTTGTTTCTGTGTGTCTGTGTGTGTTTGTTTGTTTGTTTGTTTGTTTGTTTGTTTGTTTCTGTGTGTCTGTGTGTGTTTGTTTGTTTGTTTGTTTGTTTCTGTGTGTCTGTGTGTGTGTGTTTGTTTGTTTGTTTGTTTCTGTGTGTCTGTTTGTTTGTTTGTTTGTTTCTGTGTGTCTGTTTGTTTGTTTGTTTGTTTCTGTGTGTCTGTTTGTTTGTTTGTCTGTGTTTCTGTGTGTGTGTCTGTGTGTGTGTCTGTGTGTGTGTCTGTGTGTGTGTCTGTGTGTGTGTCTGTGTGTGTGTGTGTGTCTGTGTGTGTGTCTGTGTGTCTGTGTGTGTGTCTGTGTCTGTGTGTGTGTCTGTGTGTGTGTCTGTGTGTGTGTCTGTGTGTGTCTGTCTCTCAACACAATTAAATCATTCAGTTTAACTTTATCCAGACACATTAAATGACGTCATCAGAATGTGTTCATGATTATAACATGTTGTGTGTCACAATATAACTCTCACAAACACGTGCAATAACATTTGTAACACACAAGATGTTGAGATGAAAGTGCAGAGATAGAGAGAAAGGTCTCCATCACACATGAACACAAAGAGTTGTTTTAGAACACTTATGAACGGAAGAACAGAGAGTTTGTGAGTCTTACCTGACACAGGTGAACAGATGCGCGCGTCTCAATCTCACGGGGACGCGCTCGCACGCGCGCTCTTACTGAATCCCGTCAGTGACGTCACACGAGGCGTGTTCTCGTCAGCGAGCAGTGATTTACATAAATATATTTCTGTATTATTATTTACTATAGCAGAACTGTCCGTTTATCTTCATAATATTAGTATAATTCAATTATTCAAGTAAAAAGTAAATTATTTTCTTTTTTACTTTCTTTTATTTAATTTGTGTTAAGTTTCCCTCGAATTATTATATTTGTTGTATATGTTTCTGTCTGTAGTTTAAAGCACTAATAAAAATAACAATAATAATCCATTCATTAAATCTTTCGAACAAAAATAAAAATCAGTAATTTATATAAAAATATGATTTCTAATCTACACATCACATTTCAGTGTTATGACATACATAACAACATTTACACAATGTTTGTAATTTAATGTTCTTTAATGATGTGTTTTTCATTTTCCGTTTCTGACATCACAGTATCGCGAGAACTCATTAAACGAGATCTGCGTTAATGAGATCACGTGATAAAACTTAAATAAAATTAACACAAACACTTTGTAAAAGTTCTAATACACAATCAATGAATAATCACAAACAAAATCAAACAAGTGTCATTTAAAGTTAAATTTTCAAGTTTAATACTGATATAATTCATTGATTTGGGAAATATTTGTGACTTTATTGTTAAGAATGTCAATAATAATAATTTAATTTTGAGTTTAAAACACTTTTCTATGTTTAAGAGACTGAAAGAGTCGATCATTAAGAGTACTGTATTTATATATTCAATCTGCTCCTTTATTTTTTCCTTTATCCTGAAGTTTTATTTCCTTTTAAATACAGTTGAATTTTATTTTTAAAAAATTGTATTTTCTTTAAAACAGAAGAAAATTGAGAGTATTTGACAAAATTCCTCTTTTTAAGATTGTGCTATAAACACCCCTGGTATTATTGTTATTTTTATATATATTTTCTTTTATTATGACCATTTATTGTATCCGACTGTTCTGTATAGTGTCCATTTTTGACTGAAATCTAATTAAAGAAAATTGAGAACAAAAATTAAAGACAGATACACACAAAACGATGCCATCATAGCTCAATAAACATGTGTGAAAGATGAATAAAGTGCTCATGAACTTCATGTAATCTGACATTAAAGAATCAACTTGAGATATATAAAACACAACGGCTGTCATCTATCATTCCATTTCTTTTCCATTTTATTCCATCAAAATGAGTACAAAATTAACAATTTCTCAAAGCAATATGAATTCATAACTAATAAAAAATGTACATCACAAAAAGAAGCAATGGGAAGAGCAGATATACACTATAATACTGAGAAGCAAGCATAAACATGATTAAACAGTTGTATTTTAAAAGCATTAAACAATATATAAACTGTAAGACTATGTGTATAAAGGATTATCATTGGCAGTGCATGATGGGATTGAGGCAGCAGAGATCTTTTAACGTGCTTGCTTGAATCTTCATCTTGGTTTATGAAAGAAACATGAGATAAGATTTCACAGTGAATCTGTCTGTACACATTTATAAAGTTAACTCTAAAGTCAAGTCTATAATTTTGTTGTACAACATACTGCTCAGCGTGGTAAAGACATTAATAGAGAAGAACAACCCTAAGTCAATAAAGTATAAAAGTGTTCAAGTCCTTCTGAAGGTTTCCCTCCAGTGTTTAAATTAAAGTTTTCATTTTTAAAGCTGTGGTGTTTGCTTTATTCAGCTGCTTCTCCTATATCTCCTTTAGTTTTGGGTTCCTGCCACCATTCAGCCAGAAAAGACTCCTCATAATCTCCGATGCCCTCAAACTCTTCATCAGGAGGATCTGATGATGATGATGATGATGATGAGGATGTGTCCTCTGGACTCACAACATCCTGTAACACACACACACACACACACACACACACACACACACACACACACACACACACACACACACACACACACACACACACACACACACACACACACACACACACACACACACACACACACACACCTTTCAGACATGTCTTTTTATTCATTTCTGTGATTCTATACATTCAATACATTGTGTTATACCTCGTGATCTGTCTGTAGATAATTTTGGGCAAACTCCAGCAGTTCTCTCTGTTTAGTAGTTTGATTGAAATACATCAGCGCTTCCTGTACACAGAGACAAACACAAACAAACATCATCATCATCATCATCATCATCATCATCATCATCATCATCATGTGTGTGACCTGCTGCATGTGACAGCAGTGTAATGCAGTCTCACAACAACATCATAACTTCTGTGTGTAATGATTGTGTGTGCTCACAGGTCGTGGTTTGAAGTGCTGTTCCTCCAGTCCCCATTGTTCTTTGTAGAATGTGTAGTATGCGATGTTCTGCTGCATTACTTGATCTTCTGCATCAAACAGCATATAACTCGCCGCACATGGCGCTGCGCTTTTCACATCATTCACTAATAAAACACCCAAATATCATCAAAATCAAAAATGCAACTGCCTCATGTATCTGGTCTTTGTGTTGCTGTCTTGTGTATGAACGTATGTAGCTGTTGGAATGTTACACAAGTCTACAGAATGTCATATATGCATGTGAAATGTAGTGAGACGGTACTCTTCCTCAAATGATAAAGGTTAGCTAGGAGCCTAAACATTCATTCATGTCAATCATTATTAAGATTGTGTTTAAGTGGAAGTCATTCCATGGGAAATTCGTGTGCGACTACGTCAGAAGTTCTCATCTTTTTAATGCTGAAAGCCTCCTGAAGTTTTTAAGGTGTTCATTTTCAATATAAATTAAATTATTATTTTCACCAAAGAACAAATGAACATAAAAATGTTTAGCTGGGGAGCGATGGTTGAGTTGACAAAGAGTGACCGGACTCTAAACAGACACTTTTGACTATAAGTGACACTTGTGTTTGTGTGCGTCTCACATTTATAGTAAGCAAACTGCAGGTAGTGGTAGATGGTGGCAACAAATTTCTCCACAAAGTATCCACCAACATTTGGCTTCAAATTCTCCTCGCATTTGACTTTACACTTTAAAGCCTCAAAAAAGAAATCTGTAACAAACACAAGGGTGAAACAAGCACATTTTTGTATTAATGAGGTAAACAGGATTGATATTTGTTATTGTCTTGTTGTGACTCACCAGCTAGTGTTGGGTAAAAGTCTTTGACCTCCTGAACTTCATATGAGCCTTCACATGACGCCAGACACAGGCTATATGTTTGAAAATAGTCAGTGGCCGCCAGCTCCATATCTCGAGCGCTGCTGCTGAAATCTCCAGCGTTATACAACTTCACAGCTTTCACAAATAGAGCCTACAAGGAAAAGAGAGTGTTTAAACTGAAGGATGGATGCTGAAATAAAGAGGAAGAAGATGAGAATGATGAAGACCTCGTAGGGTTTCTCCTCATGGTCGATGAGATACTCCTCCACATCAAACAGACTTTTGTAGTAGTTCAGAGTTCGGGTCATGAGCGAATCCCCGGGGTTACGCTGGAGATAAGTGTGTGCTGCCGAAACCGCTTTCTCCAACTCATTCATCTACAAAACACAACAACACAACATGACACCGTTACAACATAATATTCACATTTATATTTACATTTAGTCATTTAGCAGACGCTTTTATCCAAAGCGACTTACAATAGTCGAGGAGACAATATTCACATTTACATTTAGTCATTTAGCTGACACTTTATCTAAATCAGGTTTACAACAGAAGCATGAACAACAGGAGGTAACAACACAATCATATGCCACACTGATGCCAATCCTAACAAGAATAACACAACATGTGTACCACGTGCCAATGGAAATATTGTTTTTAATAGAAAAGAGAGGATTAGGTGCATATGACTTTACAAACATAAGAGTAAATAAATCTACAGGTAAACAACTTAAAAATGCTCTTAATTTTAATAACTAATTCTACAAAATTTATTAAGAATTGTACTATTTCTATTAAATTTTGCATATTTAAGGCCCTAAATCAGCACCACATCATTCATTCTGTCTTAAAACTGACAAAACATTATTTTAATAAATAATATAAATAGAAGTGTACATGTCTATGATAAAATACAAATAAATGTTGAAAGTTTAATAACTAATAAAAGAGTGATTTAAATTCCCCAGCTCTGGTGGACGTGGCACGTGCGCATGCGCAGAAAGTCCTCGCTGAAAAGCGGACAGATGTTAATCATGATAGAATAACAATAACAACAATATTAATAATAATAATAATAATAACAATAACAACAATATTAATAATAATAACAACTATAATAATAATAATAATAATAATAACAATATTAATAATAATAATAATAATAATAATAATAATAATAATAATAATAATAACAATATTAATAATAATAATAATAATAATAATAATAATAATAATAATAATAATAATAATAATAACAATAATAATAACAATAATAATAATAATAATAATAATAATAATTATTATAATAATAACAATAATAATAATATAATAATAACAATAACAATAATAATAATAGTGTTCATGACGTCACCTGATAATAAACATGCTGCAGGTATCTATAGGGGATCCTCTGCTGAAACGCCTGCAGAGTGTCCGTGCTCGGGTATGAGTGTGAGAACACGACTGAGTGTGTTTTACACTTCTTGACACACGCAGCTCTCGTGATGACGTGTGCTGTGATCCGCAGGCTCGGGCCGGTGCTGCTCGCGGGCTCGGGCCGGGTTTGAGCGCTGCACGTTCGGCCGCAGTGAGCTTCGGTGTCCCGGAGCAGCCGGTGCAGCCGCAGACTCAGCTCCAGATATTTCACGCAATCTCTCCACGACTGTGACGTGTACAGGTCGAGCGCGTGCCCGTACGCCGTGTCCAGCGGCATGACGTCTCTCGCGGGGAAACTCTTAAAGCTGTACTTCTCATACTGAGCTCCACACGAGCAGATGTAACACATGACGACGGACACAGCACAGACGCGAGCCGCTGCCATCATTCTCCGGTCCGGAACATCCGAACCGAGCTCACGTGACCCCGTGACCCGCCGAGATTTAGGCTGAAAAACTCTGAGAGACGCGTGAACTTTACAGAGGATCCGGGTCCTAACGCCCGTCATGTTCATGTCACCCGTTATTCTGGGGAAATAAACCTGAAATGCGTTTTATTCATGTGTGCTTCTGTATCATTGAATAGTGTTTATATATATAAGTTCTGTTAATATTAATTACTCTTAATGATTAATAATCCAGCTGTGTTTCAGGAGTAACAGTCATGACTCAAGGTCTCTATCTTCAAAAAACTCCTAAAAACTCATCTTTTCCGGCTACATCTAACTCACTAACTCACTATTTTATAACCTACTCACTCTATCAAAAAAAAAATAAATAAGTGTATATACTTTTTGTAACTTCTCTCTCTGTGTAACTTGGTAACATTGTTGTAGCACTTGTTCACCTATTGTTGTATCGGCTATTTACCGCTTCATTGTCTCCTCGACTATTGTAAGTCGCTTTGGATAAAAGCGTCTGCTAAATGACTAAATGTAAATGTAAATGTAAGTCGCTTTGGATAAAAGCGTCTGCTAAATGACTAAATGTAAATGTAAATGTAAGTCGCTTTGGATAAAAGCGTCTGCTAAATGACTAGATGTAAATGTAAATGTAAGTCGCTTTGGATAAGAGCGTCTGCTAAATGACTAAATGTAAATGTAAATGTAAGTCGCTTTGGATAAAAGCGTCTGCTAAATGACTAAATGTAAATGTAAATGTAAGTGGCTTTGGATAAAA
>CM065674.1:4833229-4853229 GCA_033220385.1 Triplophysa yarkandensis
ATTTTAATTCATGATCATATCTATAGCACTTCTCACAGTTTGCCTGTTGCAAAGCAGCTTTACATGAAATATCTTGTGAAGCAAGCAATCGTTATAGAAATATAGAAATAGTGAAAATAATAAAAGAGAAATAGTGTATTTGTAAAAAAAACAATAGTCATTCAGTAAAACTTTATTCTCAAGACAATAATTACACATCTGATCAGTAAATATTTGGCATGAAATAGAAATTCCCTATGTTTTGTTAAAAATTCAGAAATCTTTGTGTTTTCCTAATGATTAAGAAATGTAGTTTTATCTAAATCTATTTCATCTATTTTATTCCTTTGTAAATATTATATCATATATTTTATTTAATGGCAAGAATCGGAAGTATATTCTTTTATATATTCATTTTGTTTGTTCACGTGTATGGTTCCTTTCGTGTCAAATCAACCAGATGTTGAATTAAATCCGGCTTAAAGTTTTTACATTTAAACCGAAGCAAGTAGTGACGAAACCAAAATATAAATGTCTTCTTATAGACTTGAGTAATTGAGTAATTCTTTCATATCTAAAGGTGTCGAAATGACATGAGAAATATGGCAGCATCGTTATTTAACTTTATTCATAACTGGGTTTTCATCATGGCACATTTGGATCTTTATAGATCTAGGAATAAAACATGTAGGGTCTAAAAATGTTGTTCCCAATAGAAGAGTTGTTCAAGCACAAGACTTTAAAAGGTCATTAAAGTATCTCTGTCATGAGTTACAGAATTTGATAAATCAATCAAAATGACAATTTCCTAATTTTGGAATGGTCACCATTGGTAGAAAATGCAGCAATGTTGGCAGATTTTACAAATAGAAATTATGGTCTCTGTGTAAAAATAAAACATTGATGCGGTCATAGTTCTCTGGTCAAATGTCACCTCCTCAAATATGTCTCCATATATCCGTTAAAAATTGTAACGTGCGTTGGATTAGTCATTTAATTTTTTGCCTTTCATCACTACTGATGTTGGTCTTGCTTCTGATATAAAAAGAAAATCATACATCTGAGCCGGGGACCTGTGCTTAAGTTGATGTGGAATAACCCATATGTAATATTAAAAGTATATATTGTATGTATGTGTAATGATTGTTTTGAGGTATAACAGCTGATAGATACAGACAAGCATGACAGTCATCATAAAGATCCAGTAGTTCTGTCTTGTGTAGTAGTGTGTTCAATATTTTGAGTGATGTTGAATTTGATTCCACAGGAACAAAGATTCCTCCATATGCCACGGTGATTTTTGATGTGTTACTGGTGGACTTGTTCAATGTGAAAGATGATGTGATGATTGAAGTTGAAGAGATTCCTAAGCCGTGTAGGAGACGAGCAGTGCAGGGAGACTTCATCCGCTATCATTATAACGGATCATTTCTGGACGGGACGCTCTTTGATTCCAGGTCAGTTCATAAGCTGAAAGAACTTATTCTGTTTATGTGGTGACTTTTGTTTTATTTCCAGTTTAAGAGACATGAGATGTATATATTATGTGATGTAGTATTGTGTATGTGTCCCGACAGCTATGCTCGTAACGGCACATATAACACGTTTGTTGGCCTGGGTCATGTGATCTTTGGGATGGATAAAGCTCTTCTGGGTGTATGTGTGGGTGAGAAGAGACGGGTGACTATACCACCTCATCTGGCATATGGAGAGAATGGAACAGGTAACACAAACAAATATATGTGCACTTATAAACAACATGTTTATCATTTAAATAGTCTTTTAATAAAAAATTAAGTCTAAACATAATAAAAATTAAGTAAGTACAATAATGGTTTAAACAATGGTAAGTTTCACATTCTGTAATCGATTAAGTTATAAATGTTGTAGTTTGTGTTAAATTAAATGATACATTAAAACTTTTAAATGGTTTTGCACCAACACTAATCCATTCATGCGTCCTTATTTACCATTTAATACTTTCATATCTTTATTGGAAAAGGAGAAAAACATGCAACGTTTTATTTATTTATATGTATCCAAAAATCCATGTGCCAGAAATAATAAATGACTGTACAGAAGTATGTTATCTTTCAGAGTGAACAACTCTTGATTTATAAAGTTTGTCTGTATTTAATGTTTTAAAATACAATTACCTTCATTTAAGTAATCCTGTGTGTCTGTAGTATGTGAGCGCAAGATTGTTCTAATATTTCATATGGATGCATGTTCAGTCTGTTTCTTGTAAATTCATTGTATTTTTACAAGTGCAGACTATAAGAAGATGATGTTCACCAGTATAAATAACTCCAACAAGCCCAGAAATTTTCAGCAGCATTTACCTTTTATACATTTGCATATTTATGAAATAAAATTATGTGTTGTTCAATGAGCAAGTTGAACCTTGGAAATTTACTGGTGTTATATAGACTGACGTTCAGTACTGTGGCTATACTCGATCTGCACCTTTGACATTTATTTGAATTCAGATTTAAACTTTGAATGTAGACTTTGAGAAGCTCTGTTCTATTTAGTTAACTTATTTATTATCATGTTTTTGTTTGTTCAACAACGACTTGAGTATAATAAATATTGGTTGAAAAACGAGAGTTGTTTAAGAGAATCGGGATCTCAATTCCCAAAAAGAAAAACGTGTTTCACATTTAGGCCAGAACCCTTCTGTGAACAGTGTTTTTTATCAAGCGATGACTGGAGTCTGATCTTCTGTTCCTCAGGTGAATTTATTCCTGGATCAGCTGTGCTCATCTTTGATCTTCACATCATTGATGTTCACAATCCTAAAGATGAAGTGGATATTAAAGTCCTGTATAAACCGTCAGACTGTAATATAACCAGTGATGTTAATGATGTCATTACGTACAGATATAACTGCTCTCTGATGGACGGCACACGTCTCTACTCATCGTAAGTGAAACATTTTGCATTGTCCTTTTACATGACAACTATAAATATATTCATGAATGAATTTCTAATGTGTTGGATTTTAATGTATTTCTAGGATTTGTAAAATTTTGTATGTACCGGAAATTTCTACTGTTCTCTAGGGTGAACGCATGATGTAGTGTGTATTAACATGCTTTATGGTATATCATTTTTTTTCACAAAGAGACGATTACCCTGAAGCCCCTGGTGTGACTTTAGGCCAGGGGAAGTTGATCACAGGTCTGGATGTAGGTCTGCGGGGAATGTGTGTGTTAGAGAAGAGAGAGATCACTGTACCACCTCACCTTGCTCACGGCTCCACAGGAGGTCATCATAATCACAAAAACACAAACACCCATCACCTAACACCCATGACGTTCAGTCATTTGCATTTTACATTTAGTCATTTATCCAAAGCGACTTACAAGTGTAATGCAGCTGCCAATTATCACTGCAGAGCAAATGGGTGTAAGGTGCCAGGCTCAAGGACACTTCAGTCATTCGAACTCGCAACCTTCTGCTTACAAGTTCAACTCTCTAACCACCAGACCATGGCACCATCGACAACACCCACTGCCCATTACATTACACCCATCACCTTACACACATCACCTAACACCCATCACCCAAGACTCAGCATCTAACATTTAACACCTTCTTCTTCTTCAACTTTGCCGTGTGTTGTGATATTGTGTGTGTGTAGCATCTGGTGTTCCGGGCAGTGCTGTTTTACTCTTCGAGCTGGAGGTATTGGACATACAGAAGGGTGTTCCTGAGGGTTTTCTCTTCATCTGGCTTCAGGACACCCCGGAGCCACTCTTTCCTGCCATGGACATGAATAATGATAAACAAGTCCCGCTGGAGGAGGTAAGCATCCACATCTAATGACTTCATATGAAATACTCTGCATCAAAACAGCTGTTTTAAGAGTTTGGGTTATTGCATTCACACATCTTCGTGATCGTCGTGTTAAGATGAAACCACGTGAAGTGCAGCTCGTAGCGTTTCACATCCTTAGACTGAAGAGTACACATTTTTATACGAATATATGTATAGCAGCAGTAAAAACTGCCAGTTTTCTGACATTTTGCACAAGTGGTCACACGGTACAAATCCTCAGAAAACTCCTAGCCCGAAAGCTGTAAATGCTCTATGAGTGAATGCATATACAAGTTTAATTATGTAAAAAATCATCTTTGTAAGACACAAACACAGCTGATGGGATTTCTCTTCTGCAGTTTGTGGCGTTTATCGAGCGTCAGGTAGCTGAGGGCAGAGGCCGCATTCGGCCCGGAACAGACCGTGATGTTATCATAAAGGACATGTTCAGAAATCAAGACCGCAACACAGACGGCAGAATCACTGAAGATGAACTGAACGTCACAGAATCCAAACATGATGAACTGTGAACACGTGAAGAGTGAATGTTGTGCTGAAAGAGATTTGAGATGTGTGCTGATTAAGGAGTTACATTCTCTTATTATTTTTAAAGATTCTTTCAAAAATATCGTTCTGTATGTAAACGGGTGTTACGTAGTTTTTTTTCCATTAAATATTTAATCATTTGTGTTGTTGTAGTATTATTTATGCACACATTTCTCTTCTGTGTATTATTTCTTCTAAAGATTCAATGAATATTAAGGAGGATTTGTATAGTGTTTTTTCTGTGTCTGGTACCCTAGTATTCGGAAATGGGGGATGAGCGGTGGACTGAGTTGTTGGTTGCGATTTATAGATTCACAGCAAGATTTAACAATAAAAATAGATTTAAACAATTTTTTTATTTAACATGTCAGCGGCATTCTTTAAATGTTCCTTTTTTAGAGTAAAAACACAATACTGGTGTAGGTCTGTTTTGTCACATACAGTAGTTGGAAAAAAAGTCGAAACTGTTCTTTTGTCTAATAACAGACTTACTCTCATGAATATTCTCTTCACTGGTCTATTCCCTTCTCAGACAATACAAATCATCTCGACATCAAATACAGACACACCATCATAAAACTTTGAAAAACCATCATTCAGAATGTTGAGGTAGCAATACAACTGCATGTTTAGATAAAAAAAACTTAAGGTTTCGCCAAAAACAAACATTCTGTCATCCTATACTCATACTCATGTCATTTCAAACCTTCTTTGTAGAAGAGCAATGAAGATATTTTAAAAGAATGTTCCATTATATTAGAAAGGGAGAAAGTCATACAGGTTTGAAATGACAAAATAAATAAGATGATGAGAGAATTTTTGGCTAAACTGTAACTTGGAGCTGGATCAGTGATTTGTGGAGTTTCCTGTGATGTAGCGCAGGATTGCGTTGGGCACGTCCATGCTTTCATCTTTCTCCAGGACGATGTCATAAGAGTTTAAATATGACTGTCTTCTCTCATCCACCTGAAACGGACACCAGCACGTTTACTCTCATTCAATGTTAGCCTCTCTCTGTATTTACTGTGTTTTTATTGTACCTTGTCGTTCAGGTATCCGATCTTCAGGACGTTCTGCATGTCGGTGACTCCGTCGGCCATGTTGAGATCTCCGAGCGAGTCTCCAAGCAGAATAACATTAGAGCGGCTGTGAAGCTCTTTAAAGTGTTCTGTGTTGAGCAGTGCTCCTTCACGTTTGTTATAGATGTGAATCAGCTCCCCTTTAAATGCTCTCAACACACCCTGAACATCACAAGAAAACACAACACACATGATGATCATCAAACTTAACATTCATGAGTTTCTCAGGTTCACATCCACTGGATGAGATTTTAATCAAATTGATCTGTTTGTTTGATCATGAGTACATCACAATCATGTGATGATGACGACGACAAACACAGTGTGTGCATTCTGATCATATGCTGTTTTATGTTAAATCAGTATAATTATTCAGCCTAACATCTGAACACTAGAGAGATACTTACAGACTCATCAAAGTCCATGTAGTTGGAGAAGACTTTGACATTAGAATAAAATACTCCAGCCTGTCTGATCACTTCCTCTAAAACATCCCCAATCCCAGCCGAGAAGATCAAGAGAGGAACACACATCACAAAAAGATGATGAAAAAACTCCTTGTATCCATCCCTAACAACACACAAACATCAGTATTAATATTACAGTTTGATTTTATGAGTGAGTTAAGGAACTGTTACCTCAGCATGGCTTCAGATTCTTTGACAACAAGAGCCAATTCATCTTTCCTGATCTTCTGCTGAACCAACAGATCATGAGCTTTAGTCCACCTGCACACACATACATGAACAAACACTATAGAAAATCATTCCAAAACAGAAACGTCAAAGACAAAATAAACAATGTGATTCTGATTTCAATTAGCTATGGCTTACAAGACATACTCATATTTTTTATTTCACAAACTGTTAGAACTGTGTGATGGTGTTTTTGTGAAGAGCGGAGATGTTTGATCTCACCACTCCACCATGAGTGGAAACTTCTCTTCCACTGAGCGCTTGTAGTCGATCTCAATGGGATAATACGTGTTCAGAAGTTTCTGAAGCTGCAAAAGACACAATTCATCATCATCAGCATCAGCATCCCCCTCATCATCATCATCATCAACAAACATCTATATTCATACCTCAGTTTTACACTCTTCACTGATCAGTCTGCTATTATCCAAAATATCTGCACAAACACATCTGACATTATTCATCTTTAAACATCACGGGAAACATTTCAGAAGATGACTATTTTTTCTATTTGTCAATATGATATGTGTCACATCTGTCTGATCACATCACACTGTCAAACAATTTACACAAATATGAAAATAAATCAAGGAGAATAAAACTAAACACACTGTACTATAGAACATTACATAACAGAACTACTAAACCTCGGTTAATGTTTAAATATTTTTAAGTCCATTCTTTGGATGAAACAAAAAACAATGCCAATGGTATATTTAAGGATATGTTTTTGTTATGTGACTTTAAAAATGGGCATAAATTTACGTATGATACGCACATGATATATACTTCTAAGTGAATATAGATTTTTTGTAAGTGTTGTTGTGTGTTTATGATAAATGAATGGACTCACTGTGACAGGTTGGACAGCGTTTACCATCGTAAGCGAATCTGGTGAGAGTCATATCAAAATCTGAGATCACCTAAAACACACAAACAAACCCAGTGTTGTCATTCTAAGTCAACACGATGACATGTGTGAGTTGTGTTTACCTGTAATGTGTTCACTCCAGAGTTTCTCATGGAGTTTATGATCTCTGTAACTCTCTCCGGCTCTCTCATACACACTGAACTCTTTGATAACTCTGCAATCTGATGAACATGAAGATAGTTATCAATTACAATAACCACAACAAACAAACATTGCCAGTATTCCTTTATGCTGATAAATTCAATGTTTGACCATTGTGATCTGAAACATGAACACAAAGACATCATGACAGACTGTTTAAGGAAACAATCATGAATAATAAAGCAATAGAAAACAGCTTCTGTAAGCTGTCATCAGTAATGTCATTCTCAACATAAATCACACCGATGTTATACAATGACATTACATAAATTATATATATATATATATCCCACTCATGGTATGTACTGACATTATATACATTATACTGACATAACATATATATCCCACTGATGTTATATACTGACATTATATAGATTATACTGACATAACATATATATTCCACTGATGTTATATACTGACATTATATACATTATACTGACATAACATATGTCATACTGACATTATATATATATATATACTACTGAAGGTATATACTGACATTATATACATTATACTGACATAACATATATATATATATATATATGTGAGTGTGTGTGTGTGTGTGTGTGTGTGTGTGTGTGTGTGTGTGTGTGTGTGTGTGTGTGTGTGTGTGTGTGTGTGTGTATAACATTGACGTGTGTAGAAGTGATCAGAGTGAAATGAAGTTCGCACATAAATAACTTACCATTTTAAAGTTGATCTTGATTATGGTGAATTTGAAAAGAAATACAAGACTGAAATAGAGTTAAATCTGATCAAGGATCTGAAGGTGTTTTCCTCTTCTTCTTCTTCTTCTTCTGTGATGTGAGCATCGGTCTCACTCATCAGCGCCACCTGCTGTCTGTCGTGATTCCTCCACAGCACAGTTGTGTCTAAACTTACTTCTGCAAAACAACATGAAAGGTCATTTTTATATCAGAATATAATTGTGTATATAACTGTAAATCAATTTATAAACCATTTATGTCTAAACTTACTTCAGTACAACATGAAAGGTCATTTTTATATTAGAATATAATTGTGTTTATAACTGTAAATCAATTTATAAACCATTTATGTCTAAACTTACTTCTGCACAACATGAAAGGTCATTTTTATATCAGAATATAATTGTGTATATAACTGTAAATCTATTTATAAACCATTTATGTCTAAACTTACTTCAGTACAACATGAAAGGTCATTTTTATATCAGAATATAATTGTGCATATAACTGTAAATCAATTTAGTAACCATTTATGTCTAAACTTACTTCAGTACAACATGAAAGGTCATTTTTATATCAGAATATAATTGTGTATATAACTGTAAATCTATTTATAAACCATTTATGTCTAAACTTACTTCAGTACAACAACATGAAAGGTCATTTTTATATCAGAATATAATTGTGCATATAACTGTAAATCAATTTATAAACCATTTATGTCTAAACTTACTTCAGTACAACAACATGAAAGGTCATTTTTATATCAGAATATAATTGTGCATATAACTGTAAATCTATTTATAAACCATTTATGTCTAAACTTACTTCAGTACAACAACATGAAAGGTCATTTTTATATCAGAATATAATTGTGCATATAACTGTAAATCAATTTATAAACCATTTATGTCTAAACTTACTTCAGTACAACAACATGAAAGGTCATTATTATATCAGAATATAATTGTGCATATAACTGTAAATCAATTTATAAACCATTTATGTCTAAACTTACTTCAGTACAACAACATGAAAGGTCATTTTTATATCAGAATATAATTGTGTATATAACTGTAAATCAATTTATAAACCAGTTGTGTCTAAACTTACTTCAGTACAACATGAAAGGTCATTATTATATCAGAATATAATTGTGCATATAACTGTAAATCTATTTATAAACCATTTATGTCTAAACTTACTTCAGTACAACATGAAAGGTCATTTTTATATCAGAATATAATTGTGCATATAACTGTAAATCAATTTATAAACCATTTATGTCTAAACTTACTTCAGTACAACAACATGAAAGGTCATTATTATATCAGAATATAATTGTGCATATAACTGTAAATCAATTTATAAACCATTTATGTCTAAACTTACTTCAGTACAACAACATGAAAGGTCATTTTTATATCAGAATATAATTGTGCATATAACTGTAAATCAATTTATAAACCAGTTGTGTCTAAACTTACTTCAGTACAACATGAAAGGTCATTTTTATATCAGAATATAATTGTGTATATAACTGTAAATCTATTTATAAACCATTTATGTCTAAACTTACTTCAGTACAACAACATGAAAGGTCATTATTATATCAGAATATAATTGTGCATATAACTGTAAATCTATTTATAAACCATTTATGTCTAAACTTACTTCAGTACAACAACATGAAAGGTCATTTTTATATCAGAATATAATTGTGTATATAACTGTAAATCAATTTATAAACCATTTATGTCTAAACTTACTTCAGTACAACAACATGAAAGGTCATTATTATATCAGAATATAATTGTGCATATAACTGTAAATCAATTTATAAACCATTTATGTCTAAACTTACTTCAGTACAACAACATGAAAGGTCATTTTTATATCAGAATATAATTGTGTATATAACTGTAAATCTATTTATAAACCATTTATGTCTAAACTTACTTCACTACAACAACATGAAAGGTCATTTTTATATCAGAATATAATTGTGTATATAACTGTAAATCAATTTATAAACCATTTATGTCTGAACTTACTTCAGTACAACATGAAAGGTCATTTTTATATCAGAATATAATTGTGTATATAACTGTAAATCAATTTATAAACCATTTATGTCTAAACTTACTTCAGTACAACAACATGAAAGGTCATTTTTATATTAGAATATAATTGTGCATATAACTGTAAATCTATTTATAAACCATTTATGTCTAAACTTACTTCACTACAACAACATGAAAGGTCATTATTATATCAGAATATAATTGTGTATATAACTGTAAATCAATTTATAAACCATTTATGTCTGAACTTACTTCAGTACAACATGAAAGGTCATTTTTATATCAGAATATAATTGTGTATATAACTGTAAATCAATTTATAAACCATTTATGTCTGAACTTACTTCAGTACAACATGAAAGGTCATTTTTATATCAGAATATAATTGTGTATATAACTGTAAATCAATTTATAAACCATTTATGTCTAAACTTACTTCAGTACAACAACATGAGAGGTCATTTTTATATCAGAATATAATTGTGTATATAACTGTAAATCAATTTATAAACCATTTATGTCTGAACTTACTTCACTACAACAACATGAATGGTCATTTTTATATCAGAATATAATTGTGTATATAACTGTAAATCAATTTATAAACCATTTATGTCTAAACTTACTTCAGTACAACAACATGAAAGGTCATTTTTATATCAGAATATAATTGTGTATATAACTGTAAATCAATTTATAAACCATTTATGTCTAAACTTACTTCAGTACAACAACATGAAAGGTCATTTTTATATCAGAATATAATTGTGTATATAACTGTAAATCTATTTATAAACCATTTATGTCTGAACTTACTTCAGTACAACATGAAAGGTCATTTTTATATCAGAATATAATTGTGTATATAACTGTAAATCAATTTATAAACCATTTATGTCTAAACTTACTTCAGCACAACATGAAAGGTCATTTTTATATCAGAATATAATTGTGTATATAACTGTAAATCAATTTATAAACCATTTATGTCTAAACTTACTTCAGTACAACAACATGAAAGGTCATTTTTATATCAGAATATAATTGTGCATATAACTGTAAATCAATTTATAAACCATTTATGTCTGAACTTACTTCAGTACAACAACATGAAAGGTCATTTTTATATCAGAATATAATTGTGCATATAACTGTAAATCAATTTATAAACCATTTATGTCTAAACTTACTTCAGCACAACATGAAAGGTCATTTTTATATCAGAATATAATTGTGTATATAACTGTAAATCAATTTATAAACCATTTATGTCTAAACTTACTTCAGTACAACAACATGAAAGGTCATTTTTATATCAGAATATAATTGTGCATATAACTGTAAATCAATTTATAAACCATTTATGTCTGAACTTACTTCAGCACAACAACATGAAAGGTCATTTTTATATCAGAATATAATTGTGTATATAACTGTAAATCAATTTATAAACCATTTATGTCTAAACTTACTTCAGTACAACATGAAAGGTCATTTTTACATTAGAATATAATTGTGTATATAACTGTAAATCTATTTATAAACCATTTATGTCTGAACTTACTTCAGTACAACAACATGAAAGGTCATTTTTATATCAGAATATAATTGTGCATATAACTGTAAATCTATTTATAAACCATTTATGTCTAAACTTACTTCACTACAACAACATGAAAGGTTATTTTTACATTAGAATATAATTGTGTATATAACTGTAAATCTATTTATAAACCATTTATGTCTAAACTTACTTCAGTACAACAACATGAAAGGTCATTTTTATATCAGAATATAATTGTGTATATAACTGTAAATCTATTTATAAACCATTTATGTCTAAACTTACTTCACTACAACAACATGAAAGGTCATTTTTATATCAGAATATAATTGTGCATATAACTGTAAATCTATTTATAAACCATTTATGTCTAAACTTACTTCACTACAACAACATGAAAGGTCATTTTTATATCAGAATATAATTGTGCATATAACTGTAAATCTATTTATAAACCATTTATGTCTAAACTTACTTCAGTACAACATGAAAGGTCATTTTTATATCAGAATATAATTGTGCATATAACTGTAAATCTATTTATAAACCATTTATGTCTAAACTTACTTCAGTACAACATGAAAGGTCATTTTTATATCAGAATATAATTGTGTATATAACTGTAAATCTATTTATAAACCATTTATGTCTAAACTTACTTCAGTACAACATGAAAGGTCATTTTTATATCAGAATATAATTGTGTATATAACTGTAAATCTATTTATAAACCATTTATGTCTAAACTTACTTCAGTACAACAACATGAAAGGTCATTTTTATATCAGAATATAATTGTGCATATAACTGTAAATCTATTTATAAACCATTTATGTCTAAACTTACTTCAGTACAACATGAAAGGTCATTTTTATATCAGAATATAATTGTGTATATAACTGTAAATCAATTTATAAACCATTTATGTCTAAACTTACTTCAGTAAAACAACATGAAAGGTCATTTTTATATCAGAATATAATTGTGTATATAACTGTAAATCTATTTATAAACCATTTATGTCTGAACTTACTTCACTACAACAACATGAAAGGTCATTTTTACATTAGAATATAATTGTGTATATAACTGTAAATCTATTTATAAACCATTTATGTCTAAACTTACTTCAGCACAACAACATGAAAGGTCATTTTTATATCAGAATATAATTGTGTATATAACTGTAAATCAATTTATTAACCATTTATGTCTAAACTTACTTCAGTACAACATGAAAGGTCATTTTTATATCAGAATATAATTGTGTATATAACTGTAAATCAATTTATAAACCATTTATGTCTAAACTTACTTCAGTAAAACAACATGAAAGGTCATTTTTATATCAGAATATAATTGTGTATATAACTGTAAATCAATTTATTAACCATTTATGTCTGAACTTACTTCAGTACAACATGAAAGGTCATTTTTATATCAGAATATAATTGTGTATATAACTGTAAATCAATTTATTAACCATTTATGTCTAAACTTACTTCAGCACAACAACATGAAAGGTCATTTTTATATCAGAATATAATTGTGTATATAACTGTAAATCAATTTATAAACCATTTATGTCTAAACTTACTTCAGTACAACATGAAAGGTCATTTTTATATCAGAATATAATTGTGTATATAACTGTAAATCAATTTATAAACCATTTATGTCTAAACTTACTTCAGTACAACAACATGAAAGGTCATTTTTATATCAGAATATAATTGTGTATATAACTGTAAATCAATTTATTAACCATTTATGTCTGAACTTACTTCAGCACAACAACATGAAAGGTCATTTTTATATCAGAATATAATTGTGTATATAACTGTAAATCAATTTATTAACCATTTATGTCTGAACTTACTTCAGCACAACAACATGAAAGGTCATTTTTATATCAGAATATAATTGTGTATATAACTGTAAATCAATTTATAAACCATTTATGTCTAAACTTACTTCAGTACAACATGAAAGGTCATTTTTATATCAGAATATAATTGTGCATATAACTGTAAATCAATTTATAAACCATTTATGTCTAAACTTACTTCAGTACAACATGAAAGGTCATTATTATATCAGAATATAATTGTGCATATAACTGTAAATCTATTTATAAACCATTTATGTCTAAACTTACTTCAGTACAACATGAAAGGTCATTTTTATATCAGAATATAATTGTGCATATAACTGTAAATCAATTTATAAACCATTTATGTCTAAACTTACTTCAGTACAACAACATGAAAGGTCATTATTATATCAGAATATAATTGTGTATATAACTGTAAATCAATTTATAAACCATTTATGTCTGAACTTACTTCAGTACAACATGAAAGGTCATTTTTATATCAGAATATAATTGTGTATATAACTGTAAATCTATTTATAAACCATTTATGTCTAAACTTACTTCAGTACAACAACATGAAAGGTCATTTTTATATCAGAATATAATTGTGCATATAACTGTAAATCAATTTATAAACCATTTATGTCTAAACTTACTTCAGTACAACAACATGAAAGGTCATTTTTATATCAGAATATAATTGTGCATATAACTGTAAATCAATTTATAAACCAGTTGTGTCTAAACTTACTTCAGTACAACATGAAAGGTCATTTTTATATCAGAATATAATTGTGTATATAACTGTAAATCTATTTATAAACCATTTATGTCTAAACTTACTTCAGTACAACAACATGAAAGGTCATTATTATATCAGAATATAATTGTGCATATAACTGTAAATCTATTTATAAACCATTTATGTCTAAACTTACTTCAGTACAACAACATGAAAGGTCATTTTTATATCAGAATATAATTGTGTATATAACTGTAAATCAATTTATAAACCATTTATGTCTAAACTTACTTCAGTACAACAACATGAAAGGTCATTATTATATCAGAATATAATTGTGCATATAACTGTAAATCAATTTATAAACCATTTATGTCTAAACTTACTTCAGTACAACAACATGAAAGGTCATTTTTATATCAGAATATAATTGTGTATATAACTGTAAATCTATTTATAAACCATTTATGTCTAAACTTACTTCACTACAACAACATGAAAGGTCATTTTTATATCAGAATATAATTGTGTATATAACTGTAAATCAATTTATAAACCATTTATGTCTGAACTTACTTCAGTACAACATGAAAGGTCATTTTTATATCAGAATATAATTGTGTATATAACTGTAAATCAATTTATAAACCATTTATGTCTAAACTTACTTCAGTACAACAACATGAAAGGTCATTTTTATATTAGAATATAATTGTGCATATAACTGTAAATCTATTTATAAACCATTTATGTCTAAACTTACTTCACTACAACAACATGAAAGGTCATTATTATATCAGAATATAATTGTGTATATAACTGTAAATCAATTTATAAACCATTTATGTCTGAACTTACTTCAGTACAACATGAAAGGTCATTTTTATATCAGAATATAATTGTGTATATAACTGTAAATCAATTTATAAACCATTTATGTCTGAACTTACTTCAGTACAACATGAAAGGTCATTTTTATATCAGAATATAATTGTGTATATAACTGTAAATCAATTTATAAACCATTTATGTCTAAACTTACTTCAGTACAACAACATGAGAGGTCATTTTTATATCAGAATATAATTGTGTATATAACTGTAAATCAATTTATAAACCATTTATGTCTGAACTTACTTCACTACAACAACATGAATGGTCATTTTTATATCAGAATATAATTGTGTATATAACTGTAAATCAATTTATAAACCATTTATGTCTAAACTTACTTCAGTACAACAACATGAAAGGTCATTTTTATATCAGAATATAATTGTGTATATAACTGTAAATCAATTTATAAACCATTTATGTCTAAACTTACTTCAGTACAACAACATGAAAGGTCATTTTTATATCAGAATATAATTGTGTATATAACTGTAAATCTATTTATAAACCATTTATGTCTGAACTTACTTCAGTACAACATGAAAGGTCATTTTTATATCAGAATATAATTGTGTATATAACTGTAAATCAATTTATAAACCATTTATGTCTAAACTTACTTCAGCACAACATGAAAGGTCATTTTTATATCAGAATATAATTGTGTATATAACTGTAAATCAATTTATAAACCATTTATGTCTAAACTTACTTCAGTACAACAACATGAAAGGTCATTTTTATATCAGAATATAATTGTGCATATAACTGTAAATCAATTTATAAACCATTTATGTCTGAACTTACTTCAGTACAACAACATGAAAGGTCATTTTTATATCAGAATATAATTGTGCATATAACTGTAAATCTATTTATAAACCATTTATGTCTAAACTTACTTCACTACAACAACATGAAAGGTTATTTTTACATTAGAATATAATTGTGTATATAACTGTAAATCTATTTATAAACCATTTATGTCTAAACTTACTTCAGCACAACATGAAAGGTCATTTTTATATCAGAATATAATTGTGTATATAACTGTAAATCAATTTATAAACCATTTATGTCTAAACTTACTTCAGTACAACATGAAAGGTCATTTTTACATTAGAATATAATTGTGTATATAACTGTAAATCTATTTATAAACCATTTATGTCTGAACTTACTTCAGTACAACAACATGAAAGGTCATTTTTATATCAGAATATAATTGTGCATATAACTGTAAATCTATTTATAAACCATTTATGTCTAAACTTACTTCACTACAACAACATGAAAGGTTATTTTTACATTAGAATATAATTGTGTATATAACTGTAAATCTATTTATAAACCATTTATGTCTAAACTTACTTCAGTACAACAACATGAAAGGTCATTTTTATATCAGAATATAATTGTGTATATAACTGTAAATCTATTTATAAACCATTTATGTCTAAACTTACTTCACTACAACAACATGAAAGGTCATTTTTATATCAGAATATAATTGTGCATATAACTGTAAATCTATTTATAAACCATTTATGTCTAAACTTACTTCACTACAACAACATGAAAGGTCATTTTTATATCAGAATATAATTGTGCATATAACTGTAAATCTATTTATAAACCATTTATGTCTAAACTTACTTCAGTACAACATGAAAGGTCATTTTTATATCAGAATATAATTGTGCATATAACTGTAAATCTATTTATAAACCATTTATGTCTAAACTTACTTCAGTACAACATGAAAGGTCATTTTTATATCAGAATATAATTGTGTATATAACTGTAAATCAATTTATTAACCATTTATGTCTAAACTTACTTCAGCACAACAACATGAAAGGTCATTTTTATATCAGAATATAATTGTGTATATAACTGTAAATCAATTTATAAACCATTTATGTCTAAACTTACTTCAGTACAACATGAAAGGTCATTTTTATATCAGAATATAATTGTGTATATAACTGTAAATCAATTAATTAACCATTTATGTCTGAACTTACTTCAGCACAACAACATGAAAGGTCATTTTTATATCAGAATATAATTGTGTATATAACTGTAAATCAATTTATTAACCATTTATGTCTGAACTTACTTCAGCACAACAACATGAAAGGTCATTTTTATATCAGAATATAATTGTGTATATAACTGTAAATCAATTTATAAACCATTTATGTCTAAACTTACTTCAGTACAACATGAAAGGTCATTTTTATATCAGAATATAATTGTGTATATAACTGTAAATCAATTTATAAACCATTTATGTCTAAACTTACTTCAGTAAAACAACATGAAAGGTCATTTTTATATCAGAATATAATTGTGTATATAACTGTAAATCAATTTATAAACCATTTATGTCTAAACTTACTTCAGTACAACAACATGAAAGGTCATTTTTATATCAGAATATAATTGTGTATATAACTGTAAATCTATTTATAAACCATTTATGTCTAAACTTACTTCAGTACAACAACATGAAAGGTCATTTTTATATCAGAATATAATTGTGTATATAACTGTAAATCTATTTATAAACCATTTATGTCTAAACTTACTTCAGTACAACAACATGAAAGGTCATTTTTATATCAGAATATAATTGTGTATATAACTGTAAATCTATTTATAAACCATTTATGTCTAAACTTACTTCAGTACAACAACATGAAAGGTCATTTTTATATCAGAATATAATTGTGTATATAACTGTAAATCTATTTATAAACCATTTATGTCTAAACTTACTTCACTACAACAACATGAAAGGTCATTTTTATATCAGAATATAATTGTGTATATAACTGTAAATCAATTTATAAACCATTTATGTCTAAACTTACTTCAGCACAACAACATGAAAGGTCATTTTTATATCAGAATATAATTGTGTATATAACTGTAAATCTATTTATAAACCATTTATGTCTAAACTTACTTCAGTACAACAACATGAAAGGTCATTTTTATATCAGAATATAATTGTGTATATAACTGTAAATCTATTTATAAACCATTTATGTCTAAACTTACTTCACTACAACAACATGAAAGGTCATTTTTATATCAGAATATAATTGTGTATATAACTGTAAATCTATTTATAAACCATTTATGTCTAAACTTACTTCAGTACAACATGAAAGGTCATTTTTATATCAGAATATAATTGTGTATATAACTGTAAATCAATTTATTAACCATTTATGTCTAAACTTACTTCAGCACAACAACATGAAAGGTCATTTTTATATCAGAATATAATTGTGTATATAACTGTAAATCTATTTATAAACCATTTATGTCTAAACTTACTTCAGTACAACAACATGAAAGGTCATTTTTATATCAGAATATAATTGTGTATATAACTGTAAATCTATTTATAAACCATTTATGTCTAAACTTACTTCACTACAACAACATGAAAGGTCATTTTTATATCAGAATATAATTGTGTATATAACTGTAAATCAATTTATAAACCATTTATGTCTAAACTTACTTCAGCACAACAACATGAAAGGTCATTTTTATATCAGAATATAATTGTGTATATAACTGTAAATCTATTTATAAACCATTTATGTCTAAACTTACTTCAGTACAACAACATGAAAGGTCATTTTTATATCAGAATATAATTGTGTATATAACTGTAAATCTATTTATAAACCATTTATGTCTAAACTTACTTCACTACAACAACATGAAAGGTCATTTTTATATCAGAATATAATTGTGTATATAACTGTAAATCTATTTATAAACCATTTATGTCTAAACTTACTTCAGCACAACAACATGAAAGGTCATTTTTATATCAGAATATAATTGTGTATATAACTGTAAATCTATTTATAAACCATTTATGTCTAAACTTACTTCAGTACAACAACATGAAAGGTCATTTTTATATCAGAATATAATTGTGTATATAACTGTAAATCTATTTATAAACCATTTATGTCTAAACTTACTTCAGTACAACAACATGAAAGGTCATTTTTATATCAGAATATAATTGTGTATATAACTGTAAATCTATTTATAAACCATTTATGTCTAAACTTACTTCAGTACAACAACATGAAAGGTCATTTTTATATCAGAATATAATTGTGTATATAACTGTAAATCTATTTATAAACCATTTATGTCTAAACTTACTTCAGTACAACATGAAAGGTCATTTTTATATCAGAATATAATTGTGTATATAACTGTAAATCTATTTATAAACCATTTATGTCAGTGCAAAAAAACAGGTAAGAACACAAATATTAAGAAAGGCTTCACAAGGTTTTCTGTTTGTTTTTTAATTCATGATGGATAAAAAATTTGTAAAGCTTTAGCACATTTTTAGAATAAATTTTATCCTGTAGATGAATAAAGACACCATCATAAAAATCTAATTGAATTAAAGTTAAGACTAAAATCTATTTTATTCACAGATTATTTTGTAACATCACAAAAGTCGAGAGAATAATCCACAAGTAAAATAAAACAATATAATAATGCCTAAAGAGGATAGATTCTGTGTAATATTTGTATTATTTACAATTTACCTCCTTAATGTTTTTATTTGTTCAATGTTATCTCACATTTGGATGAGGAATACATTGTTAAAAAAGAAATAATATTTTTATTTAACACTTCTAATGTACCGCAGTACTCTTTAACAATATTTTTATTACCAACAAATATCATAACACAAAATATACATTGTTTATGGTCTACACATTAAAGTTACATAATATTGATATATTTTACTTGATAATGTTTTGGTATCATAATTCTACTTATAATTCTATTTATGATAAATCAATCCATATGACAAACAGTAAGTATTTAATCTATTATAATTAAATCTATTATAATAGTGTTAAAGTTATGTTTGTACA
>CM065674.1:4858229-4893229 GCA_033220385.1 Triplophysa yarkandensis
AGCGTTTGGACGGGCAGAACCGTCGTCCTCTCATTGAGGACGTCAGTCGGCTGTTCTCCTTGCGCATGAACATGGGTCACAAGGTGAAGCGGGAAGCAAATCTCACGGGTCTCTTCAATGAACGGAAAATCCCACACCGTGTCGATCCTGAAGCGAATCTGCGAGATCTGTTCAGCATCAGACTGACACAGACCAAACAGGCTGAAAGAGAATAAGACTCGAGTATCTGTAAAGGTTTCAACACATGCTAATGTGGATTATTTGATTTGTTAAATGTTAATATGAAGTCTTTGTTGAATGTTTTGCAGTTATGTGAAGCTTTTCTTTAAACACAATTGAGATTGTGTATTTTCTTTGTTCAAATGGATTATGGCTGCGTGCTAATAAAAGTTAAGTTTGTGAGTAAGTTCTGGGTTTTTTTTGGTGTGCTTGAGTGCTCCAGAAATCTGTTTCTGGGTAACTCTCTGATGTGAATGTGTTTCTATGAAGGGATTCATACAGATCATTTGTGTGGTCATCTGGAGATGAGCATCAGAGAGAATGTGTTAAAACAGAAAAGCAGAAACTGGCTGTGAGTTCATTCATACTAAATTTTATAAAGTAATTCTTAAACTGCAGCTGGAAACTGAATATCTGATAATCTTTCAGAGCACATCGGATTCCTCATCTGTCCTACTTTACTGTCCTCATTACTAAATACACTCACAGAAAGAGGACAGATGGACAAAAATAGAGCTGTATGTTTGTGACGGTGTGCAGTGAATTAGGCTGAAGTTTATATATCCATCTAAGGAAGAAAAGTTGTTCAAGCAGCTTAAATGGGAAGGCTATGAGAATATCGGTCACATGGCTGAACTACAGTAAATCTTGTAGTTTCACAGAAATTATAACGACTGCTACTTTAACTACACAAACTTCAATGAGAGAACTGTTTATTCATTTATTCACAGAAATGACTTAATGACCAAACATCTTTCTTTTTCTCAATACAGTTGCCTGTGACAGCTGATTCTCTGTTCTCTCTTATAAAATGAGTTTATCAGTGTTTGTATATTCTCTGATTTCAAAGCGCACTAATCCAAGGTTTATGTTCTTAAGGTTGTAAAATTATTTTAACAACTTTTTTTGAAGCATTATAGGAGAAATGTTTAAAGTTAACAGTGTGAAACTGATGCACGGGATCAAATGAACCAATTCCAAAAAAAATTGTCATGCCAAAAACACGTCTTAAAAAAATGAAACTACAAAAAATAAATCCGTCACTTAACCTTTTAAGGTGGAAAATAATTTATTGTTGAACAAAGAAAAGAAACATTTAGGCCTGGTTTTACAGACAGAACCAGGATATTTAAGTAACTTTAAGAAAACATTGTGCATCATGAGACAAACAGTAGCACTGATATATTTATAGACTTTATTTTCATTACATTTGATCGCTGATGTGTTTGTGTACGATCGATGTTTCAGATCTCCTCCAGAGAGTCTGCCGGCACCAGACCTTTCTTTTTACCACTGCTCAGCTTTAAAAAACCATCTGTGTCTTCACTCTTACCCACACAAATCTGTCAGAAATAACCAATGAATGTTTAGAGTTAAATACACACAGATCAATTAAAAATAACAACTCAATTCATCTTCGATGACATTACCTGTGCCTCTTTAACAGTCATATGACCCAGATCTCTGTTGCCATTGACACCTTGTGTTACCTTCCAGACTCTCTCACCTGGACGCACTCGCTGCACGAAATTAGCTGGGAAAAAGCCAACCTTTTCACCACATTTACCCTTCAAAAACACAAAACCTTTCTCTATTAGAAACATGCATACGCTTCATTTCAATGACAGTACTTATGCATCAGAACAATGACATAATTCACTTTACACTGTTTCTGTCTGCATCGACAAAGATGAAAAAACACTTATATATATATTTCAATTCCTTCAATTACGTCATGAGATGTCCTTTTATTACATTTAAACATTTAATATTACATAAACAAAAAAAAAAAATTCTTACCTTCCACCATTCTTCATTAGAGTCGTCGATCACCTGAACTCTGTCCCCGGGACTACAGACAGGGAGAGAGACTCAATGTAATAGTGTCTATAACTGAAGATCTACACAAATCCACTGTACTTACTGTAACTCCAGGTCATTCTGTTCCTGAGGGAGGAACTTATACAGCACCACGTATGTATATAGAGAGTGAACTTTAGGAACCTGAAGAGATAACATCTGACATTATATTATCAAAACAAATATAGTGACATTCTTCAAACTATAACTGATCACAACATGTACCTTTGATGTCTCATCCACATCCTGTTTCTCAGACACAGGGAAATCTGTCAATGAAACAATCATGTTTGATACGATAGTCTACAATATAAATCTTTCAGTGTCCTTGAAGAAGCTTTGGTTGTTTTTAAGACTATACATTTTCTTCTTATTGAAAGTAGGCTTGGGCTGTAAAACAGTGTACCGGTATCAGTTTCTATACTGTCATAAAAAAACAAGGCACTCATATAAGAGAGGGATTAAATATTAAATATAATTTATTTAATGCCCTTAAATGTGTGTGCATGGCTGTCGTCATTTGTCAGCGTAGAGGAGAAAGAGAGAGTGGGGAAAGATGAGTCGCACACCAAATGACCTGATTTCGATAAAGAACCCAACTAATAAAAGTTGTTTTTATTGTTGTGTATGTTATTTCGTTTTTTTCCAGTAGTGTTTGGTATTCAGTTTCTGGACGATATAGCTACAAACCAACAGTTGGGTGACACTGTCCGAGCCTTTTGTCATAATTCTATTATTATTCACTTTAATACCGTATACCGAGATCTAATAATAAAACCCCAGCCTAATTAAGCGTTTCCATTGAAAGACATTGATTATTATGTTAATATAAATGGTTTCACACCTGGTTTGTATTCACTTCGTGGTCTAGCTGGCGAACAATAATATAACTATTTCTAATGTTTCATTTTTTAGTATGGTTTTTATTGTAAATTCACACTGTATGATTGCATTAAATAAGCAATTGCTGTAGAATTTTTTTGCTTGCTTTTCATTGGCAACACTGTCATGTGTGAATGAATGCAAGACTTCTGTCAAATAGATCTTGGTCCTGTGTGTTCTTCTTCTCCAAACTCTTTTCCTTGATACAACTCATTTTGTGTTACTTACACATTTCCTGCATAAATGTGATACAAAATCAATATTGGGTGTTTCAATATCTTTTTCAAGAATATACCATAATAATGTTTCCTATGCAGGTGTTTTGTACAGTTTTATTTACACTTGATTTATACCAAGCTCATATAGACTCATCATAATCTGATAAAGATTTAATAAATGTTGAAGTCATTTGTCTGACCTTTTTCCGTCACGTTCTCTCCATCAACAGAAGAACTTTCATTCATCTGCAGCTCCTCCTCTTCATCCTCACAAATCAAATTCACATTTCATTCAATGTTCGAACAGGATCTTACTAAACTCTTGACACACACACGTTCATGATATATACACACCAGGCTTTGTGTAGGAGATTCACAGAAACTGGATCGAGCCAGAGATGATCCAAAGCGTAGTGTAGTGTAGACAGGATCCACCTGAGCATCTGTTATCACAACCACACAAATAAACCACAGGACATCACACAGACAATAATAACACAAAAGAGAGAAAGAGAGTCTCACATACCCTGTGACTTCACAACACACAATCCACTGTCAGTCAGTAAAGGTGAACTCAGATTCCTCTTGAACATCCCAGACTACAGAAAAACATTTTTCCGTAGAGTTGAAAATAGGAAATATTTGGCATATTACAAAAACAACGCATCAGAGTTACTCAAAATAGGTCAAAGAAATGATTCTTTCTTGCAATTCAACACAAAACCATGTAAACATTTAGCCGTAAATGATGGAACGTACTTTTCCTTGACAGGCTTGCTGTGAGAGTTCAGAAACACACCATAGATGAACTCCCATCTTACATGTTTTACAGCGTAGTCCTTGTTTAGAATTCCCTAAAACAACAACATGAGATTAGGACATACACAAGTTTTATTACACAAACAATGCTCTTTTACAACATGTCATCAGAAGAATGTGTCTTCTAAGTTTCGGCTCAAAATAAACCTAGTGATCTGTTTCCTAAATGTAATTTTTGCCTTTAGGGAAAATGTTTTCGTGTGATAACTGTATAATGATATAACTGTGTGATAACTGTATAATGATATAACTGTGTGATAACTGTATAATGATATAACTGTGTGATAACTGTATAATGATATAACTGTGTGATAACTGTATAATGATATAACTGTGTGATAACTGTATCATGATATAACTGTGTGATAACTGTATAATGATATAACTGTGTGATAACTGTATAATGATATAACTGTGTGATAACTGTATAATGATATAACTGTGTGATAACTGTATCATGATATAACTGTGTGATAACTGTAAATGAGCTACTGGTCTCGTTCCAGCAGAAAGTGCATCCAGTACAACTAAACTAAAGAGAATTGAAATATAAAGTATTGTAAATGAGAAACACTTTCTTATCTTTTATCATGGGCTGGGCTTAATCAATGTGACATCACATTGCAAAGAGTCTGAAAACCGCTTATTATGAGAGTTCATGGAGACACAGTGATATAACCCAAGTGAAATTTCAAGAAGTAAAATTACACAGACTCCTACATCACAGACTCCTACATCACAGACTCCTACATCACAGACTCCTTCATCACAGACTCCTTCATCACAGACTCCTTCATCAGAGACTCCTTCATCACAGACTCCTACATCACAGACTCCTTCATCACAGACTCCTTCATCACAGACTCCTTCATCACAGACTCCTTCATCACAGACTCCTTCATCACAGACTCCTTCATCACAGACTCCTACATCACAGACTCCTACATCACAGACTCCTACATCACAGACTCCTATATCACAGACTCCTACATCACAGACTCCTTCATCACAGACTCCTTCATCACAGACTCCTTCATCACAGACTCCTTCATCACAGACTCCTTCATCACAGACTCCTACATCACAGACTCCTTCATCACAGACTCCTACATCACAGACTCCTTCATCACAGACTCCTTCATCACAGACTCCTACATCACAGACTCCTTCATCACAGACTCATACATCACAGACTCATACATCACAGACTCCTTCATCACAGACTCCTTCATCACAGACTCCTACATCACAGACTCCTACATCACAGACTCCTTCATCACAGACTCCTTCATCAGCTCTTCATCACAGACTCCTTCATCAGCTCTTCATCACAGACTCCTTCATCAGCTCTTCATCACAGACTCCTTCATCACAGACTCCTACATCACAGACTCCTACATCACAGACTCCTTCATCACAGACTCCTTCATCACAGACTCCTACATCACAGACTCCTTCATCACAGACTCCTACATCACAGACTCCTACATCACAGACTCCTTCATCACAGACTCCTACATCACAGACTCCTACATCACAGACTCCTACATCACAGACTCCTACATCACAGACTCCTACATCACAGACTCCTACATCACAGACTCCTACATCACAGACTCCTTCATCACAGACTCCTTCATCACAGACTCCTACATCACAGACTCCTTCATCACAGACTCCTTCATCACAGACTCATACATCACAGACTCCTACATCACAGACTCCTTCATCACAGACTCCTACATCACAGACTCCTTCATCACAGACTCCTTCATCACAGACTCATACATCACAGACTCCTACATCACAGACTCCTACATCACAGACTCCTTCATCACAGACTCCTACATCACAGACTCCTACATCACAGACTCCTTCATCACAGACTCCTACATCACAGACTCCTACATCACAGACTCCTTCATCACAGACTCCTACATCACAGACTCCTACATCACAGACTCCTACATCACAGACTCCTACATCACAGACTCCTACATCACAGACTCCTTCATCACAGACTCCTACATCACAGACTCCTTCATCACAGACTCCTACATCACAGACTCCTTCATCACAGACTCCTACATCACAGACTCCTACATCACAGACTCCTACATCACAGACTCCTTCATCACAGACTCCTTCATCACAGACTCCTTCATCACAGACTCCTTCATCACAGACTCCTACATCACAGACTCCTACATCACAGACTCCTTCATCACAGACTCCTTCATCACAGACTCCTTCATCACAGACTCCTACATCACAGACTCCTACATCACAGACTCCTTCATCACAGACTCCTACATCACAGACTCCTACATCACAGACTCCTACATCACAGACTCCTACATCACAGACTCCTACATCACAGACTCCTACATCACAGACTCCTTCATCACAGACTCCTTCATCACAGACTCCTACATCACAGACTCCTTCATCACAGACTCCTTCATCACAGACTCCTTCATCACAGACTCCTTCATCACAGACTCCTTCATCACAGACTCCTTCATCACAGACTCCTACATCACAGACTCCTTCATCACAGACTCCTACATCACAGACTCCTACATCACAGACTCCTTCATCACAGACTCCTACATCACAGACTCCTACATCACAGACTCCTTCATCACAGACTCCTACATCACAGACTCCTACATCACAGACTCCTACATCACAGACTCCTTCATCACAGACTCCTACATCACAGACTCCTTCATCACAGACTCCTACATCACAGACTCCTTCATCACAGACTCCTACATCACAGACTCCTACATCACAGACTCCTACATCACAGACTCCTACATCACAGACTCCTACATCACAGACTCCTACATCACAGACTCCTTCATCACAGACTCCTTCATCACAGACTCCTACATCACAGACTCCTACATCACAGACTCCTACATCACAGACTCCTTCATCACAGACTCCTACATCACAGACTCCTTCATCACAGACTCCTACATCACAGACTCCTTCATCACAGACTCCTTCATCACAGACTCCTACATCACAGACTCCTTCATCACAGACTCCTACATCACAGACTCCTTCATCACAGACTCCTACATCACAGACTCCTACATCACAGACTCCTACATCACAGACTCATACATCACAGACTCCTACATCACAGACTCCTACATCACAGACTCCTTCATCACAGACTCCTTCATCACAGACTCCTTCATCACAGACTCCTACATCACAGACTCCTACATCACAGACTCCTACATCACAGACTCCTTCATCACAGACTCCTACATCACAGACTCCTTCATCACAGACTCATACATCACAGACTCCTACATCACAGACTCATACATCACAGACTCCTACATCACAGACTCCTACATCACAGACTCCTACATCACAGACTCCTTCATCACAGACTCCTTCATCAGCTCTTCATCACAGACTCCTTCATCAGCTCTTCATCACAGACTCCTTCATCAGCTCTTCATCACAGACTCCTACATCACAGACTCTTAGGCTTATCCACTTAAACTTAGCATTTAAATTAAAATTAAAACATACGTAGTAATGAAAAGCTGGAATATCCATCATTTTGGTTGGTGGTCTACATTTTTGATGTAATTACATGTATGATACATTACCGTATGTAATAAAATAGATCCCAGTGACCCTTTGTAAGGTGTTGAGTTAATGTTGGGCTCAGTGACGTCACTGTGACTGTAAAAGTGATTTCTTGAGTGACAGTGCAGATGTTGTCCATCCACAATCCTTCACATTACACATAAACATAAGCTATAATCCCCCCATCCTCTGCTTACCCACAATAATGTTCTTGCACAGATGACAGCTGGTCGGTCTGCGGAACACGTGCTCCAGGAAGATGTGTTTCAGAGGTGGGCGTGGCTGTGTGACAGAGGGGGCGGGGCTTGTGGTTGTGTTGGTGCTGATGCTGATGTGAGCTGTGTCAGTGACGTCATCCGGGCTGTGAGTGACGTCAGATGACACGTCATCACTCTGACAGCGCTGGAAGAAGTTCTCCACACTTTTGCTCCTCATGAATGTCAGAGATCTCTTCAGACGCAGAAGCTGACAAATTACACAAATATTCTTCAGAAATATAATAAAATATATTTTATCTGCTTTATGAAATAACATTCATGTTTGTTCTTAATAAAAACACGTTTGTTTTATTCTAATGCTTTAAGACTTCTAAAGGGAAAGATAAATAAAAGAAATACAAATAATATTATATTAATATAATATATAAAATAGTATTAATCTGATTTCAGACTGTATTTTTAATAGAATTAAAGTAATGTGTAAGAGATGTATTTTATTGGTTTATATATTTGAGGTCACTTTTTTTAAGTGTAATATAATAAATAAATCACAGATGTGTGATATAAAACAATATTAATGATGTTATTTTACGATAATAAAGTGATTGTACAGTACCTTATGCGCGCTCCCGCTCGAGTCTGGTGCGCGTTCATGAATCCGCAGCTCGCGCTCCGTGACGTTATTAATATTCATTGAGATTTGACAGAAAACACTAAAATAAGATAAAATAAATAAATATTCTGCTGTATTTATCCTCACATGCACACTTGTGTGTGTGTTCAGTATATAAAGTGTACAGTAACACTGACTGTATATGATCACTTTAGACCACTCCTACTGAACACATGTCCTAATTCTCATCTGTGTCATTAATACATATATTTAATATCACATCACTGTTAATTATACGGTTTTATTTATTTTAAATCATTATTGTGCAGCTATTAATGACATCATACTTTAAATTAAACACAGACATTATTTAAACACATTTTATACTAATGTTATTTTAGATTTAAGGCATATGTATACACTCATTTATAATATAATGAGTTTTAATTCGTTGTTATAAATGTAATAAATAATGTTTTATTAAATCTGTGTAGGTGTGTGGCGCTGCCGCCAGAGGGCAGTGGTGCGCGCGCGTTCACTCGTGACCGCGTGCGCGAATAACAGAGTATCCCAGCATGCACCGCGGCTCGCCAGATTTGCCAGTCATCTCCTTGTGTGTTTATTCCGCACTTCCGGCGTCTCGCTGCTGTTGTTTTGTGCGCTGGGTTTCTTGTTTTGTGTTAAATAAATCGAGTTTAAACCTCCGAGCGTCAACATGAAAGAATTAACGGCAAAGAAGCGCGAAAAGTCACGTGTGGAGAAAGAGAAGACGTGCGCGGAACCTCAAGATGTGGAGATGAAGGAAGACGAGCAGAAATCTGTGAAAGAACAAGATCAACTCACACTAGAAGGTCCCTCATGTTATATCACTTTAAATGTGCTTCGTTATAATGAACACTGAATTAATGAACGTGAATATCTGCTTATGTCAGCATGAACTGGTGACATTCATTCATCCCTGCAGGTCTGAGTCTCTCTGATGACGAGATGTGATGTTTGTTTACAACAGAATCATGATGTCATGAACATGAGAGAGACAGAGAGAGAGAGAGACAGAGAGAGAGACAGAGAGAGAGACAGAGAGAGAGAGAGAGAGAGAGACCAGAGAGAGAGAGAGAGAGAGAGACCAGAGACAGAGAGAGAGAGAGAGAGAGAGAGAGAGAGAGAGAGACCAGAGAGACCAGAGAGACCAGAGAGACCAGAGAGAGAGAGAGAGAGAGAGAGAGAGACCAGAGAGTGAGAGAGACAGAGAGTGAGAGAGACAGAGAGTGAGAGAGACAGAGAGTGAGAGAGACAGAGAGTGAGTGAGTGAGTGAGTGATGTTGGATCAGCGAGTGAGTGTGCGAGTGAGAGTGCGAGTGAGAGTGCGAGTGAGAGTGCGAGTGAGAGTGCGAGTGAGAGTGCGAGTGAGAGTGCGAGTGAGAGTGCGAGTGAGAGTGCGAGTGAGAGTGAGAGTGAGAGTGAGAGTGAGAGTGAGAGAGAGAGAGAGAGAGAGAGAGAGAGAGAGAGAGTGAGATGTAATGATGTGAATGTTTTGAAAAGTGCTTGTGACATGTGAACAGTGTGATGATGTCACATCACTTTACTGTTTGTTTGTGTCCTTTAAACCTTGTGTTCTCCACAACACAACTCAAGAACACATGAGATCAGATGATGTGTATATTAAACATAGATGTGATTGTATTACAGATATTAAGGAGCATGTGAAGCAGATTGAGAAAGCCGTTCTGGGGAAAGAGCCTCGGTTCGTTCTCCGTGCCCTGCGAGCTCTCCCGTCCACCAGCCGCCGTCTTAATCCCAATGTTCTGCACAAGGCCATAACGGGATTCTTCACATCCAACACGGCTGCAAAAGAGTTTCTGCTGGGCTTCCTCGAGCAGGTACTTCAAACATAACATTCATCAGTGTGTTTGTGTGATACTTCATCAGTGTGTGTGTGTCTCTCGGGTCAAACACTGGAATACAGAACTTATTCCTGAGTGTTGGTGTTGTCTGGATCATTGACAGTGTTTGTCTGTCTTTCAGCCGGCAGAGAGTGATGGAGACATTCAGTTCAGACCTCGCACGGGTAAAGCTGCGGCCGCTCCGCTCATTCCAGAGGTGGAGGCGTATCTCCAGCTGCTGCTGGTGGTGTATCTCACCAACCTGAAGCGTTATTCTGAGGTCAGTACCTTCAGCTGTCATCACCTGATCTATGTGAGCTGATGCGTGGGCTGTAACTCATGTGTTTTACAGGCTCAGAAAGTTTCTGATGACCTGCTGCAGAAGATCGGCTCTCAGAACCGCCGCGCTTTAGATCTGGTGGCCGCTAAGTGTTACTACTATCATTCTCGCGTGTACGAGTTCTTAAACCAGCTGGACACTGTACGCAGGTCAGTGACCTTCATCCGATCAGATTTTATTTCCTGTTGTATGTGACGATTTTTGCTCACACATTTTCTTAAATAATATCAGTTTCCTGCACACACGATTGAGGACGGCGACGTTACGTCACGATGCTGATGGTCAGGCCACGCTTCTCAACCTGCTCCTGAGAAACTATCTGCAGTATAATTTATATGATCAGGCCGAGAAACTCGTGTCAAAGTCTGTGTTCCCTGAGCTGGCCAATAACAACGAGTGGGCTCGATATCTCTACTACACCGGTGAGTGAAAAATACCACAACTAGATTCACTTTTATTCTGGTTGATTCATGTTTTAATTTTTTGTTATTTTGTTAAAGTTTCTTTATTTTTTTTATGTAACTATGTGTAATTATTTCACCCATATTAAGTTAACAATCATCAAAAGCCTCAATTACAGCAGAACATTTGTGCTCATTTCTGTGTTTCCAACAGTATGTTAAGTCACTAAATTCAGTAATCAATCACCTATTATAAAATATCTAAATAAACATGCCCATGTTTTTGAATGTGGCACTTTTTGTCAAAATTATATTCATAACTATTTGTTATTTACATTTCATTCTTTAATTTTGAATGTTAAGAATTTACATTGTATCTGCTTCACAGAAAGATAAAACCTTTTGAAACTTTAATGTAAAATCTATTAATCCTCAATAAAAATCATAATAACAATATCAAGGTGAATTATTAACAGTTATGTTTTTGTCTTAGTCATGCATCCCGGCTTTTAATTATTTAGTTGGGTATAAATATGCGTGCGGGTCTGTGCTGGTTCAAGTTTTCAAAAAATTGCTTACGGGATTCACTGCTTTATGCCGCCGATCTATTTGCGCACTGCTGCATGAAGTCAAATACACCTATTGTGTGATATCATTATATCATTATTTAATGGCTGATGTTGATTGGTTCAGGGCGGATCAAGGCTATTCAGCTGGAGTATTCAGAAGCCAGGAGGACTCTGACAAACGCTCTGAGAAAAGCTCCTCAACACACTGCAGTGGGCTTCAAACAGACCGTATGTAGCCTCACACACAAGTGTAAATGCTGTGTATGTTTTGTGACTGATGATGTTGTGTCTCTGCCAGGTTCATAAGCTGTTGATTGTAGTGGAGCTGTTGTTGGGAGAGATTCCAGACCGTCTGCAGTTCCGTCAGCCGTCTCTTAAGAGATCTCTCATGCCTTACTTTCTGCTGACTCAAGGTAACTCTTCTGACTGTCCTCCAGTATTGACACTCAAAACCATTTCTATTACAGACAGATAACTGCATATGTGAAGTTTTGCACTGATCTGATGTGTGTTTTGTGTCCTGATCAGCGGTGAGAACTGGAAATCTTGCTAAGTTTAACCAGGTGTTGGATCAGTTTGGTGAGAAGTTCCAGACCGACGGCACATACACGCTGATCATCCGTCTACGACACAATGTCATTAAAACAGGTGTGACATCACACTCATTATCATCAGAAACATAAGACGGTGTTATTTTGTTGTGTTGGCTGCTTTCAAAAGGTTTATTTTCTGCTGTTTCACACAATCACACAAACACACACACACACACACTCACACTCATGTACGTTCACACACACACACACACACTCACACTCATGTACGTTCACACACACACACACACACAGACACACACAATTAGAAAGTTTTGGTGTGTGTTTTTGTAATTGTAATAAAACCAGGGTGAGACGAAGGTTTTTATGCTGATGTGTGTGTGCAGGTGTAAGGATGATCAGTTTGTCATATTCACGGATTTCTCTCGCTGACATTGCACAAAAACTTCAGCTGGACAGTCCTGAGGATGCCGAGTTCATTGTGGCCAAGGTCAGAATCACCTTTATATAACCATGAGTTTTTTTCTGAATGAGTTGAAGTTCTTTAAAGTTTTAATTGCTGACTTTTTGAATCGGTTCTTGAATAAATCTAAAACAAAGTTGAGGCAGCGTTTATAAAGTGAATAAGATTTGAAACCACATGTCATTGTTTAAAGACTTTTGTGATGTTTGTGTGTTTAGGCCATTCGTGATGGTGTGATTGAGGCCAGTATTAACCATGAGAAGGGTTACGTTCAGTCCAAAGAGACCATGGACATCTACAGCACACGTGAGCCTCAGCTCGCCTTTCACCAACGCATCTCCTTCTGTCTGGATATACACAACATGTCTGTTAAGGTAACACAACTTCTGTCTTACTGTCTGACATTATTATAAATGCTGTGCGTGCGTGCGTGCGTGAGCAAAAAACACTCATGTGTGTGTGTGTTTGTGTCTCTTCTCTGTTTGCAGGCAATGAGATTTCCACCAAAAGCCTACAACAAAGATTTGGAGTCTGCTGAGGTAACAGCCAAATGTGTTCATGTGTGAGTGCGTGTGTGTGTGACAGACAGAAGATAAAACAGATTTTCATTTGTGTTGACAGGAGAGAAGAGAGAGAGAACAGCAGGATCTGGAGTTTGCTAAAGAGATGGCCGAGGATGATGATGACAGTTTTCCTTAAGTGTGTTGCGTCTCATTTCTTCATCTATATACAGAATAAATATCTTGTTCTTCTCTCATTTGCCTCAGCTGTGCTCTGTCACGCTACATGAACAGCTGATGTTTTTCACTTCTATATTGACAGCATGTCTGTTTATCCTTGAAAGTTTGCTTTGATATGAAAGAATTCCTATTAGATAACACATTATAGATCTGAGAAGTGATGATGAAGATGAGGGAAAATGTTCCTGTCAGGACAGAATTTGGCTCATGTTAAAAGTATACAAACGGTGATATGTGTGTCACTAAAACTACATTTGATCCTGTGTATTGTTTTTCTTATTAAAGCTGATCAAATCTGAAGTTCTCTTGTGTGTTGACAGCACTGCATGTGATGCTGAAATATTAAAAATGATTGATACTGTGTGTTATAATAATGCATGAAGATCATTGAGAAGATTTACACAAGACACGCAATCACAAAAAGTGTTTGACAACCTATGTACACTCTAAACACTGGGACATATGGAAATGCACGAGTTTAAATGTCGAGATTGTTAAACAAGACAACAGCTGCCTTTTGAATAAAGAAGTTTCTCAGTAAAATGTTTTCTCATCACACTGGAGGAGGACAGGTTTTGAAAAATTGGTGGCTGTCTTTCGGACGTTTTCTAGATGTATATGTCTTCTGGCATTAGATGTCTCAGAGCTGTATTGTAAATGGGCAAACAATAAAAATGTGTTTTTATTTAGATCTTAATGTAGAAATTAAATAGAAGTATAGCTGAATGTGTGCTCTGAGCAATACCCATAAACCCTTGGAAGAAACTATTTCAACTTCAGAAGACTGTTAAATGTGATATCACAAATATCTGATCAAACATAAAAAGTCATGATCTTCTAGGTCTTTGGACACAAAGTTATGGTGGAAAAAGTCAGATTAATATGGTAGCAATATCCTGAGATTAATGCTTTCTGGAGACATGCAGAACCCTTCAGGAGTAATCTTGGACCTTTCCTCATATTGACAGATCATCGGATGTGAATGGTTCTCTGGTTTTATGTCTCTGGAACCATTATATGTATTTTTCTTCTTTATTTTGGGGTTATACTCATGATAGTTAATCCTGCTCCTCTGAGGATCAGTTTGTGGACAGTTGAGATTATCCTGTAGGAATTTTTATTTTTAAAAATCATTTAGGTCCATAAAAATTCTGCTTCCTTTTCATGTTAATACGCTGTTAACAGACAACATCACACATGGCACTGCTGATATTTCTGTCTCATCTTGAAAAATGGAGAGCAAAGACTTCCAATTCCCTTCCATGATCATCATGTCTGGTTAATGCTTTACATATGGTTCACGCATTAATGAACTCTTTAAGTCTTTTATACCGATACATTACTATAGATTCCTTTTCCCCTTTATTGAGAATTCTGAGGAATCTTGGCTAGATGTTCACTTTTGCTGTTTTTTTGCTATAAATACATTGCTGTACAGAAGATCTAACAGTTTTTCTTTAGTTAGTTAAGAGAGAAAACACAGTGCCCAAATCACTGAGGAATATTCATGTGTTAGCATGGCAGGCACAGAAAAATAGATGATACGGGCAGGTGCCAGGTTGTAGACCACTGCTATAGACCCGTATGTCTTAGATAATAGGACATATTCTTGAATGGTTTAACTCTATTTAATACTGATCAATTACTAATCCATTTGAACACCAATTCTCTTTTCATTATATTGCTTCCATTGTGTGCAAGTATTTAGCCCTAAAAACAAAGTCTTAATGTCTGATAATATTTAAACTTAAACTTAAATATCCTGATGGCATTTCAGTGAAGGTTTGAAGCTTGACAAGTAGATAAATTCTGTTTCTATCAGCTATGAAGTAAAACAGAAATTTGATACTTTAATGACATGAAGCCTGAACTATATCAACATTCAGTATAATAAACCCAAGAGCTTTTTCCTCCAGCGCCATCATATTATTCCAATGATAGGATCTCTACACTGGTTTACTGTGAGCTGTCAAATTCATATTTAAGTGATGCAAGAACAAAATGTTTGGGGCACTTTTTTATCTTTCTGATTCATCCATTAAATCAAACTCAGTCGTGTCTCTTCAGCTCTACACTTTATATGTATTGTCCTCACAAGGTCCATCTTTAGGAGTTCATCATAAAGTTTAGAAAAGGGGTTTTAAAGAAAGTTAACATGAACTTACACTACATTTGTGTATGCAGAAAAACAACTCTAAAGTCTACTCCATTTTTACATTTACATTTACATTTAGTCATTTAGCAGACGCTTTGGATAAAAGCGTCTGCTAAATGACTAAATGTAAATGTAAATGTAAGTGGCTTTGGATAAAAGCGTCTGCTAAATGACTAAATGTAAATGTAAATGTAAAAGTGTGTGGAGAGAAAAGGTGAGTCCAGGAAACTGGGATGATGGAACTGCACACATCGGGAAGTTTTCATTGACGATAGAGGATTATTATGGGATGTCTGGTTTTCCTGCAGTGATGAAACAAAGGAAATCCCAACTCGACACTCTTACAACACCTCTGTGACGTCACACATAAATGACAGCTCGAAAAGTAACAACGGGAAAATTCGCGGAAATGAATATAACGACAAATGATCAAAAGTGTCGAAACATGTCTGACTTTTCCTCATCGTGAACACGTAACACTTTTCCTCTGTTGATCAATATCATAGAGTTTAAATAGAGCAGCCGCGATCCAATCTGCATTCCAAACACAGACAGCATGAAGTGTCACATCCTCCGTAAGTCACTTTTCTCCAACTATCTATTTCCTGTGTCTCGTTCTTGAAACCAAACGTTTTGCTTTCCGTCTCAGTCCTTGCGGTCCACTGCTGTCTCGCGCTCGTGCTCGCCGCGTCGCTTCCGGAGCGCGACGCGTTGACGCGTGCGGCGGCGCGCGCTGCGAGTTTGGCGAGGAAGATTCTGAACGACGACGCATGCGTGAAAACGGTAAGACCGCGTCCGGTTCCGCACTGATTGACACTTAAGCTCGTGATGTTAATGACGCCACGTGTGTTGCAGGATCTGACCTCTGACCTCTCGGGTGACGCACACAGCCTGGAGTACTTCTTGAGTGACGTGAGGATTCCTGCAGCTCCGGTGATGTCACAGGATCAGAGTCTGGTGAGCAGGGGGACATGAGAGGAAAGGGTGCACGCTACGTAGGGCTTACACATGTTGTCTTGTTGTGTTGTCATCAGGAAGAGAGTTTGAGACATGTGCTGGAGGGTTTGCATCTTCATCAAGAACTCGTGGAGAAGCTCTCAGACGTCTTGGGCTCTGGGGACACACTGAAGGTTCTGTTGGCTGATATCAGAGATCTGTCGGCTCAGGTCCAACAGGTATCATCTTGTGTCCTTGTCTTGGTATCATCTTGTGTCCTTGTCTTGGTATCATCTTGTTTCCTTGTCTTGGTATCATCTTGTTTCCTTGTCTTGGTATCATCTTGTTTCCTTGTCTTGGTATCATCTTGTGTCCTTGTCTTGGTATCATCTCGTGTCCTTGTCTTGGTATCATCTTGTTTCCTTGTCTTGATATCATCTTGTGTCCTTGTCTTGGTATCATCTCGTGTCCTTGTCTTGGTATCATCTTGTTTCCTTGTCTTGGTATCATCTTGTGTCCTTGTCTTGGTATCATCTTGTTTCCTTGTCTTGGTATCATCTTGTGTCCTTGTCTTGGTATCATCTTGTGTCCTTGTCTTGGTATCATCTTGTTTCCTTGTCTTGGTATCATCTTGTTTCCTTGTCTTGGTATCATCTCGTGTCCTTGTCTTGGTATCATCTCGTGTCCTTGTCTTGGTATCATCTTGTTTCCTTGTCTTGGTATCATCTTGTTTCCTTGTCTTGGTATCATCTCGTTTCCTTGTCTTGGTATCATCTTGTTTCCTTGTCTTGGTATCATCTTGTGTCCTTGTCTTGGTATCATCTTGTTTCCTTGTCTTGGTATCATCTTGTTTCCTTGTCTTGGTATCATCTCGTGTCTTTGTCTTGGTATCATCTTGTGTCCTTGTCTTGGTATCATCTTGTTTCCTTGTCTTGGTATCATCTTGTGTCCTTGTCTTGGTATCATCTTGTTTCCTTGTCTTGGTATCATCTTGTTTCCTTGTCTTGGTATCATCTCGTGTCTTTGTCTTGGTATCATCTCGTTTCCTTGTCTTGGTATCATCTTGTTTCCTTGTCTTGGTATCATCTTGTGTCCTTGTCTTGGTATCATCTTGTTTCCTTGTCTTGGTATCATCTTGTTTCCTTGTCTTGGTATCATCTCGTGTCTTTGTCTTGGTATCATCTTGTGTCCTTGTCTTGGTATCATCTCGTTTCCTTGTCTTGGTATCATCTTGTTTCCTTGTCTTGGTATCATCTTGTGTCCTTGTCTTGGTATCATCTTGTGTCCTTGTCTTGGTATCATCTTGTTTCCTTGTCTTGGTATCATCTCGTGTCTTTGTCTTGGTATCATCTTGTGTCCTTGTCTTGGTATCATCTCGTGTCTTTGTCTTGGTATCATCTTGTGTCCTTGTCTTGGTATCATCTTGTTTCCTTGTCTTGGTATCATCTTGTTTCCTTGTCTTGGTATCATCTTGTTTCCTTGTCTTGGTATCATCTTGTTTCCTTGTCTTGGTATCATCTTGTGTCCTTGTCTTGGTATCATCTTGTTTCCTTGTCTTGGTATCATCTTGTTTCCTTGTCTTGGTATCATCTTGTTTCCTTGTCTTGGTATCATCTCGTGTCTTTGTCTTGGTATCATCTTGTGTCCTTGTCTTGGTATCATCTTGTTTCCTTGTCTTGGTATCATCTCGTGTCTTTGTCTTGGTATCATCTTGTGTCCTTGTCTTGGTATCATCTCGTGTCTTTGTCTTGGTATCCTCTTGTGTCCTTGTCTTGGAGACGCTCTGATCTCTCCTGAAGATGTCTGTGATGGAGAACAGATGTCTGACAGAACGATCTGTGTTTGTAATCCATTGGTTTGTGTTCAGATGCAGGAGCTGGCGGAGGTCCCCATCACATCGTTCCAGAGAAATCTTCCAGACTTGTTTGCTCATCTCGGCAGTGATTATAAAGCGCAGGTGGCTGCACATCTGTCACTGCAGCAGCTGCGCAGGTTCATGCAGGACGTCTTCCGCAGTCTGCGTCACATCGCCGTCTCCAGATGATCCCACATCAGGCCTACGACACTCCGTGTGTGTCATGCTGTTGTACGGCTCACATTGGGCCCGTCACAGCAGACGCGTGTGCATATTTATTTGGTCATATATAATATATTTATTTATTTATTTATTTATTTATTTATGGAACAACTGTTTGCTGTATGAATGAAAGCGTGGGTGTTTTTTTTGTCCGGCCTCGATCTTGCAGTGCATCTCAGAGGTTATGCATCTCAAGGATTATTGTATGAATGAAAATGCGTCTGTAAGATTCTTATGAGTGGGATTATTTATACTAAAGATATTTTATATTAAGGTGTTATTACTATTTATATTATTGTAAATTGCTAATTAAAATTTTTATTGGGGAATTTCTTTTGTTTCTCATTTGCATGAGTTTGCACTACACACGTTTGAATAAAATGATATTTGAACTGTAGTAAATCATCAGACACTATTCATGTTTACGGTCATTTACCTTGTAAAATCATTCTGTCCTTACTTTCATTTTTCTGTTTCTTCCTATTTAAATAGTGCAGTCAGGTGAAATAACTTATCAACAGATATTTATTTATGGAAATTCATCATTAAAACAAGCCAGCAGAAATAAACAGTATAAGAACTTACAAGTAAAGAGAAAACCCATTATTTATAGAGGATTGAAAAAATTCACCCTTGTTTTATTGCTATCCTTTGAGCAGTTTTAACTTGTAATACTTCTGTACACAATATTTTTAACTTGACTTACAGAAGGTTTAAAGTAAATGAGATTTTCATTGGTATAATAATTTGTGTTGAGTATCGTTTAATACACAGACAAAAAACCTGTCTGCTACATCAAATGCAACAATGAGAAACAAGTCGTTTTAAAATTTGTGATCTGATGTGAGAGGTTTTGAATCTGCATTCAGCGGTTCATCTTTTGCTCATTTAATTTTGCGCTACCACTTTTTACTGTTAAGGCAAATAGGAATATCAAGAGGAAAAATCAACATGTAATATCATAATTGATATTTTTGTTCAGCCTCAATCTTTGTTCATTTTAAAGGATATGAACATTAAAATGTATATCCTAAAATTGTGAACCGCGGAGTAAAGATTTTAGTTGACTCTGTTTTGTCTGTGGTTTCTCCAAAACCACTGTAGAGAAATGGCATCCAAACACCAGAAATACTTTCATGTTGTCATTTATTAGTGTTTAAATGACTGGGAAAAAAAACTTAAGCTGATGAGAGTTCAAAATCTGCATCATGTGAACATCAGGTCCAAATATTCAATACAATGCAGCAGTTTCACCGTCTAGGGTCATATCTGATTCCGTATGCCATTCATGAAGATTTGAGGATTCTCGAAGCATCAGCGCAGACTTTCAGTACCGAAAACCAACATCTGTCAGAGAGGCCATACATTGAAATACATCACTTAAAGGAAAACATTTGGCGGGAGATTTATCAAGAGTACCACAACGACTAAGGAAACGTTAAATTTTATTTTTTTCATATCAATGGAAAAATATAACCTCATACAAATGTCTGATTCTGTCCATTGTCATCGTTTAAAAGATCAGTGAATGACTCGAGTTAAGTGCTGCCAAACAAAAACAACACGCGAGCAAAGCACATCAATGTAAATGAAACAGTGACATGTTTATTTGGAAATTTGTGTGTTAATGAATGTTTAAGCACAAGTCCATCATCAGTACTCGCATGGATTTGGCACTCATTTTCCTGCAAATGAAATGAAGGGGGAATAAAACCAGATGTGTAAGTGCTTGTCATTCTGATTCCACCTCTCGAGTGGCTGTATTCTTCTATTCTTTTCTTTGCAGGTCAGGTGAAAGCCCAGTCGAGCCCAAACTAACATTCTAAAGAGAACTAGAACGAAACAAAAATCAAAAAACAAAAGAAAGAAAAGACTCGCTGACAGAAAAGCAAGATGAACGTCCATCACTCGTTCACCCATGGCCTGCTCGCTCTCCCATGTTCATGTTTACAGAAGTGCATCTCACGGAATTTGCAACAAGATTTCTAATGTTTTATTTATTAGCGGTTGAAACAGTGGAGGGGTTGTAGAGGCCCCCCTCCTCCCGCTCATTCACACACACTCCAGTCACGCCATTATAACCTCCAGCAGCATCAGCATCATCATCTCTGCCCCGTGTTCTCAAGTGCATCACATTATGGGCTTTGATCCACAGTCCAAACTTTGTTTTAATAAGTGCCGAAAAAATAGTTTGTGTGTCCACAGATGAGTAAAACAGTCCTGTCGTTCACTAACCGGGACAGATATGATCGTGCTCCTGCACTGAATGTTGTCATCTAGGGTTTTATTGGTCGGGTCAGAAAGAGTCCGCACATGAGTAGGGCTTGAATCGGTCAAGGTTTTGGGCCGCTGTGTTTTCTGCTGGAATTAAATTCTGAAGGTGGTGTGATGTCTTTCACGCTTTCTCTCTCACTCGCTCTCTCTCGCTCACATTCTCACTCATCTCAGCGCACACATCACTTCTGCTTTGACTTGTGTTAAAGACAGAAGAAACCTCAGTGGGTTGGATTTCCATGACTCTTTCCACAGCCATTAATCTGAAATGCACAGACAAAACAATGAAGAACACAAAACATATCACATCCACAGAATTTGAATAATGTCGGAAATGAATGTGAACTCATGGGTCACGCACCAAGCTTGGCTCTTTAACTTGCGTAGCTCCTTTGTGGCCCATGTGGCCAATGTCTTGGTCTTGGTGGTCTTGGACCTCCGGCCTTCTGTCAGCAGGTCATTGATCTGAGGTCTAACCTCCACCAGCTTCATGACATCTTTGCCAAAGGTCGTACACAGATCACTGAAGACAGAAAAAAATCCAAGACGTAAGTTTTATAAACTAAATAATAATGAAATAAGCAAATAAACTCAAGCATTATTTCACTAATATTTAAATCAATTTCGATCACTACTCGTGTACTTACACCTATAAAAACACTAACATTTTAAATAAACAATATTCTTCCATATCCTTTATAAAGATAAATTAAGAAATGTTAGATTCATGTGCGAGTAAATACACAATCGGGGTCTTACCCTATGAGTCCTACAGCATTAGCAACAACTCCATCAGAATGATCTTCATCTTCAGCAATGTGATGAATGAAGGACAGAATAAATTCCACACGAGGCTGTACAAGCATCACATCAGCTGCAAACACGCACACATTTATTATTCAGTCAAACTCAAATGATCAGTAATTTCAATATGAGGCTAAACTTACGATGAACATTCTCCTGGTCTCCTTTCAAACCCTGAATGATGCCTGTGTATGCCTCCAGACAGCCCTCTCTAAGCTCATTCAGATAATCCACCATATCATAATCTGTCTGTAAACACACATCAGACCACCATCACTCAACAAACATCATTTATTTTACTTCATGGCGAACACAAGATGCGTGTAGTTAAAGTGTGCGGTGTCTGATTAAATTATTGCACATACCCTGTCCACTTGTGCTTGTGAAGCCTGCTGTAAAGTGTCCAGAACAATATCCAGATACTTCTTGAATTCCCCTCCGATAGCAAGAGCAATATCACCAAAGACGGACAGAATCTGAGGTTTCACAGACCTGTGCACATTCTCGTTCTACACGCACACAGACAAACAGATTTTATTAGCTGTTCTGATAAATGACACTTTCTTTACTTCTGATGTTTTAATGTTTGTGTGATGAGAGACTTACACCGAGGTTCTCCAGCAGTAACTGCATGATCTCATCACAATAAGGCAGAATATTGGCCATCAGAGCTCGACACAGATCACACACCAACCCAACAGCAGCCAGACACACCTGAAGACACACAACAACACAACACCTCTCACATCACATCACATCACTAAAAGAAAACATTCTCTGTGAAGAGCTGTGGAGTCCCGCAATATCCAGCAATGTCACGAGGAGCCGCGAGGCGGCGACACGCTGGGTGAAGTCGACTCTGTTTATTCTATGACGATCTAAAATCCCGATCTGCCAGAACTCAAAGCAGTGAGAGGAACAATCGTCAACACAGCACAACTAAACAAAACACCAACCTGATATTCGGCATAATTCTTCAGACCAATGACCAAGAAGGGCTTAAAGGCATCCATGTATTTCAAGAAGTCACTGCCCAACACTGAAAACAAAAAGAAGTCAGTTCAAGTGTCTGGCCATACTATTTGAGCTCTAACAACACTCACTCACCCTCCACCAGAGTACTGACGGCCATGAGCGCGTCCTCCTGAACACCACCAGAGCCAGCTGTGCTCTGAAACATGCGCAGCAGAGACGCCATCACCACATCAGAGATCTGCAGCGCGTCCTGATGCTGAACCTTCCTCAACACATTCTGTTCAAGAACACATGTCCAGAGCTCAGTACAAAGATATGACAAGAGCTAGCACTACTGTGAGAAACTCTGAAAACATACTGACCTGCAGGGTGGCACACAGCAGAGACTGCAGATCATTGAACTGGATTCTGTCTGATGTGCTCTGGATGTGAGACTGAAATCAAAAGGCACATGTGTTCTACAACACATCCATCCAAACATACAGCTAAAGATAACTAAATGAGTTTCCTCACCTCCATCTGAAGAACCTGCTGCAATCGCTCCATGATCACTAAAGTGGTCTTCTGCACGGCTGGGTAACAATCCTTTGCACTGTTCTTCACAATTTCCATTAGAGCTTCATACGCTGCACTGCGCAAGTTATTCTGATGGCCATCCGGTCTGAAATCAAATGCATGAGGATTTTATTCATGATGGTTTGTCCCCTGCTGTTCTTAACATCAACAGATCTAATTTTATGACAAAAAATACATTTAAAAATTGATAATAGGGTTGGGTAATACTTGGTCTTTTTTCAATACCAAAATCGATAGTTTAAAAGTTCCAGTTCCAGTGCCAAAACTCTGACAGAACCAATACCAAACAATGGCTAATAAAACAAGAACAGCGTTTAAAAAACCTGCGATACCCTACAGTTTTTATTCAGTAACTGTAACAAATCTAAATAATTCAGTGTTTTAACCTTGCAGACAATTTTAAGCTAGACAAGTCATCCCATTAGAACTATAAGGCTTTATCTGTGTTCTATAAAGTTCTGAGACATTGAGCTTTTGCATTTCATTTAGCTCAAGTTGTATTTGGAACAAATCTATTAAATAATGGAACACAGATCTCTCGGAATCTCTTGATTCAAAAAAATATTTTACTGTTTGGAAATATAAGGTTCTTTGAGAAAAACATTTATTAAAGTAATACATTTACCAACAACACAAACTATTCACTTTTCATTTTCGTAAAAACATTAAATTGTAATAATTTAGTTGTTAAAGTTACATTTACAATTTTTTAAAGACTCCATGACTATGATATTTTAGGATGATGCCGGACTCAAGCGGTAATATTTAGTTTTAACTTGTGTTAATGAGACGGGACAAGTTACTTTCTAGAGACGAGTATTGCTGAAATGACATGTTACAAACTAATATTTAATAATATTGTAATATTTAGGAGAAATTAATCACATTATGAAGGTGCATGTAAACTCAGAGAAAGCCAGCCCTTCTGGCTAGTCTTTAAGATTAAAGAGAAAAAAAATCTCAAAACCTAAAACAAGAGTGAAGTTCTCTCCTTAAGAAAAGTGGCTTTAAAACAGTCACAACCTTGAGGTTTATTTAATGAATTGTTTCGTGTTGCACTTTTCACAGAGAAGTCTGATCACATGACAGAGAAAGATGATACTGATTGTACCTTTAGTGTGCATTCAAAATGCTGAGTGTCTCATAAATAAAACCTTATGGGGTTAAGATATTTTAGATAAAACATTTTTTTTGCTTCAAAGACCACAATATGTATGCTTAAAAAACATTGCATACTGTAAGTTGTCAAAGAATCCGAGTTTGTGAATAACTCAGTTTTTTTAATGTCAGAATCTAATATTCTAAGGTGACAAGATTAATCAAATATGAAAAAAATTAGTTTTTTAAAATTAGTCAAGCAAACAAAATGAATTTAATGCTAAAGATGTTAGTTGAATTCATTGTATTCACACTGAACTAAAAAAAAAAAAGACAATACACTTTTCAATCCCAGGCAATTTAAGATTTAATGAGAAAAAACCTTCTGATGAATACCTGTCTGTGGTCTCCAGAAGTTTCTGGACGATCAGTTCAAAAGATGAGGACAGACAGTAGGTACTGGGTTCCTCCTGATCATCTGCAGCATCTGTGGCTTCATAGGCCGCTTCAGCCAAACTGGAGAAAGCCTGGAAAAAAAAAAGTTCATTTTAACTTCAAAGAAGTAAAAAGCCTATGGAAGCATACCAAATGAATGTAATCATTACCCAGCAGACATTAGAGGCCACACGTGGCTCAGCTCCAAGACCCTCGATCAGACACTGGAGTAGAGGGGCCAAATAGACCTCATTGATGGCCGCTTCGGGCAGAAGATCGCAGATGCGTCCTAACGTCCAGGCAGTGGTGTCCCTCACCACCACACTAGGATCTTTCATCAGCTCGATGAGGGTGGGCATGGCCTGTCACAAAAACACAAACATTTACTTCATTTGATCATTACAACACACATTTATCTTCTGAAGACAAGGGTCACCTGAATGACCAGAGGCTTCAACTGGTTAAGCTCAGGGCCCTCAAGGATGGAGCCAAATGCCATGACAGACGCATCTCGGTATCTCCAGTCTGGATGTTTGATGTGATCTTTGATGAAGGGCAGAACGTGAGGGACGACATCATCCTCACAGCACGTGGCCAATAGCATGAGACACACTCCTGCGGCCTTGCACGGGTTCCAATCATCATCATCATCGTTCTCATCCTATAATAAAACAGATCAAACTGTGTGTCTATCACCTGACAAGAGCTCAAAAACATCCTCGTCCACACCCATGTGCTGTGAATTACCTGTTTGGTGAGTGTTTGTGTGAGGATGGGCACCAGATACTGCAGAGCTCCTTTAGCATAAAACTTGCTTGTGTGCTCTGGAGGACGTCCCTGTTCAGATGCCTATGGCCACAAACCCTTGTGTTAATAAAAGTCACAAGTCATATAGTAACTGTACGGTAAGCGTGTTGAGCATCACCTCAGTGGCCTCAATGGCCAGATCCATCTCCTCATCACAGACGTTGGACCAGAACTCAATTCCCTGTAAGGCTACTTCATCAATGTCACTCTTCATGGCCTCTATTGTGATCTGAAGAGAAGGAGAGTGTACGCTCAGATCATGACAGTCTCACACTTACACATAACGACTGAATAAAGAAACTTACAGCGAACAGTGCAGGGCCCATGTACGTCTCCATGTATTGATAATATAAAGACATGATCTTCACCAGGTTCTGTAATGCAGCCACTCTCACCTACAAATCACAAAACAGCAACACTTCATCCACAAGTACATGAATTAAAAACTTCCAGAGCATGAAAGGAAATGTGATGGAACTTACCCGTGTGTCCGGACACTGAGTGGCTTCACAAACCACCTGCATGATGAAGTGTCTTTCTGTCTACAGGAAGAGACAAACACACAGAACAACAATCAAGTTTACACTACAATTCTATCACCATCTACTCAACCTTTTATCTCTTCAAAAATTACTTTTTGTCTAGTGCAATTCATAAAAGATGATATTTTGAAGAATGTTGGCTACGAGAAAATGGCTACACCCATAGTGCTGGTTTTGCATACTTACAAAGAGGTGGTCTATTTTGGTTGCCAGCATTTTTCAAAAAATACATTTAAAAAAGACATGGTTTAAAATGACATGGTGACGTAAAACTTTTTTGGGTGGAAACTATCAAATGTTAGCAAAAGTGATAACCCTCATGACAACTAGTAATAAAAAATGGATTCACAGGGTTTTCCCCTTATAGTGAATTTGTCTTAATTTCAATATGGGCTGACTATAATTGGACATTAATTTTTAAGTACAGTTGTGGCATTACACCACTGATATAGCGCTGTTTCCTTCAACACAAGTGTCAGTGAAGTTCTATTTCAAATTATTTCTGCAGTCGTTTTTAATAGATTTTCTTGCCAAAAATATATTTTAAGGTTTGTTTAAACACCATCTTAGCTACCATGATTTTTTTTTCATTTTACATGGTTCTATAATGAATATGACATTCTTTACCGGTTTTTGATTTTCCTGCAGATATGAATTTTGTTTGGCTTTGCTTAACATCGTGTGGTCTACAATCACTAAGTTCAAAGCTACAATTCAAAAACTGTATGGGCATCACACACCCATCCGCCACTGATTTCCACTTAAACAAGACTGATATCTTGATCGATGTATGCAAAGGAGAACGATGAGAACTGAGGATCTAGCAGTACCTCTTTATCAAAGTTAGCTTTGGTGAACTCAAGCGAGTTGAGCAGTGCATTAGTGGCTGCGAGTTTGACATTGTTGCTGGGCTCCTCCTTCCTCATGCCCTGGATGATAGCCGTCAAGATCTGGTTGGCATTTTCCTGCAGATGCTCCGGATCCTGACAAACAGTTCAAACAGTTTGAACGAGAGATCTTAACATGTAAAGGGACAAATGTCTGAGCCAAGGACTTACGATATCCTGGCAGATATATCCAATGGCCTCCAGCGTGGACTCTTTCATGTGTTCTGTGCTGCTGGGGTCAGTCACATTGGCCACTAGCTGAGGGATGAGCTCTGGCCACTGATTCACCGGGATCTCAGCACACGCAATTCCAGCCACACACTGAGACGCCGAACTCGGCCTGTAAGTCTCCGTGCCGAGGGTCTGCAAGACCTGTTAAATATATACGCTTTATTTGTATACCGTGTGCACAAGTGGAAATAGTTATGGTGCTAGACTCAAAGACGTCTCATGCTTACAAAGTTCTTGATCTCTCTGCGAGCACCAGAATCGATGGCCAGCCATCGCTGCTGGTACTGCGTCTTCACTTCAGGATCTTTAGATGTCAGAGAGTTCTTCACCTGCAGACCGGCAGCCACACGAGCCACCTGTGTGTTCCCCGGATTGGCCAGAACCTTCGACAGTTCCACCAGGAACGTCGGCTGTCAGAAACAAACGATGCACGCAGGAATCACTTGTCTGGTATTCAAATATGATGCCGTACGAGTCGGCCACGTCACTTCCTAAACTTGCATACTCAGATTAGTGTTCTTCACTGGTGTTCACATGCAAAACAGCTGCTGGTTAGCTAGTAAAGCAACTTTAAGAAACAGATGTGTTGTTTTCTACACTTTTATTATGAAAGAGTGATCCTCAACACAAGATACGTATGAATCTGCATCATATGGGCTTTACTACATGACCTCCAGCTTTCTGTTCTGTTCTTAAAGAAACCAGAAGGATCCGAGATGAGAGACTTTTATTATGTGTGTAATCTCAAGTGTGTTTTGTGTGTGTGTGATGCTTGTAATCTCAAGTGTGATGTTGTGTGTGTGATGTTGTGTGGGTGTTTGATGTTGTGTGTTTGCTGTTGTGTGTGTTTGATGTCGTGTGTGTGTGTGTGTGTGTGTGTGAGATGTTGAGTGTGTTTGATGTCGTGTGATGTTGTGTGTGTGTGTGATGTCATGTGTGATGTTGTGGGTTATGTGTGTGTGATGTTGTGTTATGTGTGATGTTGTGTGTGTGAAGTTCTCATCTCACCAGATTCTCAATGGCCGCCTGCTCCAGAAACTTCTGCGCCGCCTCCAGTTCATTTCGATCTATAATCACAAATCACGAATGTTATAATCACAAATCACGAATGTTATAATCACAGATCACGAATGTTATAATCACAGATCATGAATGTTATAATCACAGATCATGAATGTTATAATCACAGATCACGAATGTTATAATCACAGACGATGAATGTTATAATCACAGATCATGAATGTTATAATCACAAATCACGAATGTTATAATCACAGATCATGAATGTTATAATCACAGACGATGAATGTTATAATCACAAATCACGAATGTTATAATCACAGATCACGAATGTTATAATCACAGATCATGAATGTTATAATCACAGATCATGAATGTTATAATCACAGATCACGAATGTTATAATCACAGATCATGAATGTTATAATCACAGACGATGAATGTTATAATCACAGACGATGAATGTTATAATCACAAATCACGAATGTTATAATCACAGATCACGAATGTTATAATCACAGATCATGAATGTTATAATCACAGATCATGAATGTTATAATCACAGATCATGAATGTTATAATCACAGATCATGAATGTTATAATCACAGATCATGAATGTTATAATCACAGATCACGAATGTTATAATCACAGATCATGAATGTTATAATCACAGATCACGAATGTTATAATCACAGATCACGAATGTTATAATCACAGATCATGAATGTTATAATCACAGATCATGAATGTTATAATCACAGATCATGAATGTTATAATCACAGATCATGAATGTTATAATCACAGATCACGAATGTTATAATCACAGATCATGAATGTTATAATCACAGATCATGAATGTTATAATCACATTATTACTCTCCCGCCAAATACTCATCACAGTCATCCGAATGCGCGTGAATAAACCTGTGAATGACACGTCACTTTATGCACGTGACGTCATCTTCACAGTCACACGTGAGAAACAGAAACAGAGGTTTGAGAGATTTAAGTCCTGATGTGAAGCCATGCTAACCATGCTAACGGCTAGTCACTTCCTGACTAACATGCTAACCGGCTAACTTCATCAGAACTCAAATGTGATGTCGCGTGAACATCACAGCGTGATTGTGTGCGCGTGAACACACAACTGATCGAGTGTAGTCACGGATTCCTTGATTAAGATGATGTAAGTTGAGTGAAATATGAATGAAATCAGCGACAGGCCGGCAAACACACACACACACACCCTAACACAACACACACACAAACACACACACAACAGTGTGAGAGAAGTGAAGATCATGAGATGATTGAAAGTGTGTGTTTGTGTGTGTTATTGTGTGTGTTCACTCAACATGTGTGAGTATTGGTGAGGCGCGTGGCCTGCTCTTGATTAGCCGCCCGCTAACATGCTAGCACGCGCACACACACACACACACACACACCACACACACACTTTAACACACACATCCTGAGAGGAATCCTGACCCACGCGTGAACACGAGTGTTGTGTACCTGGAGACACAGTTTTCTCGAGGATTGTGATGAGCTCCATTCTGAGAGATCTCTGCAGTGACGGGAGCAGAGAGAGAGAGATATCCGTTCACAGTTAAACACGTCCACGCGTGACACAGAACTCTATCGTGACAGATTCACGCTTTCTTCGCGCGCGGTTAAGCGCTTCTTCTCGTCTGCCGACGTCGCGAGGAAAAGGCCGCGCGGAACTCCCGCCCGCGAAATGATATCACTGACTGACGTCATCAAACCCCGCCCCACACCCGGCGTCGCTGCGCAGTGATGACGTCACAGTATCGCGAGAGCTGAACCCTGATAGGACACTTTGAGGAAGGAGAAACAAAACTCTTTTTATTTTTATTAACAAGTTTATTTTTTAAACATCAAACTCAAACTTTAGATAGTAACCCGAAGTAATATCTTATCTCAGACTAACAAATAATATCACTGCACAACATGAAGAATAAATGTGTTTTTATTGAACATGAAGTGAAAATATCTCCTGCATCATTTGAAAATTAACATATTCTGCACTTATCCATTTAAAACACACACACACACACAAACACACACACACACACACACACACACACACAGACACACACACACACAAACACACACACACACACACACAAACACACACACACACACACACACACACACACACACAGACACACACACACACACACACACACACACACAGAGACAAACACACAGTCAGACACACACACACACACACACACACACACAGACAGACACACAAACACACACACACACACACACACACACACACACACACACACAGACAAACACACAGACACACACACACACAGACAAACACACACACACAGACAGACACAGACAAACACACAGACACACACACACACACACACACACACACACAAACACACACACACACACACAGACAGACAGACAGACAAACACACAGACACACACACACACACACACACACACAAAGACAGACAGACAGACACACACACAGAGACAGACACGCACACAGACAGACAGACACACACACACACACACACACACACACGTTTTCTCTCAGATTGCTGCACTGATAGCTGCCCTCTGCTACTAGTGTGTGTTCACTACTCACTGGATGAGTTAAATACAGAGGTCACATTTTGGGTATGGGTCACCATATCTGACAAATAGCTCCTTTTTACTTTTGACTTTTGTAAACATATGAAAAAGAGCTGTTGTACATCCATTCTAAATCATCAACATCTTCTGGAGGTCTATTAGACATCTGATCACATTAATCCAACTAGATCTATGTGTACTTCCAGAAAGTCAACTCTAAGTTCCAAAGTTATCTTCTATCATACTATTGGTGTTTATGGTCACTAAAAACTAAAGATGCTCTGATCGATTGGCATCGCCCCATAACTACATTATCAGCCTGGAGCAATCCTCCCTAAACTTGGCCTGTTTTCATACCTCAATCGATGGATAAACTTAAATGATTTAATACTCTGTTACAGCAATGAATCCATGGTAGTACTTTTTCTAAAAGAAAGTGAACAGCTTATATATCAGTTACATGTTTATCAACCACAATCTGGTTCGGTTTGAACTCCTGCCATCACACAGATGATACAGAACATTACGCAACAGAACATCCAGATACAAAAACAGCTTCTAACAGGCCTGTGTCTAATACACTTATGTTAATAAAGTTGTAAGTGCAATATAACAATGTACAATATCTCCACCTGTACACTTCATGTAAATGTGTTAGAATTTTATGGTTATATAAATGCAAAATACACTATTATACTATCATTCTTGCAGACACACTTGTGTGTATTACTTATATAAATTTTTTATGTATATTTTATTTACGGTCTACTTTTCTATCTGTGTTGTGTATTCTGTTTTTAAAAGCTCCCATAACAACAAAAAATTCCTTGAGCATATTTGACTTAAAACATTAGAATCTGCATCAGTATCGACCGATCACCATGACTGATCCTGATCGGAGCATCGCTTATTAAAATGACTTCATTTCAACTTATCATTTAAATATCATGGTGATATTCATCTGTCTTCCTGATTTATTTCTCAGGAAGCTTTACATATTAAGTTCAATAATGGATCTATTGTGTTCTATAAACCTCTTAAAGAACTAAAACAGCATTTCAGGTTAAAACACAAAATCCACATCACCCAGCATTTTTTCAAATCAAAGGTCTTGATGTAGCGACACTATGGTCAACTTATATTTGTATAAGTCAGATAAAACATTTTATTGATTAAACACAATCTGCTGTTGTGGTTTACACTAATCTTAAAATGCAGGCATTCAAGTCAATATTTTATTTAACATAATTCATATTGCAGTCATTGTGAACAGCCGGGATTTCAATATACACAACAGAACTGTAACATTTTACGCAACCATTCCGAACCCCGCGGCCCTCCCTCTTCATGAAAATCCTCTCCCACCCGTTCCCGACCATGAAAACTAGAATAAAACATATAATTCTCTCCCAATCCCACAACAGCCCATTTGCATACGAATCCCATCAATGGTAACCGAGTGCAGTCCTTAAGTCTGTCAGGCCTGCCAATCAGTCAACGTTTTCTCGATTGGTCGAATGTGATACTGTACACGACTTGTTTTTTCAGAAACCTAAACGAGTGACTATTTAATGCGGTCGAATATGTGCGATGCAAGGCGGGTTTCCCCGTCACCGTAGCCCAAACAACATCAGTCCTCATGCCTTCATATTGGAATGCAAGAGAAGTGTAAATGATTTCAATACATCTCTCTCGCATAGATCACGTCTGTGAGTGGGGAGGGGGGTAAGTAAGCATGTGAAGCTCGGCAAAAAAATAAGAAAGTAAGGAAAATACAAACAGTGGGTACCAGCATAGTGGCAAATACGTCTGAATTCTCTGAGCGACGATCACTGACCAGCCTTTCAAAGCCTATTCCTTTACAACCCACCCGCGCTGAGCCCGTCCCGTGAGAAAACCCCCGCCCCCCTAGCTCTCCTCCGTCAGTGTGTCAGTCAGTACTGTTCAGCGCATGTAAACGATAAATGCATTCTGGGATGTACAGGCCAGTGGACTCGGGATTATTTCAGACAGCGCTCAAAGTAAGTGGCGCCCACGTAGCCTCCTCTCAGAGATCTCTGAACGTTCTGCTCGAAAAGCCGCCGGTTCGTCTGTAGCACCTCTGCTGCCTCTTTGTTCAATGGATCTTCAGGATTTGGCTCCTAAAATTGGGACAAAGATGGAACCATGAATAGAAAAACAGATACGTGGCTGAGATTTCACTCTTAAGGCAATCAGGAAAGAAGAGTCAATAGCATCTAAACAATTCGAAGTTGTTCTGAGAGATCACTTTATACCGTTAATGTCACATATCTTTTATCCTGATAGCAGTGGTATATGACAAGGTATGCAGTATATGAGTCCTCAATGAATATTTTAAGTATATAAATGAATCAGATGCTATCTCAAAGGAACCAGATTCAGAACATCTTGGTCCTGAAAATGAGGAAGAGTTTGCAGAAAAAACTGTAGTTGAAAGTTCTTGTTGGGTTTTAAATGTCAAAAAGAACAACAACTTTAAAGAATAATAAACTTACGAGGAACAGATACTGTAGTCCATATATGATGGAGTTAATGGTCAACACTGGCTTCCAGTCTTCTCTGAAACATAACGTAAACTTATTTCAATCTGAGGAACTATTCATCCTACGACTGACACCGCGTACATCAAGATCATTTTTTCAAACACACTTGAATCCACGGTGAAATCACAGCCAAAAACACATCTTACATTTCATATATACACACATATAATTTGTAAAACTTATATAAATTATTAAAAATAGTTAAATTTGCGATTTTTGCTTTATTTGCAACACTTAGGAGTGAAAAGATTTGAAAACAAAGTTTTTAATGGTTCAGATTCATCTGGGTAATATCTTGACCCCAATAAAGTATTTTGATAACATCTAGAAATTTAAATAAATTCTTAAGTAATGAAAAAACATGTTCACACTAGCAGGGGACTGTTGTTGTAAAGTGTGTTAAACAAAGATATTCAGGAGAAATATGAAGAAACTGCACACAATACCTTAAAATATTTAGACAGACATTTCCTTCAAGATCAATGTTGGGGTGATAAACCATTGTTTCACATTTGACTTTTGGAGGGTCGTGGGGATATCCCTGGCCTACCTGTAAAAGAGAATCATTACTTAACTCTATTTTGTTATTTGTTTCTTCAGAAAACTACAAACCATTGGCAGAGAATAAAATAATAATTCATAAAGGTGTACAATTGTAAATCCTTTTTGTATTGACAGCAAAGAAACTTCATAATCTATTCACACAAAAAAACATTGCCATTGATATTTGCTGCGCCACTTATAAAGGCAATTCATAGCAAATAAGCAAAATTAACGGATTGTCAACAGTAAGAAGGAAAATGTTACGGGGTAGCTAAAGTCATGTTACAAGACACATCCCTTAAATGCTTTTTTAATGCTGTCAGATTTTAGAAATGCAAAAACCAAGATGGCATAACTTTGTGCCATCAGCTATTAGATTCTATGAAAAAACATTATACATATTTCTTTTTATATGTGAACAGGCCATTTGCAGACAACGGAAGTAAGGTAGAATAACAATTTCTAATAAAAACAGCAAAACTTGTTCTCTTCATCGAAAAAATCTATCAAAAATAATCCGCAAAAAGGGTATTGAGCTATTTGTATGAGCAGAAAAATCTTGAGCATTCAACGATGTAAAATATTTACCTTAAAACTAAAGACAAACTTCCCTCCTTTGTAGAATCCCTGCAAAGTGAACAGAGAAAAGCACGAGTTATCTGAATGTATGTTTATCTGATACTCTCTCACAATACAAGAGGTAAACTGGGGATGGTTTTCTTTGTTATAAAAATTACTGACACTTTCTTCAAACACATCATTTTAAAATAATACATATAAAATGATACATCACAACCTGATCAAATACTTAACTCCTCAGCAAATCAGTGCGAGGTTTCAATACTTATATATGTGCGCATGTTTACAACTCATCATATTGTCTTGACAATTTTCAAATGATTAAATAAAATGTGAAGTGAGTTTAAACACACTGCTGGGCTCGTTCTCAACTCCTGAATGAGCAAACGTGAAGAAGAAGAAGAGCGAAGGATGTCAAACCTCATCTGGCGAGATGATGAGTTTAAAGTTGAGCAGATCGTCCTGGTCGGGGAAA
>CM065674.1:4900729-4913229 GCA_033220385.1 Triplophysa yarkandensis
ATTTAAGAAAACGATGTATTGATGTAGACGAGAAACTTCTGAAGATTTCTGTGAATTAAAATGTTCAAACCAGAACTTACTTTACTAATGCAATAAAAACGATGCTCTAAAACCTTTAAGCAAGACCTCATATTAGTATTTGACCCCCCAAATGTTGATGTGTGTTATAAGTATATTAAAAACTCATGTCTTTGCGTATTCGGCTGGTTTATATACACACTGTTACATGGTTTATGATTGGCTTTTAAGATATGTATTCTCTTCAGTCTGTGATCCATCAGTACAGAAATATTTAACATTTTATGACATCATTCATTCAGTAGTCAACGGTCTTGAAAGTCTAGTTGGATATCAGGTAAAGAAATGTAAGCATTCTAAAAATTGAGCATTTTAAAGATAATATTTCATGAGAGCATTCTATTTAGTTGTTTGTGTGGTTGTAGGTATGAAGGTCTGATGTCATGTATGTGTCTGTAATGATGGTTAATGTGTTTGTATGTTTGTCAGTTGAATGCAGAGGGGATGTCTGGCAGTAAGGCGCTGGGAGGGGCGCGGCGGCGACGGACACGTTGCCGGCGCTGTCAAGCCTGCATGCGGACCGAGTGCGGCGAGTGCCACTTCTGCAAAGACATGAAGAAGTTTGGTGGCCCGGGGCGGATGAAGCAATCGTGTCTGCTCAGGCAGTGCACCGCGGTAAATAAAGCCTAGCCCGGCTACACTCAGATGTTGTCTTACGTGTGTTACAAGTGTCTGTTTCATGACCTGTTGTGATGTCGTCCTCCAGCCAGTGTTGCCTCACACGGCCGTGTGTTTCGCGTGTGGTGAAGCGGGGAAGGAGGACACGGTGGAGTCAGAGGAGGAGAAGTTTAGTCTGTCTCTGATGGAGTGCACCATCTGTAATGAGATCATTCATCCCAGCTGTCTGAAGGTCTGTGTGTGTGAGAACATGACTGATGTCAACTCTTTCTCTTACCCCTGAAATGACCAAACTGTCTCCTGTAGATGGGTAAATCTGAAGGCATCATTAATGACGAGATCCCAAACTGTTGGGAATGTCCAAAGTGCCATAAGGAAGGCAAAACCAGTAAGGTAAGAATGGTTGGTAAAAGTGAGATTGTCATACATTTAGAAAAAAGTCCTTGAGATAAAGTTTGTGCGATGGAATGACAAGAGTGTGTGCATGTTAAGGATCAGGGAGACGGCTTAGGGAAGAGGCGAATGGACAACGGAGAAGTGAGTCGCTGGAAACTGACCGATGATCCGCCGCCGAGTAAAAAGAAGCCACCGTCTCTGGACGATACAGCCCGTCAGGATGGACATAAACGCAAGAAAGAGAAAGATCTGCCTCAGGAGAGCGCTTCCAAAAAAAAAGTCAGTCCTGTTGAATTTCTAGATATTCTTTGGTGTGAAAATGTTTGGGTTTGGACGTGGAATCTAATAAATAAATAATAATGAATGTGATGTATATACACAACCAAGGACAGAAAGTAAAGACACTAGTTATCTAGTTATCTATACACACGTCTATGTATGGTTGATTAATTATGACAATGATTATAATCATATAGTAGATATCATGATTATTTAACACTATTACATGTAAAAATTTTTTTACAAACATTATATTCAACGCAATAACAATTTAATTGAAAGTTAAGGTAATTAAAAGATAATGTAACATATATTTATAATTGACTATCGATTAAGATTAACTGCACAACCCTCTTTCTTTGTACACGTATATATATATTTTGTAGACTGTTGCTTATACATGCTTTTATGTCATCTTTTATGATAATTTTCAGTGTCATTGTGTTATAAAGCTACATTTGGTTCATTTTTCAAGAACTGGAAAACAGCTCAACAGAAATCTATTTTCTAACAAAAATACAAAAACAAATTGACTTTATACTTTGATTATTTGGGTAAAATTTTTACGGTAGAAAGAAACATTTTAACACTCTACAGGATGTTTTTGTTAACAATTCTGCCTCTCATGGTGGATCTCTGAGCTCTTATGATCTAAATGAGCAATCATACATTATTTAACAGCACAGATCTGTGTTCCTGATCGCTGTCTGTGTTTTTATTTCTAACAGATCAAGGGCCCCAGGGATAAGCACCTGAAAAAGGTATGATTGTTATATGCTTAAGACTTATTGTTTGAAAAGACTCTCATAACGTCACTTCTGTTTCATCACAGAAAACGAAACCCAACTCCTCCGACTCCTCTGAAGCAAACGGACCAAATGCATCTTCAGCTGGTGGTCACAGTTCTAGTGCAGTGCAGACTTCGACTGCCAGCCAGGACCAGCGCTCTCATCATCGTGAGAAACTTGAGCGATTTAAACGCATGTGTCAGCTGTTTGAGCGAGTGCAGGACTCCAGTTCTTCCTCATCATCCAGTTCCGAAAGTGACTCTGAATCTGTCTCTGAATCACCGTCTCCTGCCGGTGCCTCTGAACCTTCCTCGCCTGCTCCCACGTACGGAAACAGTGGTGCCCGCGAGCGCAACCGCCGCCTGGCAGAACTGGGCTTCAGTGCCAGCGAGGACTCTGAAGGTGAGAGTTTTGTAGCAGAGAAGGAACAAGACAATGTGGATGAGACGCAGCGGCGTCGAGGAGAGGCGGCGCACAGGGTACGCAAAGTGGCTATGGACATGGAAGCTGATGATGAGGATGGTTCAGGGGACCGTGCTCGCAGAACCTCTGCGCTGGCACCATCATCACCGTTGTCATCGACGCAAGCACCGCCCGGGGCACACGGGCTTACACCCGAGGGCGTCTCCTCGTCCAAGCGCACTAACGGACAGGAGGCACGAAACGGCCGCACGCGGGCGGGTGGTCGAGAGACTCAAGAGAAAGAGAATTCCAATAGCGGTAGCGTTGCCAATCACAGGCACGGAGCCGTAAAGTCTGTGCGTGGGAGCAAGATTCGCAGCGGGAGCCGGCAAGGCCAGAACATTTCCTCGAGTAAGAGCGCAGGTACGCCGGCAATGGGTTCGGGGACTGCGAATGGCAGTAGTGCCTCATCTAACCTGTCTAACGCTGTCAGTGGTTCGCTGGCGTTGCATCGCTCTCAGCAGTCTCGCTTAGCGCCCACACGCTCGCAGTTAGTGAAGCGTAGCCCTGCCGCCGTCCCCTCGCCTCCGAGGCCCATACAGATGGAGCGACACTTGGTTCGACCTCCACCTGCCTGCCCCGAGCCGCACTGCTTGCCATTGGATTGCGGCGCTTCGCATGTGCTGCCGAGGGAGGTGTGGCTTCGTGTCTTCCAACACCTTAATCAACGACAGCTGTGTGTCTGCATGCGTGTCTGTCGCACCTGGAGCCGCTGGTGAGATAGTTGGCCAATAATCAGTCAATAATACTTTAATGTAACCCCTACAGGTATATAATTATTATTATTATAATTCAGCACTTTCACTCAAGTTCCTCAACCCTTACTTGATACTAGGAAACATTGTTTGAAAGGAAACTTATGAGCTATTGTGAGTCACAGTCATTTATCAGTCGCGGTACATCTTAAATTTATATATACAACATATACAACCATGCAATAGGGTAAGGCGTTGGTTAAGGGTAAGTTACATGTAATTAGGCATCATTTACATTACATTCATGTAATGTATCACAAGATGACCTTGAAATAAATTATTATCATTGTTTTTATTTGCAGTAAATGGAAAAGGGACAAAGTAGCCAAAACTAAAAAACAATGTTTGCAAAATACTACAGCGAAAAATAAAGGTCATATTCATGTATAAACAACAGAATAGTTGTATATGTTTAAAATCTGTTAAAAAGGTATATATGAGGAAATCTTTTCACAACATTCATGGGGTGTAAGTGTTTTCTCAGACTTGTACATCGCTGCTGGAGGTTTTTTGTTGAGATTTAACACACACTGGACTTAACAGTGGACTGGGCAGGGTTGTGAATGATCGCATAGTGTTTAAAAAAAAACTTTTAAATCCTGATAATTCACAATTGTTTCCAAATGTATGCAGAAACAACATACAACCTGTTTTTATATTTCTTTACACTAGCATTGTACACTGTATTTCTTTACAATGCGTATGTTTATATTTTAATATTTACCCAGTTCATCTTCACAGGGTTCATTTTACAACAAAGGTTCTTCACAAAGATTTTCTAACACTGACCATACAAGTATGTTTTAGCGTGGATTGTTTATTTTTTGGATAGTTGCTGTTCAAGTGTGGGTCAGTATATTTGACATTATAGCTGGATTAAATGTCATAATACACAGTAACTTTATATAAGCACATGTGTAGCTCTTTGGTCAGCTAAAGAAAAATCGCTTCATACGAGTACAGAACACCGTATGATACTAAATCAGAATCTTGTCCATTTTGTAAATAATCCACACCAAAATAGACCGTTAATAACGTTTTATATACGCTTCATTGATCAGCATTGACATATAGCTTTCATTCACAGTTTTTATAAAACTGACTTTAACAAAATTGAATTTTTAAAGGCAACCTAATCCAGAAAATCCCTTCAAGTGTTATTATTGTGTTTGGAGTGTGTGAGATCCCCAACAGTCGTCTCAAATGAATCTGCAATGTGATGTCACATTGATTAGGCTCCGCCTATGACAAATGATTTTAAGATAGGAGAGTGTTTTTTGTCAATTTATGTTACTGCTCTCTTAACTTTAGTTGTTACTGGAGGCAAAGGCTCAAACAGCATAGCGATTTCTGCTTGAGAGGGACAAAGACAAGCAGCTCATTAACATTTAGAGTACAGAGTAATAATAGATCTGTGGTATATCAGTTATAGAACATATATTATGTTCTTACTGTAAGTTTTATTCTCTTATTTAGTTGAAATTCGAAATTAACAAATGACGACATAGAGCTTCAATTCAAGCAGTTATTTTGTGAGAAATCTCTGAGTGTGTGTATGATTGTGTTTGTTTGACAGGTGCTGTGATAAGAAGTTATGGACACAGATTGATTTGAGTCGTCAGCGCTCCATAACTCCCATAATGCTGAGCGGTATTATTCGCAGACAGCCAGTGTCTCTTAACCTGGGCTACACCAATATCTCAAAGAAGCAGCTGATGTGGCTGATAAACCGTTTACAAGGTAAATTTACATTTACATTTACATTTAGTCATTTAGCAGACGCTTTTATCCAAAGCGACTTACAATAGTCGAGGAGACAATGAAGCGGTAAATAGCCGATACAACAATAGGTGAACAAGTGCTACAACAATGTTACCGAGTTACACAGAGAGAGAAGTTACAAAAGAAGGTTTTTTTTTGTTTGTTTTTGATAGAGTGAGTAGTTAGAAAAGAAGTGAGTTAGTGAGTTAGGTGTAGCCGGAAAAGATGAGTTTTTAGGAGTTTTTTAAAGATAGAGACCGAGTCTGACAAGCGTGAGGCCAGAGGCAGATCGTTCCACCATCGAGGAACTGAAGCAGAGAACGTTCGAGAGAGAGAGAGAGATTTCTTACCCTTTTGAGCTGGTACCACAAGTCTCAGCTCATTTGCGGAGCGCAGAGATCTTGAGGGCCTATATCTTTGTCTTTGTCTATACCTTTATCTTTATATAAATCCCACCTGCTGATGTCACCACAGCTCAATATGACACACTGCTTTATGTCATGTGTTTCTTTCCTCAGGCCTGCTGGAGTTGAATGTGTCGGGCTGTCCGTGGTCGTCGGTTTCAGCACTGTGTCAGTCTGTGTGTCCGTGTCTCCGCCTCCTGGATCTCAGTCGAGTGGAGGATCTCAAAGACTCGCACCTTAAAGAACTGCTGGCTCCGCCCTCTAATGACACACGTTCAGGTCTCTTAATTTCACACTTTTTGATTTATTTATGTGTAATGTGTGGATTCAAGCTTGTGTCATATGCACATTTTTTAAGAGATTGATCACTTTTGTTTCTGATGGAGGCTGTCCTGGTATTGTGATTGTGTGACAGTTTTACCGGGTCATGTGAGTGTGTGCTGGGACATCAGTCCTGTTCTAGATGAACTGACTGTAAGTTTTGTTCCCAGCTCATGGAGAAAATCGGGGCGGGCGTTTCCAGAATGTGACGGAGCTGCGGCTGGCTGGATTGGACGTGACTGACGCCGTGTCGCGGCTCTTAGTGCGATACCTGCCTCATCTGACCAAACTGGACCTGAGTCATTGCTGTCACATCACAGATCAGACCATCTACACATTGACATCACCAATGTCACCGCTCAGAGAGAGTCTGACACACGTCAACCTGTCAGGTATACACCTGCACTTCATCAGACAAACAACAACCGCTATAGAATTTCTGCCAGATGCATATTTATGTTCTAATCATTGGCAGCTTGTGTTGTCACAATCAAACCATACGTCTATGACAAAACAAATGTATGTTGGTGTGTTTCAGGTTGTGTGAAGGTGACAGAGCAGTGTCTGTCTCTGTTGCGTCGCTGTGTATCGCTTCAAAGTGTTGACCTGCGTTCATGCGGCACGCTCGCACCGGACATCTGCCAACTGCACTGCTTCCCCTCTCCTGAAGACAGACTGCTGCTGAAGAACAGCTAAAAACACACACTACACAAAACATGTCATCATGAGACTGACAAATCAAATCCATGTACATATATAATTTCTAGCTCTGTGTGTGCGTGCGTGCGTGCGTGTGTGTGTGTGTGTGTGAGTGAGTGTAAGTGTGTGTACATTTGTAGTTTGCTGTAAATTATCCACCCATGGACACAAATCCTACCCCCTCATCTTGAAATCCTGCCACAGAAGCGCTCCCTCTCCTCTCTTTCCCAGAATGCAATGCTAAATTAACGCGAGTGTGGAACACGTTGAAGTTGAATGTGACGGTTAACATCTGAACAGTGTTACAGCATGGGGTGACCAAGTGTCATTTCCTGCTCCGGGTCGGGACATCGGCTTACGCTTGCTCATGTGCCATTCATCGTCCACTTTCTGCTCACTATTTCTCTTGTGTTTGTGTCATGACGCACTGAGTGTGTCAGGATCACAGGTTCAGTATTAGAACCCAAAGCAAGCTGAATACACCCAACTTCATCATCCACACAACTCTTCCACCATATCATGTGCCGTCCGCTCTGATTTGACATTTCTTCCTAAAGCGGCTTGTGTTTATTCTCCTGCAGCTTCCAGAATGCGATGCATGTCAACATCTTGCACTGACTGTATTTCTTGCTCACTTTAATTCAGTATTGGGTCCAGTACATCATCGCTAAATGTGAAGAACTGACAGAATTCCATTTCACAGACGGCATCAACTCTTACAAAAGACGACGATGTAGTTGCAACTGCGAAACCTGAAAAATCTTTATTGTAATGTTTTTTTCCATGTACATTTTAGGTGATTTCTGATCATGTTCAACGGCGTTTGGATCTGAAACGACCCGTGCGTAAATAACGGTTACATATCAATCACTGACTTGAAAATATGTTTGTAGTTTTGAACGGAATCTAAATGAAGCATTCAGATGAGGTTTTAATAAGTGTTAAATATGGTTCACCTTGATGTGTTTTGTGCAGGTTCAAAGGCCACGTTACAGATTTGCCATTTCTGAACTAAATCAAGTATTGGGTTTGGATCCATATGACTATTTCTTGCCAAAATGTCCTATTTTTCTTTTTTCTATTTTTGTTGTTTTTCATATTTCTTCCATTGCATTGATCGAAGTGATTAAAGATAGATAAAACAATGATAAAACAGAAACTCAAGGCAGCTACTATCAGAGTGACTACTGTAAAATGTCTAACTAAATAAAGACAGTGGGGTTGTTTTTATATGTTCTCTTCTCATGATTTTCATGTCTCTTACACAATCACTAAATTAAACACAAATGAACATGCATGATTTTGCAATAAGAAATGTATTTTAGGACTACATTACTGCAAAAAGTTGACAAAGAAAAACTTTCATTATGTTGAAGTTCTTTGATATAATCACTTTCAGGTGTTTTACAGTGATAATGGCAGAACTCTTTGTTATTGTAGTTCTTATAGTAAACTACTGCAATGGACAGTTAAAGCGAATAATGCAGCATAAAAGTACGAAACTTATAATAGTGAAGATTTATTCATTTCAATCAGAACTCGTAACTTATTTGGTGTTTCCAACAAAATGTACTGTTGAAGAATTCTCCAAGAATGAATTTGTTACAAATGTATTGAACCTGTATATATATATATATATATATACACCTATGATATTTCACGAAACATCTGATGATAGAGTCCAGACAACAGATCAATGACACTTCATTCATTGTTGGAAATCCGTGGAAAAAATGTACAATAAACCCAACAAATGGAGAAAGGACACCTCTTTAGAGATCATAAATGATAGAACAATTTGTGAAGAATATGCACTGTTACGAATGTGAAGATTCATTTATCTGACTTAGGAGAACTATGCAGTAAAATTTGGAGATAACACAAATATTTCCACCTGACCCGTCAGTCTGGGCCTAAGCAGTCACTAAAAGTCTTTAGGTATAATGCATACATTGTTCAGAATGTGCATTAGAACACATCATACTGAGTAAGAATTTTAAATACATAGTTTAACAATCCATTTATTGTGTAATAATGTTTTAAAAGTGATCACTATTATTCATGACACATACAAATGTATTACAAGTGGAAGGCAATATATATTCCTAATGAACATTCATGCAGGTCTGTTTATTAGCTCTTATCTTAAAGAATCTACAATGATTTGTCATATAGATAAATAGATACATAGTGTGATTTCTTTAATAACTTAAACATTGCTTTCACATGATGTCATCTCATCACTGGTGAAGATTCAGCGACAGCTGACTCGACCAATAACAGTAGACTATAGCATTTGACCAATCAGAGTACACTGGGATGCGGGGCTTAAAGAGTCATGAACTAACACAGAGTGTTTATCAGACATCAGGAAAGATGACAAACAATAAACTCAATAAGAAAACTCATGAGTTCTGCGCAAGTCGAGTGGCATTTATGAATAGTTGAGGACACAAGTTAATGATTATTATGTATATCACTCTCTGAGGGACACCAAACTCTACATTTTAAACATTCAACATCATTCATTGGCTTGTGTTTGAGATGTTGGTCATTCAGGGACAGACACGGACATCAACACCAGTGGCACATCTTTATCACCTGTGCCAAACAACGGGTACATTTTCTCCGAGAACTCTGCCGTTGTGAAGGTGTAGAGCTCTGAACCCGTCTTGGCGTTATAGAAGATGAGCTGACCCTCCTCACAGTCCAGATAAACACCGACCCGTCTCAGACGACCCGTCACTTTAACCTTTACAGGAGGAGGAGCTGTGAGAGCTCTTAAATGATTCCCGCTCCACCAGATCGTGTAGTAACCGCTGTCAGGACTCATGTCAAACAGGCCTTTCCTCTGAGAGGAGTCCCGTACCACTCCTAACTTCCAGTCTTTATTCTCCCCAACATTCACCTGAAAGAAAGAAAGACATGAAAGAAATGAATGTGTCTTTGTTCACTATGAATCATCCTTAAAAAGTTGGATCATAGAAGGGATTTTTGTATAGACACAAAGTAAAAGATGGATCGGTTTGGAAAAGAAAAGCTACGGAAGACTCATTCAAAAGCGGATGGGGTTAAATGCAGAACGTAGATTTATTATCCAAATGATGCATGTGTTATTTCCACTTCATGTTGTTCAGTTAAATTATTTATATCTCATCATGTGAAGTGAAATGATGTGTTGTCCGGGGTAAGGTAGGGACTTGGGGGGCTTCGTTGGGGGGCCCAAGATTCTTTAAAGAACGGGGCTCGACCCCAGAAAGTTTGAGAAGCGTTGGATAAAAGTCAAGTGACTTTAAATGAGTTTGAAAAGTAAAAGTGTTTGTGAAAGATGTTTAACCTCCCAGTAGTGTCGTCCTGATTCAAATCCTTCTTTAGCGAGCACACAGGACCAGACGTCAAAGCGCTGGACGTTATTTCTGTAGAACTGAAGCTTCTCTCCTCTCTTCAGCTGTTTTCTGTCATCTGACAGGATGAGGAACGGGTAAGCCGTCACTGGATTCAGTGTTATGTCCTCTGAAATCAAAATCAAGTGATTCTAAGAGGGCTTATTTATTGACATTTAGTTTTTTCCTGTAATTTTGATGTGTAACATGCCGCCCAGGCATACATTACACGTGTAAAATTAAACTAGATATACTTTCTATCTAAAAGCAAAGGATTATCCACACGTGTCTGAAATGCCAAATAAGCCCCCATACTCTACATCTACGCCACAAAATCTTACAAATGTATAAAAGAGGAGACACAGAAGTGTTTGGCATGTGTGCGTTATTAAATCTATGCATTTCACCGTATACAAACTATAATATTTATTTGAGCTCGGCCATATGACACCTTTTGTCTCAACTTGAGACAATTTGTGACACAGTAAGAAACTATACAACTCACCAAGATATCCTTTGACTTTTTTGTGACCTAAAAGACAGAGAACATGAGGTTAATGTAAAAACCTGTGAATAATGCAGAAAACATCTGACAGCTCAACTGTAAAAAACATGTGAGCTGTCACATGGGATTTTCCAGCAATAAGTCCCGCTCCAAACATCATTACAGAACTCAAAACCCAATAAAAGTGGTATAACCTCGTACTGATATCTCTGTAAAGCTACGGATCAGCATGCAAACCCATTAATCTGTCAATGTACAGAATGTTCAGATCTGTCTGAATCATATCCTCTGACACATCAATACCAATTAACATCTTATGTCTCATAAATAAAATATAACACAAATACATACCTGTCTTAAATTTCCGCAAATCTATAAAACACAAGCATTAAAGGAATAAATACGGGAATAAAGGTGAATATTTCTTAGATAATGCTAGATTTAATACGTTTCTTTATTGTGCGTTTGCTTGTATGTTAACCTTTCAGTGACCAATGATCTTTCCTCCTGATGAAATGAACACTCGTCATACTTTCACTCTCTGCCAAACTCGACACTGTTACACAAACACAAACATGAAAACTCAAGTCTTTTTATTTCTCATGAGCAGAAACGAATTATACTGAGAAAGAAGTGCCTGTGATCTCCTGATGTGGGATAGAGAAACACATCTCACCCGAGAGTCTGTACTGTACGTCACCGTAGCGGATGTCATCCAATCTCTCCCGGATGTCTCCTAAAGCTCTCTTCACATGACCGAGAGAGAAGTGTAATGTCAGATCCTCTTCAGACTCATCATGCGTGTCGGTGTCCTGAACGGGACCGTTCATCTCCTCAAAACTCTGACAACAAACACAGGGATTATGTGAGGGTTTGCTGTATAGGCCTATACATGTGTGTATAATGCGGTCACATGTAGTGTTTGGTTACTCTCTCTGTGCCCTTGCCAACCAAACTGATTGTGTTTAGTAGACCAAATTGAATTAAGATTTCATGTGAAGTCTTGTTGTTTGTGTGTGTTTTGTGTTGTAGTGTGTAGACTTTCGCGTGTATGTTCATTATTGGACAGCAGTTTCAGTTTATTGGGACACAAATCTATATTCAGCCTATGAATGATGTATCCCATATTGTGTCTACTTCTTGTCACCGATGATCTCTCGTGTCGCTGGGAGTGTTTACACTTTAATTGAAATGAAACACGTGGTTTAAATGATTTAAATGATTTTCTATTAGTCGTTCTTGTCAAAAGTGATCATGTAAAGAAACACTGTTGAATGCACATATCTGAAGTTTTTTATTTAATAGTTGTGATGATTAACACTCACGGTATTAGAGAAACATTAAAGGGCTCTTATATAATCTTCTGTTTGAAATAAATCTCAATTATGGCTTTATAATCGAGCTCTAGACATTGACTTGTGGATAATGCAGCTGCAAGAATTAAATATGTTTGATGAGTTTGATCAGGACTAAAAATACCATTTAACATACCATTTTTATTTATTTATGGTGGGCATATTACAAGACTATGATGTTTTTTTACAATCTAAAAATAAGACAGGTCGTCAACAGGTTATTTTAATGCTTTGCTTTAACAGTATTTACTATACTTATGATCAGATAAATGTGTGATGGATCAGAGGTTTTGTGTCACCTTCAGAAAGCTGATGTGATCTTCTGACACAGCCTGAGCCTCCAGTCGATCCTTCCGCTCCTGCAGCTGAGCTAACCTGGATTCCAGCTGAGAGACGAGTCTCTGTCCCCGACCAATCACAGCCTCCTGTTTCCCCTGGATCCCACTGACCAGCTCGCTGCGGATCCGGTCCACAGATTGTGTGATGTTAGACATGATGTTAGACAGAAGCTGTTCCACTTCTGACAGCTCAGAGTGAGCATAACCCTATGACACAAACACAACAAGAACACTACAACTTATGCATCACAAAATATACAAATCCATAACTTATCCTCACGACTTCAACAACTACAAAAAATCTGAAAAAATAGGCCAAATTCTGCATTAAGTTCGCCTGAAATGAGTGCAAATGTTG
>CM065674.1:4918229-4920729 GCA_033220385.1 Triplophysa yarkandensis
ACTCGTGCTTTTATAAAAACCATTATAAGACCCATCAACTGTGTCTTTTCTTTACTCATTTCTGTTTCAATGTAATGATTTATTACATAATGCCATTTTTAAATCAAAACATTAGTTTTTTATTAATTAAAATATATTCTCCAGTTGATCTAATAAACATAAAAGATGATTGTGGAAGTATAATTACTGTAGGACAGTATGATGTTTTGTTAAACACTTGATGACTTGTGAATATATTTGTAATGTATAGTGAATAAAACACAACAATAATTCTGCTGAAGAGAAACTAATGTTAACTCCACAACACAATGACATGAGCTAAATCTCACTCACCTCACTCTTGTGTTCTTTTGTTGACTTTGATTTCATGTCTCGTCTTCAGTGTAAACGTGTCATTGTGTGTGTGTGTGTGTGTGTGTGAGAGAGAGAGAGGGGGGGGGGGTGGAGGGTTTGGTCTGGGCAGGTAAAGCAGTCAGGTTGGTCTGACAGGCTGTTCCAGTGTGTGTGTGTGTGTGTGTGTGTGTGTGTAGGAGATACCACACAACAATAGAAAGTGTGTTAGACAGCTGATTGACCAGAAAAGATTGTGACAATTTCACTCATCATTCATGTTTTCATAGATTATATTGTGTTGGAAAACACAAAAAGTTTAGTTAACACAAAAAAATAGTCACTAAACGGAAAAGTGTACAGAAGAGCAGTTATGTCATCACAAATACTTGACGCATCTTTCTATTAATCCTTCTTTATCTTTGGTTTATATATAATATAATATGGACGTGTAATTTACTGTTTTAAATGAGAACAATTCATAAAATCATAATTCCTAAAAATTAAACCTGTTCAATCAGGGTTAGGACATGGTAAGACCATGTTCAGATTATTTAGTACAGTTGGGTTCTTGAATTGAAAATCTGTTTGAATTATTTTGACATTTATCAGTTGTTTGTAGAACTTTTGTAAAATCAGTAAGAGGACAACACGCGTTTAAATCAGATTTTGTACCTAATATAAAAAACATCATGTGCCTAATGCAAAGACGTTTCCCAAACAAAAGGATGAATTCTCTTAAAGTCTACTTGACTAATCTTTACTAGTATTTTGGATACATTATGATGAGTGGAGTCCACACATGTGACCTTTGAACGATTAAGCCTTGCATTAAGAATGTGCGAATAAAACTTTAAAAAGTTTCACTCTACAAATAGATTGGTGAAACATTTTAAAAAAGGCCCTAGTTTTTTTGTGGAGCACTTATAACAGTAACAAATGACCACTGCAGAAAGACAATTAGACACATATTGTTTATTCAAACAAGTGCTTTAAACAAGACCGAATCAGCAGTGAGTGCATAAAGTTCATTCATAGAGCCAGTCTTGAGCGCAGCTCTTGTAAGACACGAGCTCTTCAGCTGTAAACCACAGACTGATCTCTTTATTGGCACTGTCCACAGAATCACTACCATGAATGATGTTCCTGAAAACAATTAGACATAAAATAACACCTGTTAACAAACACTATCAGGAACAGAGAATACATGACTAAACTAAACAAGTGATTCAATAATGATGTGTTATGTACTGTAAGAGAACACATTTACCTGCCCACTTCAATACAGAAATCTCCTCTGATGGTGCCGGGTTTAGAGTCAGCAGGGTTGGTTTCTCCGAGCATCACTCTTCCGGTCTTAACAACATTAAGACCTTCCCACACCTAAACAAACATACATGACCATCAATAACCAGAACACTCACAGATACACTTTTGTAATACTGCCAACACAAGACAATCACATTTCATTTACATTCAGAAGAATCTTTAAATACACTGGTTATACACATGTCTGCATGAACGCATCATCTATATTGTGTAACAGCCATGAATGTTAGGAGTCACTCACCATAGCAAGAACCGGCCCAGAGTTCATATACTTAACAAGTCCAGGATAAAACGGACGATCTTTAAGATCAATGTAATGCTGCTTCAGCAAATCTTCAGATGCCTGACATTAAAACCACATACAAACATGTATTTAATACACTTCAGAATCTGCTGCAAATACATAGTTTTGGGTTGACATTCTTTAATATTTGAACGTGTGACAAACCTGCAGGAACTTCATAGCCACCAGTCTGAAGCCCTTCTGTTCAAAGCGCTTGATGATGTCTCCCATCAGACCTCTCTGAACACCATCAGGTTTAATGGCAATAAACGTGCGCTCGGTTTTGGCAGCCATAGCACTGAAAGAGAGAGAATATAAACGACAATCAGTCAAGACTCAATGAAGAGACACTTATATACACGTATAGCGGTGAGAGAGTTTGACTCCTGGGGTTGTGGGTTTAAGTCTCGGGCCGGCAATATCATGACTTAAGTGACCTTGAGCGAGGCACCAAACCCACAACTGCTCCAGGGGCGCAACAGATTAAATGACTGCCCACTGCTCCAGGTGTGCGTTCACTACTGCGTTTCTTTGTGTGTGTGTTCGTTCACTGCCGTG
>CM065674.1:4925729-4931762 GCA_033220385.1 Triplophysa yarkandensis
ACACACACACACACACACACACACACACACACACACACACACACAGACAGACATATACACTACACACACACACACAGACAGACAGACACACACACACACACACACACATATATATATATACACACACACACACACACACACACACACACACACACATATACACTACACACACACACACACACACACACACACACACACACACACACACACACACACACACACACACACACACACACACACACACACACACACACACACACACACACACACAGACAGACAGACATATACACACACACACTACACACACACATATATACACACACACACACTACAGACACACTACAGACGCACACACACGTAAATATGTACAGTGTTCTGATGGTCATGTGATGTGTGTATAACAGAAGAGTGACGCGCTACTCGACCATGACGTCATCAGCTCTTCAGAGGAGGAGGACACAACTGAACATCCTGTCAAGAAGAAACCTGTATGGGAGGATGAAGATGATGAAGATGTGGAAGAAGAGTAAGTCACCAACGCACGCACACACACACACACACACACACACACACACACACACACACACACACACACACACACTACAGAGACACACACATACACACACACACACACACACTACAGAGACACACACACACACACACATACACACACACACACACACACACACACACACACACACACACACACACACACTCATACACATGCACACACAGATGCGCGCACACACACAGACACACAAACAAACATACACACGCAAAGACACGCACACACACACACACACACACTCGAATTCGTTGTGTGATATCACAGCGGTAATGACATCATGTTTGAGTTATGTAACCTTTATTATTTCCGTCCGTCAGTGTGGACATGACACATAGATATCGTGTGGATTATAAGAGGAGTGAAGCTGTAACTAAGATGTCCAAACAGAAGCTCCAGCAACACCTAAAGGAACAGTAAGTCATAGAGAAAGAAGAAGATAAAGCAGATCATGATGGAAATGAGACATTCATCTGTTTGTAGGTTTCGGAAAGCGATGGGTGGAACGCCCAGCTGGGCGGATGTGACCCTCAGGACAGCCAAGAAGAAAGGTGCTTGATTTTGTAAATGTAATGTTGGTCCGTTGTCATGAGAAAGTTGAAATCACTAACATTATATATCCATGTTGTTATTTCTCATGTGAAGCAGAAGATGAGCTTGATGATGATGATGAATTGATGCAGCGGACAGGAAACTTCGTCGGCTCATCCGACAGTCTCCCTAAAGGAATTATTAAGGTGTCAACTGCGTATCTGCTCATACACACACAGTAGTGTTTACTGTATATTCAAACACTGTCGTGTGTTCTGTTTGTCAGATTAAAAAGTGCTTGAATGCAAATAATGAACGTCCAGGTGACGACCGACTGACCTCAGTACAGTTTCACTCGTCCGCTCAGATTGTGATGACGGCCGGTCTGGATTGTTCTGTTTCACTCTTTCAGGTAAGCGTTAAACTCAGAATGACACCATTCATTCACATTCCCTCATCAGAATCTCAGTAACTAAAGTAGTAAAGACTCGCAACATCAGAAATGAAGCCGAAATGAGGATACAGTAAAATATTACCCGATGCATCACATGATGAGATGTGTGTTCACATATTAAATGTGTGGTTTTCTCAGTTTGAGGGTTTATAGATGAACTCTGTTTAACAGGTTGATGGAAAGACGAATCCAAAGATCCAGAGCATTCATCTGGAGAATTTTCCTGTAAACAGAGCTTCATTTAGTGCGGACGGAGAACATATTGTAGCCACAGGACTGAGAAATAAACTCTTCTACATGTATGATATGATGGAGGGTAAAATCCTCCCTGTCACTACTGTACGAGGTACAACACAACATCATTACTGTACTTCATCACACATCTCTTTCAGATTGCTGAGTGATGATTTATTTGGATTTTCATACAGACGTGTGATGATCTTGTGATGAATGTTTTTTTTCATCTGTCAGGGTTAAATGAGCAGAGGGTGAAAGACTTTGAGTTATCTTCAGATGGAAAATACCTTCTCCTCTCAGGATCATCTGGTTATCTTCATCTCATGACCATGAAGGTACAGCACACATCAAAATCGGTTACATTTATAATAGTTAAATGTTTTATTTTGCACACAACAATTACAAAATAAAATTCAAAGTTATGGTTAACATCGAGTTAATAACAGTGGTCAGTAACCACCTTTTGCTTTTCTCATCATGTGTGTGTTTTGAAGAAATATAAATGATTAACGTGCATGTGTGTGTTTTTCAGACTCGAGAAGTGATTGGCAGTATGAAGATGAATGGTGACGTGTGTTCAGCCGGTTTCACTTCAGACAGCAGTAAGATCTTCAGCAGCTCAGGTCTGTTTGACAACATTTTAGTGAGATAATCATCAGAAGAGATTTCACAAAATTAATCTGTTATTGTCTTGTACGTGTTCTAGTGGACGGGGATGTTTTTATCTGGGATGTGAGGAGCAGTAAATGTTTAAAGAAGTTTACAGATGATGGATGTGTAAGAGCGACATCATTGGCTCTGTCACGAGATGACATGTATCTGGCCTGTGGGTGAGTAACGTTTAGACGGCCACACTCCGTGCTTTTGTTGTGATGAAATAAAAGATTTTTAAATAAATAAATTATATTAAACATGTAAGTGAATGATGAACATGATTCTGCAGATCTCACTATCAATAATAATTCAATGTAAGGATTTCAGTAACATCATGAGTCAACTTTAAAAACAGTTTGTAATTTCTGGTGTATGAAATCACGTGAAGTGTGTGTTTATCGAAGGCTTGTCTGCTTGTTGGGTTTGTAGGTCTCAGTCTGGTGTGGTGAACGTGTATTCTCAGAAGGATTGTTTCCAGAAAACTGAACCCAAACCTCTGAAGGCCATCATGAATCTAGTGACAGCTGCCACATCTCTGTGCTTCAATAACACCTCTGAGATTCTGGCAATCGGATCCAGAGCGGATGATGAGGCCAATCGACTGGTACGTCACACTTCACACTATTTCTCTTAAGAGTTTATTCAACACAACATTTCTGTCCTCAAACTCTTTTGATACTTTTTTTCACCACTGTTTTGTTTCTGATGCACATTTAATAATGCTCAGGCATGATAGATCCATATAAAGATATTTAGATTTACTTGATGGCTCTATCTGGCAATATGGGGGGGGTCAGTTGTGGTCTGGTGGTTAGAGAGTTAGTCTTGTGATCTGAAGGTTACGAGTTTGATTCTCAGTGTCAGTAGATAATGACTGAAGTTTTCTTGAGCAAGACATCTGACACATGTTTTATTGTGTAGTGTTAGATGTCTATTCTACCACACTTGTAAGTCGCTTTGGATAAAGAATCTGCAAATGAATGAATGTAAATACAATTTATCAACTCTGATGTGAGTTAATACTGAAGTCTGGCAGGTAGATCCACAGAAAAGAGCAGTGATCTCTCTCTCTCTCTCTCTCTCTCTCTCTCTCTGGTCTCTCTCTCTGGTCTCTCTCTCTTTGGTCTCTCTCTCTCTCTCTGGTCTCTCTCTTTGGTCTCTCTCTCTCTCTCTCTCTCTCTCTCTCTCTCTCTCTCTCTCTGGTCTCTCTCTCTCTCTCTCTGGTCTCTCTCTCTCTCTCTCTCTCTCTCTCTCTCAGCTGAAATGTTCATGCTCAATAATATGAAATGAAATCACCTTGTTCGAGGTGTAAAGAGATTGAGTCATGGGGTTTATCATTCTTGTCTTTAGGTTCACATTCCCAGTTTCACCGTGTTCTCTAACTTTCCACTTATGAAGAAAAAGACACTCTTTCAGACTCGCTGTGTGGATTTCTCTCCCATGAGCGGCTTCTATACAGTGGCCAATAATAAAGGACATGCGCTTCTGTTCAGGTGAATACCACTCATTTCACTTCACATTTTCTCTAGATGTCTTTTTAAGTGTTTTTCTTCTCTGTGTTTATGTCCAGACTTCTGCATTATAAAAGTTTCTGAAGCTTCTGTTGCGGATTGGTCAACAACATCAATATGACTTTCGTCGGTTTCTGGATTTTTACCACATTGTTTTATAGATGTTCTACAAACTGTAGATAAAATTACTACCCATATTTTGTTTGAATTATCCAATTGATCTGTTTCGATTGTTACATAAAAAATCCATAAGAAATCCTAATGTTTGTGGTTTATTTCAAGCGCTTTCTGTAGGTTTTTATGTCATTCATTTCTATGGTTAAATGTTTTTTGCAGTTGCAGTTGCAGTTGTGAGCCAATAGAAAATATGAAACAAAAATGAAATGTCACACAAACAAACTGGCCGTTGTCTAATAACCAATTTTAATTTCAGTAACAAAATTGCCAAATATTGTAATATGCATTTTTTGAATGTGTAAACAAAAATAACAAACCATATTTATTTTATTAACATATATATAAAATTCATAACAAAACTGAAAGCATTAGTGTTCGTAGATTTACAATTTATTTGAGCCTCAGAAGTTTTTCCCCCGGACATGTTTGAGGAAGCATTGATGCAGATCAGTACTGCCCCCAGGGTAATATTAGGGGCATTGGAGAGAATGTGCTCATGTGTTTTTTGAAAAGCAAGAATATGTTTTACCAGTGAAAATCTTCAAAAAGAGGACACTTAAGGTCCTGAAATCTTTTTAAGTCATATGACAAAGCTGCCATTGGCGAGCCTGTTGTAAGATCCTTAACTGTTTTAAAGCAATGATGATAAGGCACTGACTCTCCTGCATTGGAATTGAGTAAAACATATCAGATAGCAGTTACATCATCAATTTTGCTTGATTTTTTGGGATGATTAAAGATTTCCAGTAAATTGAGCTGACGTGTCCCATGCTTGTCCTGCGGAGTGGGTTCATATGGGATACGTCCCTTCAGCGTTTAACACTTGTACTTGATGGGTGGCTATCCCTGTAAGTGGCATTACACTTATTTGTTACTCAAAAACTATTTTCGCTTTAGACCAGAAGCCTAAGCCGTTTCTTTCCGATTACCATCAGCAGCCTCCAGGCCTGTTGCTGTTTGACATATTTTACGATCTGCTTGTCACCAAGGGACTTTTCGCTAATATCATCCAACTTTCACTGAAGCCTATTGCAAGATTTCTAGCACAACTTTGGCTCAAGCAATGCAGAAAACTTTGGCAAGCATGGGTCTTCTCCTGAGGCTATGCATATGCGGGAACACATTTTCAGCAACGGACACACATACCAGGTCTGGTCTTCATGCACAAGCAGCTATTGATGCTCCTACGAGCACTGCACACCCTTCTCATCGAAGAACCTCAAGGAGACTACTATGCCAAGTAGCTCAAAACATTTCGAGCAAGGGTTCCCTTAATGTAGACTATCCATTCCTGTGTATCTGCCCACCAAGGTGCTTCTGTTCATCTCGAGGCCTGCGCGCGCATTCATTACTTGCTGATTCCAGATGATGAAGAAGATGTGCTTGACTTTGGAGATAATCGGATTCCCATTCATTTGAATGTGGGTGGTCCACGCAACGGGTGGTCCACCGGAAATGACCCCCCCCCCTCGTAAGGTCAAAGTCATATATCATCTTGACACAAAGTGCCCCATAATTAATACTCGTTAGAATGGACAACACCAAACGTAGGCTTATATTAACCAACAGGGAGATCATTCCCCTTGCCTATGTTGGCACGCAAACTGATTATGTGGGGCAAAGCCACCCTCTTGTCCCTGAGCGCGACGCGCTTACGGTTGGTCATGAACGGCAGTGCAGATCTGCTCTCCGGGGCAGTTTCCCTCTCTACAGTTTGGAAACTGGAGGGAAGTGGTCAGTGATCTATGTTGTACCCACTGGTCCTGGTTGACCTGAGGATTAGCAGAAGAGGAATACCCTGTGCCCAGTGCGTGCTTTGCAGATTTATGTAAACAGAATTGCAGGTTTCAGACTAAGTGATCGGCTGTTTGTATCAGTTATAAGCACACTGGAGAGTGCAAGCT
>CM065674.1:4934762-5027977 GCA_033220385.1 Triplophysa yarkandensis
ATTTGCGAAACATTACTCTGTCTGATTCAGTCTGATTACAACTGTGCGATGTAACAATATCTGACAACATTTTTGTATTTTCTTGCTGTTTGTCTTCGTGATTTAGTGCTATTACCTGTGCACTTTAAAAATAACAAAAATGTGTTATGCCTTTAAAGTTTCAATTGTCCTGTCAGTATGTTTTCTTATTATATGTGTTGAGTTTTTTACCATTGCCTTGTGCAACATTATAAGCAACTGCATTTTGACCTCCACAAGCAGCTGTTAAACACACAAACAGACAGACAGGAGTCAGGTTTTTGCAGCATGATTATATATATTAACATTGAGTCTATAGCAGACACTAACTGTTTCGACATGGCCACTTCTTTTTCCTCCAGCGATAGACCAGACAAGCAATAAAAAGAAGAACAGGAATACAAAGAAAGCGATGAAAACGAAGATAATTTTTATTCTGTTGATCTGTATTGAAAAAACAGAAAACTGTTGTTAAAGAAAATTATTTAAAAGTTAGACTAAACAGGAGCAAGAAATATTGATAATATAAATTATATTATATTATATTAAACTATATTACTTTATATTATATCATATTATATTATATTATATTATATTATATAGAATATTTCATGGTCAGATACAAATTTGAGCAAGAAAGATCATCTTAAACACATATAACATGAAATGTTGTGATACCTTTACACAGTTTGTACATGTTGAGTTGTGTAGTTTTATTGGTAAAGAAGTTGTTCACCACACATGTGTATGTGTTATTATCTTTATATTCCACCTCCAGACACAGAAAGTTGCTGATGTTGAGATCTGACACAATGATGCTGGAGTTTAATCTGCTTCCGTTATACCACGAGAGAGTAACATCTGTCTTATTCACGGAACACATCACAACACATTTAGATTTGTCTGAAGCTGCAGAACATTGTGTTGAGTTATTGGAGACGACAGGAATGGGAAGAGAATCTGAAGAGAATTAGAAGGAATAAGAGATATGAATGATAATATAATTAAATAACATTAATATTAATATGATTGAATGAATATTAAGTGTACATTAGTGTATGTATGATGATTCCTTTCTGTCAATCTCTCGGCATTGTGACAAACCGACAGTAAAGTCAACAGGTTTGAACCTACAGTATTTGAACTTGAGAACCTACAGACTCTGAACTTGAATTTGAAGGGCCAATGAAATTGGCAAACGAAATTGACATGCTCATTCATCACCTTTTGTTATTCGGAACCTGGTTATGTCAGCTTACAAGATTCCAGCAATTTTTTGCAATTTATTCCTGCTCATCTCGGGTCTGTTCATACTGAACAGCTTTGCTTTAACATCATGCATCCTACAGGAGCTTTTGGATATAGGTGGGGACTTATTCAACAGTTTTAACGCCAATCTTTGACTCATCCTTGAGATCGCCAGAACAATCGAGGCTAAGCATTTTACCCTGCTGAGCGGAAGTGCTCGGAGGCGGCGTCAAGATCGTAAACAAAGGCGGGAGAAGCATGGAGGTCTAAAAGCTATGTTGAAGGCAACATCGCTCTGGCTCTGGGTAATGCTCTTTACCCAGCATTTTCCTCGCTAATGTGCTGTCAGTGGTGAACTAAATGGACGAGATACGGTAAGAGACTTTTCGACTGCAATGTCATGGTTTTCACAGAAACATGTCTACACAGCGATATACCCAACAATGCTATTGATCTAGCCAGACGCTTCACGCTCAGGGCAGATAGAACGGCAGAGGACGCCGGCAAGACAAGAGGTGGTGATTTGTTCATTTATGTCACTGTCACTATTGGGAGACAGTGCTCGAGTAACCACAGTTTCTCATCATTAAATGTAGAACTTTATATCTGCCGAAGGAGTTCACTTCCATCATAATTAATACAATCATAATATATCATGATCAATAATAATAAACATTGATGGAGTTTACACTAAGACCTCCTCCCCCACCTTGGACAGTCTGATCACCTTACTTTGTTTCTAACCCCCAAGTATTCACCCCTCATCAACCGTGTGAAAGCATCAGTGAGGACCATTAAAGTGTGACCAACTGAAGCAGACTCTTTACTTCAGGAGAGATTTCAACACACTGACTGGAGTATGTTTGCTTTTTAGGCTGCCAATGGCTCTCATACAGACAGTTTATATTTATACCTCCCGTACTTGATTACCTCAACAACACCATTGAAGATGTAACAACAGAAAAACAAAGAAAAACACACCAAAATCAGAAGCTATGGATAAACAAGGAGGTGCGACTTCTGCTAAAAGCCTGCAACACTGCCTACAGGTCAGATGACGCTCAGGCCACCAGTAAATCCAGGGCTAACCTGAAAAGGGGAATCAAGAAGGCTAAGTACTGCTACAAGCTAAAGGTAGATGCACACTTTCCCAACTCTGACCATCAATGCATGTAGCAGGGCATCCAGACCACCAGCCAGTCAAGCAATTCCACTACAACGGTCACGGATGTCTACTTCCTTAACAAGCATCAGCAAGGAGATGGACACCAAAATCACAGCATCAGCAGACCAACAACCTCTCAAACTGTCCTCCACAGATCTGCACACTGCATTGAGCAGGATCTACGCATGCAAGGCTGCTGGCCCGTTGGCATTCCTGGACGTGTGCTAAGGGCATATGCAGAGCAGCTTGCAGGGATCTTAACAAACATTTTCAATCTGTCCCTCATCCAAGCAACTGTGCAAACATGTTTTAAGACCACATCCATTGTACCAGTTCGAAATACGCGCCCCCAATGTGCCTGAATGACCATCGTCCTGTAGCACTCATAATCATCATCATGAAGTACTTTGAGCGACTTGACTTCTGTTCAGCATTTAACACTGTTATTCCCTCCAAGCTGACCACTAAACTTGGAGACCTGGACATTAACACCTTTCTCTGCAAGCGGATTATGGAATTTCTGACCAACAGGCCTCAGCATGTTAGGTCAAGACACACTCACTTCACCACCATCAAATTTAACAACTGCGTACCACAGGACTGTGTACTGAACCCATTCCTATACTCCCTTTACACCCACAACTGCAAGCCTGTGCATGGATCCAACTCTATCAATAAGGTTGCAGACAACACCACGTGATTGGTCTCATCAGTAACAACGATGAGACTACAGGGAAGTGGTACAGCACCTGGCCACATGGTGTGCTGACAATGACCTGCCCCTTAACACCACTTAGATAAATGAGCTCATTTTGGACTTCAGGAAGAAGAAAAGAAGCCTCCATGACCCCATCCACTTTAATAGGATGGTTGTTGAGCGTGTCTCCATCTTCAAATTTCTGGGAACCAACCATCTCGGAGGACCTGTCCTAGAACACAAACACCTCCAGACTGGTCAGGAAGGCTCACCAGTGCCTCTTCTTCCTCAAGACATTGAAGAAGGACTAGCTGTCTACAGCCATCCTGGTGAACTTTTTAACGGTGCGATCAAGAGCATCCTGACCAGCTGTATCATCAGCCTTGTATGGGAACTGCTTAGTGGCTGACCCTGGAGCATTCCGGAGGTTACGGATAAGGACCACAAGATTAAGGACAGCTTTTTCCCTACAGCTGTGTCCTCACTGAACTCTGCCCTCTGACACCCCTTAACACCCCCCCACCACACACACATATTCCTCCCCCTATTCAACACTACACCTGTCTGATTTCTTATTTATTAAAACAATCCAAAACAGTTGAAGAAGTTGAAACCTGCCCTACTGACACCCAGAAACACTGAACAATCCATTTGCACACCTGAATATTCTATGCGCTATTTATTGCAAAAATGTAAATTGTGTTCATATGTTCATAGATATGTCTTTAGTGTACATACACTTTACCATGTATGGTCATAGTACATCTGTCTGTATATCTGCTAAGTATTTTAAATCTGTAAATTCCATACTAATATATTCTGTATGATTATTGTACATGTGGCACATATATTCTGTACTTACTGCTTATTGCACTTCTGGTTAGATGTTATCTGCATTTCATCACCTTGTACCTAATATGTGCAGTGACTATGGAATCTAATCTAATCTAATCTAATCTAATCTGCAGAACTATGCCCGACACCTTTGCAAGGTTCTACAACCTCAGGCTGCAACCAGAGTCAACGCAAGTCCTACGGAGGCGAGACCAAGGCCGGTCTGGCGTACACCTGTGAAAGCATCTTCTCTGATTTTCAGGTGAGTCAGTTCGCTCTGTATTGTCCCTGCTTCCCCTTCGGGCGAGTACAGCAACCTATCCATTTCTCAGCAAATCTCCCTGGTAATGAGCTGGCGGAGCGGCTATGTCTTCCCAGCTGGACATCGGAAAGTTCCACTCTTCAGGCAAACCCCTTATTCAGCTAGTGCTCCATGCCTAGTGACTCCCCCCTCAGGGAAGGGGTAGCTAGCAAATTATTCTTTCATGAGTTCTTGCCTTATGACGACACCATGTGTTAATCTCCACGTATCAACTATGGCAGGATGTGGCCTCCGTAGCACATTCCCTACCCAATGTTTTCCCAGTGCAGCTCATGGTCGGGTAGCATATTTCACTGGCAGAGATTAGAAGGCAGTCGCCCGTGATGACCAGTGTTCAGCACAAAAAGTGTTGAATAAGCACTCCATCTTCCCTTTTTATTGCCGTATGTAGGGGGTGGTGCATGGCGTGCAAATTTAATTCGCCAATTTCCTTGTTCTTTCTAATTCAAGTTCAGAGTCAATAGATACTCATGTTCAAACTGTTGATTCGAGACGTCTCAGTCCCTTCACCAGGGAACTGGGTTGACATACGTTACCTAAACATTTTCTTATTACATTGATTCTACTAACTCACCATAGACAGATACGTTATAAGTCTTTATTTGGCATCCTTCATGTCGTTCATTAGCCATCAGTAGTTTATATACTCCAGAATGTATTTTACTGATGTTGGTGACTGTAAGTGATCCTGTTTTTCTATCCATCATCAGTCTGTTACCAAATCCACAACTATCACAGTCATGGTAGGTGGTTTTGTTTTCAAAGAGTTCAGCAATGAAATTATTTTTATAAAACCACTGCATGTCATCCTCGTAGTGCACTTCAGTGAGGTTAGTGGGTAAAGCGACAGAATCCTCCTCACTCACTGACATTATAGTCGTGTTTTCCTCTGTTTCACATCAAGAGATCAAGTACATGTTTAATTTGAATGATCAAATTTGTTATCTTTATGTAACATTTTTTTAGGTTAAAGTAAAAGTTCACCAAAAATAAAAAGTCTGTCATCAACCACTTTTCATATTAAACCTGTATGACTTTCGACTGCAGAATGCAAAAGAAGAAACTTTGAAGAATGGTGGTGAAAAAAGCCTGGGATGAAGTAAGTGTGTATATATGAGTAGCTCGCAACCAACAGAACTTTTTCGATGAATTGAAAAAACCTGATGTAATAAAAGTCAGAGGTCGCAACACATCATATATTTCTATTTGTGCGAATCCAATACACTCCCCCCATGCTTTGGAAATAATCGAGAGAATGAAAGTAAGAGGGCTTGTCTATGTTTATTGGTGCTTTCTCTTATGCTAATTGGATAGATTATGTGATTGCTTATGATGAGCAGCTGCGTTGTTATTGGCAAGTGCTCTTCTTGGACTTTGTGAAGCAAACATCATTTACGGCTCCATGTGATACTTATAAACTCAAAAAACTTCTTATTTATTGTGAAACACAATAAGCCCTTAAATATTACAATTCCAATAAACGCTTAAATCTAATAACTGTTACATGTTTATCTTCACAGTTAACAACAATTAAATCAACAACTAACCGCATCCATCGCGTCATGTAAATCGGAGCAAAAATATGTTCTCGTTTCATGTAAACATTTTACTGTGGATGATAGTTGGAAATAATCACATTATTAGAGCTCATGTAAACGTACTAACCACAGCTTTGTTACCTAAACTCCTTTCTTTTTTCATCATCGGACACTTCACTAGCATAACAGATTTTATTTATTAAATTCACTTTTAACACTTTACAAACTATTTTTACATTCAATGAATTAGGTTTCTTTAAAATTTCTATATCTTTTGAATTATTTTAAATAATTGGTCTTTAGAATGACCAATGATGGCATTGGCTTCGCGTCCATAGCATACCAAAGTTTTGTTTTCCAATGTACTTCCAAAATAACACCTTTTGAGTTTTGCAGTATAGCATTAAACTCATACACATTAGACATGTCAAGAGGGAGAGTTTTGGGATTAACTATCGCAACACAAGTGACAACACAATTGCATGAACAAAAAGGGAAAGTCGTATCTAAATGAAACAAACCAAAGTATTCACTGAATTTGATTTCTTTACCAATGGGCCCATAAACTACAGAACCGAACTCACAAATTTCAAACAGTGCCCACTGAAAAAACGGGTTGTTGGGATTACTTAACATAATAGTGCGAAACCAATGTAAAAAATACATTTTGATAAAACCACGTAATTTAGTCGTGTGGATCTGATATACATAAGTAAACTAAGTAATTCCCACAACCCATTTCTCTAACTGAAAGTAACATACGTTATATGTCCTACCTCTGCATGGTTGACAGGTCTTGCAAATGTCGAGATATGTAGTGACATTGACTCCTGAACTGGAGATCACACAGCTGTAGTTGTTTGTATCTTGAAAATTCACCTCTAGTTTTAGATTTTTGTTGAGATAATTTATCGTAAGTTTGGAGTATAAAGTGCTTTCGTTATACAACGCGAGAGAAGCCTGCGTCACGCTCGAAGCTGAACACTCAATGTAACATTTCTCAAACATATCTCCATATGATGGAAAATATCTGGTCATTATAGGAGCTAGGATCTGAAAACCGTGAAAAGTAATTATTAACCAATATGAAGTGATAAGGACAATAAAACAGTAGCATGAAGTGAGACGAAACTTTCGAGAGTATCTGTACTTACATCATCAAACAGCAAACCTAAAACACAATAGAAGACGGATAAGCCTAGTTTCGCCTGTTTTAAAACATGCCTAGATCTGACCCTTAGTCTACTTAAACCAGAAAAACCAACTTTATGTTCCAAAGACACAACCAAAAGCACTCTGCATACGAGAAGTCATATATTTGCTATTAAATCAATATTGAACTAAAACAATTTTAAAAAAGCACTTTTGTGCTAAAAAAGAAGTTAAATTTACCATTCAAGGGCAAAAGCAGGCAGATGAAAACAATCTCAGAACGAGCCGTATTCTTCATCTTTCAGGAAAAATAGTATTTCAAAGAAATAAATATAATGACAACGAAAAAGCTCTTTGCATTATGCATGTCAAGCTTTGCAGAAGTTTTCTTCACAAAAAACAAAAGCCAACTGAAACCTCTCCCACGGGTCTCAAAATAACATTAGTTCCTCTTGATGTTGCTGTAAGCAGAATAAAAACTTGATCTTTGAATTTTTACCCAGTATCAAATGGCTTATTAAATCTTTCAATCCATTTAGATTCTGTTATACAAAAAATAATCAATATTTGTTAAATTTTATGCTCTATGGTATGTTGACTCAGACACTGAAAATTGGCAATCCATAAAAAACACTAACCAATAAAGATAAAAGAAATGTTCAACAAAGGAGTATGTGACTATACATGATAATCCCATATAAGAGAAACGGCATCAGACAAATAATTTTTATTATTGAAATGAGACTGAACTAAGGAAAATGTGTCTGATCTTTTTTATAACTCTTATTACAGTGTTTGAAATGCAATGGTCCTGCAAAGTAGAAGATGTCATATGTCTACAAAAGCAAAATCACTTCTCTATGTCTACTCAATCTCATGTTTTTCAAACCACATCTTATCAAAATGTCAACCACATTGTTAGGCAACCAACCCATGAACAACAAGTGATTCCACAGGGTGCTCTACGTCAGGATAATCGATAACCAAGGGAGGAGGTCTGGTCACATTCGTCCATATCTCTTTACCCAGCGGGCTGGAGCAGGGAAACCTGGAATGTGGGAGAAATACGGTAGTTACAGGTGATTTCAAGATGATAAGACACAGAATTGATTTGCCTTAAAAATGGTAAAAGGAGCCATGTACCTAGGACAGATAGAAACTCGCATTGCTCTTGCTTTGCATATAGTTGATTTGTTATAGGACATTCCAATACTGCCCTTAAATATTGAATGTGTTCTTGCCATGGTTAGGAGTAAATAAAGATGCCATACATGTACACTACTAACCAAGGGTTCAGTATGTCACGAAACACATCATTGATGAATGCCTGAAATACTGCTGGACTGTTAACTAAAATCGAATGTCATAACCAGGTACTTGTAGTGACATTTCTAATTGAGAATGCAGTCTTCGATTCATCTTCCTCCTTTATAAAATTTAAGTTATAAGGAGTTCGATGATCCAGTTTGGTGAAGAACTTGGCACTGCAGAGTTGTTCAGTGGCTAAAAGGGGCCAAAGATACAGAATTTTACAGCAATTTTAGGTAACTTCGTTACCTAAGACCTGTGTTTTGTGTGAGTGTCACATGGTATTGTTTTCTTACATGCCATGTGCTCTCTTGTCTCGTCTCTTGACCCCGCCCCCTTGGTATCCCGTCTAGCTTCCCATCATTGTTTCATTCCCCACACCTGCCTTGTGTCATTATCCCTTGTTATGTTTCCCTATATAAAGCCCTTGTGTTTTCTGTCCTGTGTCGTGGCATTACATGTGTTACTGGTGTTCTGTGAATTCGTGTCTTGAATCCTTGTTCGTGTTACGGTCTTGTTAGTGTTTCATGTTCCTGTTTGGATTGTCCCTGTTTTGCCTTGTTTTAGTTTTTTTAATATTACCTTGTTTTGTGCCCCATCGTGGGAAGTCTTTTGTTTGACCTTTTTGTAGTGTTTTAGTGTTACTGTTTTCCCCATCGTGGGTTTTTTTGTTTGTGTTTTTGTGAATTAAAGTCTGGTTATTTCACTCTATCTCGCCTGCATTTGGGTTCTCTCTCCTTCACCATCCATCCCTTCCTGACAGAATGCCACGACCACAACTGAACCCAGCAGGTGAGAAAACATGGCTGCGAAATGTGGAGTCCCGCTTACTGTTCTGGTTTCGCCAGGGAGACAGAGGGATCCGAGCCTTCGGCCAGGCCTTCCATACGGTGGCGGCGGAGACCGAGTTTGGGGAGAGGGAGAAGGCGGTGATATTTAACAGCTGCCTGACCAAGCCCCTCAAGCCCAGGTAGATGACAATACTGAGTCCCCTCCCTTTCTCAAACGTGGCCAGGTACGTGATCAACTGGGATGATCCGTGGCCAGCAGCTCCAACTTGGGGTTCCAGCCCTCTGGCCACGGTCCCGGAGGATTGCGTCCTGGCCACGGCCACATTGGGGGACTCAGCTCCTCCCAGCTCCAGCGCCGCCAGCTCCCTACTCCCCGTTCCCAGTCCAGCCGGTCCCCCTGTCTCCGTCCGAGGGAGAAGAGCCGGGAGGAAGTCCTGGGACTCCCCATAGGATTCCTCGGGTCCAGAGATGATCCCGCTCCCTCCTGCATCCTCTACTCTCACCCATCGCTCAAAGAAGAAGAAGCGGCGGGTTCAGGTTGCAGCGCCGGTCCCGGATCCAAGTCCTGTCCCGACGTCGGATCCAAGTCCTGGCCCGACGTCGGATCCAAGTCCTGTCCCGACGTCGGATCCAAGTCCTGTCCCGACGTCGGATCCAAGTCCTGTCCCGACGTCGGATCCAAGTCCTGTCCCGACGTCGGATCCAAGTCCTGTCCCGACGTCGGATCCAAGTCCTGTCCCGACGTCGGATCCAAGTCCTGTCCCGACGTCGGATCCAAGTCCTGTCCCGACGTCGGATCCAAGTCCTGTCCCGACGTCGGATCCAAGTCCTGTCCCGACGTCGGATCCAAGTCCTGTCCCGACGTCGGATCCAAGTCCTGTCCCGACGTCGGATCCAAGTCCTGTCCCGACGTCGGATCCAAGTCCTGTCCCGACGTCGGATCCAAGTCCTGTCCCGATGTCGGATCCAAGTCCTGTCCCGGATCCAAGTCCTGTCACGGATCCAAGTCCTGCTTCAACGCCGGTACACCCGGCATTCCACGCGGCTTCAGCGACGGTACACCCGGCATTCCACGCGGCTTCAGCGACGGTACACCCAGGAGGCATTCCACGCGGCTTCAGCGACGGTACACCCAGGAGGCATTCCACGCGGCTTCAGCGACGGTACACCCAGGAGGCATTCCACGCGGCTTCAGCGACGGTACACCCAGGAGGCATTCCACGCGGCTTCAGCGACGGTACACCCAGGAGGCATTCCACGCGGCTTCAGCGACGGTACACCCGGCATTCCACGCGGCTTCAGCGACGGTACAGCCGGCATTCCACGCGGCTTCAGCGACGGTACAGCCGGCATTCCACGCGGCTTCAGCGACGGTACAGCCGGCATTCCACGCGGCTTCAGCGACGGTACAGCCGGCATTCCACGCGGCTTCAGCGCCGGTACAGCCGGCATTCCACGCGGCTTCAGCGCCGGTACAGCCGGCATTCCACGCGGCTTCAGCGCCGGTACAGCCGGCATTCCACGCGGCTTCAGCGCCGGTACAGCCGGCATTCCACGCGGCTTCAGCGCCGGTACAGCCGGCATTCCACGCGGCTTCAGCGCCGGTACAGCCGGCATTCCACGCGGCTTCAGCGCCGGTACAGCCGGCATTCCACGCGGCTTCAGCGCCGGTACAGCCGGCATTCCACGCGGCTTCAGCGCCGGTACAGCCGGCATTCCACGCGGCTTCAGCGCCGGTACAGCCGGCATTTTCCGCCGCTTCAGCGCCCTCGGGGGCATCAGTGCGGGCAAGAACTCAGGTGCCCAAACCCAGCCCTAAGCCCGCACGGACTCAAGCCCCAAGGACTCCCCCTGTCACACCCTTGCCTCGTCCCCCTCAGTTTGGACATTTTGTTCCCCCCCTCCCATCCCGTGTATGTTATTTTTATTATGTCAACCCAACCCTTTTATTGTAATGTCTGTTGTGCCTATGTTTTGTTCTGTTATGTGTGTGTGGTTAATGTCTTTGTCCATGTCATTGTCTGCTGTGTCCCCTAATATATGTTCCCCTTAGGGTCGCCAGGTGGCGCTCCCTAAGGGTGGGTATTGTCATGATCTGGTTCTTCTTGTGAAAGATCCTGTAGTCTTGTGGACCGGATCATGACAATACCATGTCCGTGTGTTTTGTTTTGTCTGTTTGCCCCTTATTTTTTTTTCTCGTGTTATGTGCTTCTGGTCTTGTCATGTTCTTTGTCTGTTGTGTCCCCTTCAGGGTTGCTATGTGTTCCCTGGGGGGTGCTGTCATGATCTGGTCCTTCTTGTCATGTATTCTCTAGTTTGGTGGACCAGGTCGTGACAGCACCAGGTCCGTGTGCTGGTTGTGTTTATGTCCTGTTCTGTTTGTCGGCTCCCGCCAGGATGTCGTTCCTCAAGGGGGGGGGGGGGTTCTGTCATGATTCTGCCTATCTTGGTCATGTTTTTCCTGTTTTTGGCAGAGTCATGGCAGACCTGTGTTTTGTGTGAGTGTCACATGGTCTTGTTTTCTTACATGCCATGTGCTCTCTTGTCTCGTCTCTTGACCCCGCCCCCTTGGTATCCCGTCTATCTTCCCATCATTGTTTCATTCCCCACACCTGCCTCGTGTCGTTATCCCTTGTTATGTTTCCCTATATAAAGCCCTTGTGTTTTCTGTCCTGTGTCGCTGCATTACATGTGTTACTGGTGTTCTGTGAATTCGTGTCTTGAATCCTTGTTCGTGTTACGGTCTTGTTAGTGTTTCATGTTCCTGTTTGAATTGTCCCTGTTTTGCCTTGTTTTAGTTTTTTTAATATTACCTTGTTTTGTGCCCCATCGTGGGAAGTCTTTTGTTTGACCTTTTTGTAGTGTTTTAGTGTTACTGTTTTCCCCATCGTGGGTTTTTTTGTTTGTGTTTTTGTGAATTAAAGTCTGGTTATTTCACTCTATCTCGCCTGCATTTGGGTTCTCTCTCCTTCACCATCCATCCCTTCCTGACATTAAGAGATGTGTGTCTATGCTGCCATTGTCATATGCTGAGTTGCTCTGCAGTTTTTCATTTGGAAAGGTGATAGTCTTGATAATTGTATTTCAATAAAGTACATTTTTATGACCACAGAATCCTTCTAGTCTTAAAAAGGAAATGTGATCATGGCAGTTATGGTTCATTTGGCAACAGAACTTTAACACGAATTTGATACCACGTATTTTGCGTTGTACAGAATTTTGACTCCCTGCCAAATACAGTTGGATGTGAAACGTGCCTGTGAACTCATCCGGACCGGATGAGATCTTGTCATTTGAAACACATGTCAAGAACTCTTACAAGGTTTTTGTATGTGTGGGAGAGGGTTTTTGTGTATTTTTGGGTCATTTAGTTTAGTATTTTTGGTTTGTACCGATTATTTTGCTTATGTTTTCATTAAGAAATTTCTTAAACTGAAATTATTATTGTGTTTTTGTTTTAGTGATCTGTTGTTTTAATGTCTATAATGTAGTTGTGAAAATGAAGTGTGTTTGTATGATATGAAAATTGTTAAGAATATTAACACTTTTTAAACAGTGTTCTGTAACACTATATATGAAAAACATCAATCAATTCTGTATTGTAAAGGTATAAACATTGTAACACTGAAATTTGTACCTAATATTTCTGTCTATAAGTGTAACAGAGACAGCAGGTTCCGTCACCGCTGTCAAACTGCTCTCACTTACTTGATGATCATCGTGATTTTCACCCAATGCTTTTCATTCTCCACATAAAACACAAACGTATTGATTTGGTCACACTTCTTTGTAGGGACTCATAGCGCTATACTTACTTTCATGTATTTTCCAGTTCCAAGTCCATCGCGTTCCTCATTGTCTCAATCTTTCACGTTGTTCCTCGTCATGCTCAGCAGACCCATCGGGCTTCACCTCTTGAAAGAATATTATCAACAGTTCCTGTAAAGCTTTGTCCCATATTTCGCTTACCTGTTATCCAGATTATTGACTTTAATAAACATTGTGTGAAGTTTACCCTCTGCCTCTGGGTGATTCTGTAACTATAAGTTGTGATTTGTTTCAGATATGTGTGAGGATGAAGTGATGTGAGAGATTCATAGAGTGGATATTTAAAGAGTCTCTGATTGATGAAATCAATTAACAGAATAATATGAACTCTACACAGTATATGATGATAATGATGGTGGTGATGATGACGATGATGACGATGATGATGATGATGATGGTGGTGGTGGTGATGATGATGATGATGAAGATGATGATGATTGAATATTCAGAAACTGACTGATATTGGACAGTTACACTGGATCTCTCACCATCACAAATTCTGGACTTTACAAACTAATGATCATCCGTGACAAAGGACCTTCATACAAGAGATTTAATCTTACTCTCCTTTGTGAGTTTTCTTATTGATTAATGAACTATATGCCAAAAATATTCGCTCATTCATCCAAATAATCAAAATCAGGTGTTTTAATAACTCTCACTCTGAATGCTTCAAGACATTTTGGATTCTGCCAAAATCAGGAAAAACATGATCAGGAGAGGAATAATCATTCTGACATTCACTAATAACATCAAATAAAAGTCAAAACTCAGGTAATTGGTTATGGAGGACCAGAAGGGTTGTATGTAAAGTAATAAAGCATGTAATTGTTTAAAAACTATAATAATAATAATAATAAATGTTTTTGCAATTTTACTTTCTAAAAATAATACGCCGAAATGACAGAGTCATTCAATCAATCAATCAATCTTTTATTTGTCACAGACACTTACATGCCGTGAAATGGCACCCCTCGGACCATAAACACATATCACATTCAAGGGAGGACAGATCCGAGAGGTAGTACAGAGAAAAAGGAACAACATGATACACAAGGAAAGTTGGCTCAAAAAAAGAACCCCTCTCAGATTGTCCTACAGTAGGGCAATGTGAGACCTGGGAGACAAAAAAGCCCTTGCATTAACCACATAAACTGGACATGACATTGCAATGGGGAGGGGGGCAGGGAATTGAGGTGTCCAATGTGGGCAACAGCCATCTGCCCCTGCAGCTATGGAGTACAGCGCTGGATCCAGACCTGCCTGCCCACACCAGAGGAGATAAGCATGCGAAGGCGTGGGATGGGGTAGAGGTAAAGTCCTTGGAATGGGTACAGGAAATCAGAGAGTCTCATTAGTTTGTTCTCGTGGGGGTTGCTTATCTTCAGCACAGGCCTTGGCCAAGGCTGTCTGAAAGGGTTGTCGCCGAAAAAAAATTCCTCTTCTTAAAATTTGGTACGATATCTACTAGTTTTTGCAGTTATCTAATGTCCATTACTGGTCGCCATTTCAGCCAAATTCCTTTGCAAAGTTGTTAGTCTCTCCAAGATGTTTTCCATTTTGCGGTCGATGTTTTCCATTCTCCGGTCCATAGCCACCCCGTTGTTATCCATTTGTGGTCTATGGCCACTATAGCCGCTCCGTTGTTTTCCAGTTTTCGGTCTATGACCACCGTGATGTTTTCCAATTTCCGATCCATTGCCGCAGCATGAGTACTAGCAGCTTTGCCCATCTCAGTCTCAATCCATCCGGTCAACTTGCTGGGGCTTTGATCATTGAACGCTTTTATCACTCGTCGGTTCCACAGGGTCCCACCTAATCCAATCAGTAGAATCCCTGCTACCACAGCTCCTAATAGGTAGATAGCTTCAACATCCTCCAGGGACAATGTCGCCAGGCACACGATGCGCCAATTCTCCCACCCGTCCATCATGTATCCAGCTGCTAATGTTCCTGCAGGTCAGTTGGGTTCCCCCGAACCCAGGCTTCTCGTCGAGAAGAGGGTGTCAATTGTGTTCAGAGACCAGCTAATCAAATCCATTATACCTTTTTCTCTTTCGAGAGCAGGGCAAAGAGAGTCTCAGAATAGAGTAACAAGACATAGCAAGCATAACAAGGAGAGATAAGGGAGAGGAGAGGGAAAAGATGCGACCGCCTTCGCCAAGAGCCAAACTGTGTTTCATTATTTAATGTCATTATATTTGGCAACAGTTCAAGACGAGGTCACACTCAGAGATGGGACGGGATACATTGTCATAGAACTGTGGCAAAGAAAGTGATTTGGCTAAAATACGCCATTCAGATATCTTGGGGTAACCTTTCTCTTTAATGGGTCTCAAAGTACTTGAAAGCTGAAGTATAAATACTAGTACTGTATTGTAAGACGATCTTCGGAGCATCTCACTTTGTTGGCTCGAGCAATAAAGTTTAAACTGTTTGATGCCTGAACGTTGGTCTACGAGTTTTTCTTTTACTTTGAAAGCTGATTTTAGGACTGATATCCCTCAACACACACCACAACCATACGAGCCAACTCGTTGGCTAAGACGGTTTTAATCACACGGGCACTATTAATGCATACTTAGTGCCCTTGTTTCCGTATGGCATTCCATTAAATACTCCATACAACGAGACACCACTTCCTGTTTGGTCATTTGTCAACCCATACTATGTCTATTCATTTCAACCACAGCCAGTGGCTGCTTCTTTCAGCCATGTTAACAAGCCCTTTCGGTACCCTTGTTTGAGCCTTTCATCTGACCCCCACTAACTAATGTAGCCTTATTGTGGAGTTGGCCACAAATCCCCTACATCTTTCTTCCACAGGGAACAATTTCGCAGTCCAGCCATGTTCCTCTGCCTCAGCTGCAGAGGTGACATACCGTAGTCTCTTCCGTTCGAAGGCTTCATTAATGGCCTTTTCCCAAAGTACGGATAATTCGACCATTATAACCTTTCTACTGGAGTTGAACCACAGAACCATGTCTGGGTTGCTGCTATTTCTAATGGGAAATTAAGTTTGTGGTTTAAATTAAATCGCATGTTCCAATCCCTGGCTCTATTTTGCAGACTGCAGTCTTGGGGAAAGGGCTTAGTCCAGTCTGGACTTTTGACAAACTCCTCTTGCAGCCCACTAGAATTTGTTTCCATCCTCCAAAACTTGCTCAAGGTAATTTTGCACAATTCAGTGCATTCCCACCACATCCAACAACCTTGCTGGATTTGAGAGAGTCTTTTTATGTATGTTTGCATTCACATTCTCATAACGAGTCGGAGCAGGTATGGTTTTTTCACAATAAACTTTTTTGGCATGCCCCAACCTGTAAATACGTGATCATGAACACTGACTATATGTGGTGATGTGAAACTGAAAGTATGAGACAGAGAAAGGTTTGAGGTGTAAAGGACATTAACTAAGATTGGTGTAATAGCTTGAATCAGCTCTAAATAAGCCCAACAATTTATTCAGAAATTCACTATTTTGTTATATTTGAAGAGACTTTAATCCACCAGAGTGGATTAGACGATCAGAGTAAGGTGAGTGATCCAAAGGAAACGCAAGAAAAGTTTTTGTAGCTCAATTGATGTAAGTTAAATTTAGTTAAATTATTATTGCATCTATATGTGATAATTTGTCATTTCTGTTAATACTATTTTTAGATCATTTGTGTTTTTATTTTTGAGCTAGATTTTAAAATTATACCATTTCTTTTACATTTACATTTAGGCATTTAGCAGACGCTTTTATCCAAAGCGACTTACAATAGTTTGTCGAGGAGACAATGAAGCGGTAAATAGCCGATACAACAATAGGTGAACAAGTGCTACAACAATGCTACCGAGTTACACAGAGAGAGAAGTTACAAAAGATTTTTTGTTATTTTTTATTTTTTAATGATAGAGTGAGTAGGTTAGAAAAGAAGGTACTCCAAGTGAGTTAGGTGTAGCTGGAAAAGATGAGTTTTAATTGTGTTTCTTTTGAGATAGTTGAAAAGGGGCAAAGAGGTTAAAAATAAGTAAACAAATGTTTGCAATGCTAGAATTCTGCCACACACATATTAATGTTTAAACAGCAAAATCCTATGGTTTCGTGTATATTTTAGGATAAGTTATTGTATATTGTTGTTTCTCTGGCTGTATAGAAATATACATTTTGTGTATTCTATCTATAGACATATAGATGACAGATATACAAATGTTTTTGTTTTTTTCTATTTCTTTGCATTACAGATGAAATATATGAATTGGTGTTTGTTTGTTTTCTTCTGTCTGCAACTGGCCAGGAGCGGTACATTTTATTTGTTACATTTAATTAACAATTGTATAACATTTAATTAAGTAAAATTCTAGTTTTTAGTTAAATTAAAACATGTTTTTAAATATTATGTACCTGTATTGTTCTAACTTTAAACTGCTTTAAATTATTCTTATTTCCAGATAAATTCTTTCTAGAACAATACAATTATTTCTTAAAGTAATTGAATTTGTTTGTGTTTTAGATGTGTCTTGTGATGAAGGGAAGACAGCGATGGACGACATTTCTATTCCTGATGTAATAAATATATTCAGAGACTCCAGAATGTTTCAGTTTAATCAAGTTTTGTTTTTGATTTAGCCTTTTTTACATTAAATTTGTGTTATTATTTATGAAGTTTATGATTTTCCAGATCCCAGCTCCTAAAATTTCCAGAGATTATCCAGCATGCAAAGAGCTAATGAAACCAACATGTCTTGTCGTGTGTTCGGTATCGAATGTGACACACGCTCAGCTCTCCTGGTATAAAGAAAACATTTCAATCTCAAGTCTCACCGTTTCTGATCTCAACTCAAGACTGTATCTAGAAGTGAAAGATCATGATAAAAGTAACTACAGATGTGTGGTGTCCAGATCAGGCTTCAATCAGACATCACATCTCAACATTGGTTATTCCTGTCAGTCATGCTCAGGTTATCTGTTTACTCAATTTAATTTTTAATTGAGATTATTTTTCAGATTTTAAATTGTTTTGTGTTCTGAAACAGAGAGACCAATGATGTTGCCGGTGAGTGAGGAGGACTCTGTAACTTTACTCACAAATCTCACTGAAGCCCAATCTGAGGATCACATCATGTGGCTTTATGGAGACAGTCTCATTGCTGAAGTCTATGAAAACATAACAGCATGTTATGACTGTGAAGATAAAAGATTTAGTAACAAACTACAGTTGGACAGTCAGACTGGATCTCTATCCATCACTAACATCAGTAAAATTAACTCTGGACTTTATGATCTAGAGATCACAAATGGACCACATCAAACATGTCAACAATTTAATGTCACTGTCTATGGTGAGTTCTTAAAATTTAATGTGTTATTATTTGATAGTGATTATGATGAAATTAATTTTGAAATTGGTTTTTCAGAGCCTCTTCCCATTCCTGTCGTCTCCAATAACTCAACACAATGTTCTGCAGCTTCAGACAAATCTAAATGTGTTGTGATGTGTTCCGTGAATAAGACAGATGTTACTCTCTCGTGGTATAACGGAAGCAGATTAAACTCCAGCATCATCGTGTCTGATCTCAACATCAGCAACTTTCTGTGTCTGGAGGTGGAATATAAAGATAATGACACATACACATGTGTGGTGAACAACTTCTTTACCAATAAAACTACACAACTCAACATGAATGAACTGTGTAAAGGTATGACACCACCTTATGTTAATGTGTATTTAAGACGATCTCTACTTCTAACATTTTCTTTTTACCTTGAAATATATTGTAAAGTGTGAGATACCCTAAAATTAGTCTTTTCGTTTTACTTGTTTATATGACTATGATCATTAAAGCTTTCTGATCTAACAACTGTTTTCTGCTTGTTCATTACAGATCAACCGCAAAGTATTTGTGTTGTTGCTGTTGTTGTTGTTGTTGTTGTTTTTGTTGTTGTTGTTGGGGTTATCTTGTGGAAAGAGAAGTTTCCGTGTCAAAAGGGTTAGTGTCAACTACAGAATAAATACAGTATTTATATGGTTATGCATATATTATATTACAATTAAGTCAAAGTTTATGAATATAGATAATAAATAAATAGTGTTGTCAATGTTTGTGTTAGACATACAACAGCCATGTTAAATTAATCCCAGTCTGTCTGTCTGTATGAAATCTGTTCCACAGACGCCCGTAGAGATCATCATGTGGTCAGTAACACTCCTGCTCAAGGCGATGGTACTTCATGCTTTTCACAATAATGTTAAACCACTTAATATGTTTAAAAAGAAAACATGCAAGTAGCCATTTGAAACTTGAAAGGCATAAACCGTTTTGGTTTGTTGTTCGTGTAAAAATTACATACTGTGCTAAATCACCGTGGAAAACGGTTAAAGAGTCCATCTTACAGTTGTGATGAGACTGAATCTGTTTGTTCAGCAGGTGCTAATGAAGATCGACAGGAGAATAGTAATACTTCTGCACCAGATGAAGGTAGCTCATGCTTCAGTTTCATATAGTTGAAGAATCTGTTAAATGATTGGTTGTTTCATGACGTATGTGTTTATGTAACAGGGTCATCCGGACAGGGCGCATCAGACAACAACTCTTCTGAAAATGCACACCTCTTAGGTCAAGCATCATCACAACTGTCTTTACCATCAAAGATTTGCTGTTAACCATGACGGTGCTATTACTATATAGTCATGTTTCAACTATATAGTCATGTTAGCAACACTCTCCCATAAATATTTGTGTATATATATATATATATATATATATATATATATATATATATATATATATATATATATATATATAATCACTGCCCTTATTTCTTTTGCTGGTGTAAGTAGGAGAAAGGTTGTTCTGGTTGCTGTGCTTGTCTATCGCTATTGTATTCTTTGATTCCTGAATTATCTGTTCTTCTTTTTGAAAGGTATCTTGGATTTAAAGTAACTGCTATTTAAACCTGAATAATGCAGTGGTTTGAGAAATCATTGTCTCAGATATTGATTTTATTGAGCAGTATTGCAACAATTCTGTGGAAAAATTCATATTAGATTTATTCTTACAAATTACTTTTTTTAAAACAAAATGGTTTTTGGCACGATGCAGACATATTTTAGTCAAGTTTTATTTCATGCTTTCTGCCACTATTTTGTCACATATAATTAAATTTTTTTACAGATTTTGTGTATGTATATTATTTTCTATCAACGTCATTTACATATCTTATAATATATATCAACCTCAATGTTAAAAAATATAAAAAAAATGGAATAAATACATATTGTATTAAGTGCTTTATGCAAGCCATATTTTTTATTTGTTAAAAAAACACGTCATACATTTCTGTGGCGTTAATTCATACATATTTACTAAGCATAACATAACTCACAAAAAAACTTTCCATATTAGTTTGTTTTAAAAGTTTTTTATTCCGCAAGGCTTGACACAGGGAAATAATTACTTATAATTACTATACCAGAAGTCTTGTTTTGCCCCGGTGGACATTGTCGATTACTTATTGTAGATAACTCTGATACACTCTTGCCCCTTTGGTTTATTATTAAACTTTATTATCATATTTATATCTTTTTTTGCACATTATTTTTAAAAGTAATACTGACGGCTAACAACTTTTCGCTAAAATGTGGCTCTTAATTCAATGCAAAGAGATGAAGTTTGCCAAGCTCTATAGTTTATATTTTTGCTGGCAATGTCCTTTTTTTGGCATTTCATAGTTACTTATAAAATATGAGAAGGTACTTCAGTCTCATTGTATCTCTTACCAACAGTCACAGTAAAGAAGTGTCCCACAAGACATTCATAGTGTCAGTCATTTGTAAATGACTTAATTCTAAAACTAAAGAATTGACGTAGACACTGTCAACAAAACATTCTGTCAAAAGGTCATTTAAGTAAAAATAACAGGTCATTAAAAAGATTCACTTAAGACAAAACAGATTATAGTATTTCTGTGCTCATCACACTCCCTCTTTATAGCCTTCGGCTTCAGAAATGTTCTTTCAAATATTCAAATTGTATTGTTAGGTCATAAACCGGCATCTGTCTGCTGTAAATGTGAGCAAACCAAATACTTTTCCAAGATATAACCAATAAAATCCTACACTAAACGTACTTAAGATTGACAGGCGTGTGCTCGTTCTTTTCAAGATGTTTTTTGTTTATGTCTGTGAGTAGTATCTCCAGCCCATGTGTTGGAGTATCGTACTTTTAAATAAGAATTATAAAAATATAGAGTAACATTTGACCTTTTAATTTGACATTTGATACATGTGATATGTTTCCATATACATATTTTCAACGGCTTTTTATTTTATCCTTATGTCGAGTTCCCTTTCAATCAGTCTCTCAAGGTTGTGTTTGAGACTGAATGGGGTTCGTGCTTGAAAACCGGTTACTTCTGTGCCTATTGAAAAGGCTAATTAATTTGTTGAATGAATCAATTCCTTTCCCTGGCCGGGATGACAGGGATAAAAGGAGAGGGGAGAGATCATACCTTACCTTTTGTTTTTGGACCCTAGATGTATGTCTGATGCCGACCACATTTCGACATTTTAAGAGGTTTCTAAAAGAGCAAATTCCCAAACTTTGGGCACAGCGTGTGGTGCACGCCGCTGTTCTCTTGGGTGCAATGGCCGTATCAAGGTTCAAGATCAGCATGAGATCTGCCTCACATGTCTGTGATTTTGGTATGTTGAGGATGCTATCCTGCGGTCGTCATGTCGTCTCTCTTTGTGGTCATGACGATAAGGAAGTTGCAGTCGTGCCGGTTATGTGCCCAAGGTTCCTACCACTCCCTTTTGGGACCAGGTAGTGAGCCTGCAGGAGCTCCCCACGGGGGAGGAAAACCCAACTGCTTCAGTGCTGTGTCAGGTTCGCGCCTTGCGCCTTTACTTGGAGAGCACGCAGAGCTTCAGGAGCTTCAGCTTTTTGTCTGTTATGGAGTTCAGCAAAGAGAGAGGGCTTTCTCCAAACAGAGATTGGCGCACTAGATCGTGGATGCCATCTCCATGGCTTAACGATGCCAGAACCTGCCTTGCCCGCTTGCAGTGAGAGCCCACTCCAACCGGGGTATAGCCTCCTCGTGGGCACTGGCTCAGAGTTCCTCTCTGACAGACATATGCAGAGCTGCAGGTTGGGCTACGCCCAAAATCTTTGCAATGTTTACAATCTCAGCGTGGAACCGGTGTCACAGAGGTCTTGCAGACATGACACCAGTGGCCTGCCCGGGCGTACGCCTGCCAAAGCACCTTCTCCCCTTTTCAGTTGAGTTCAGTGCGCTCATTTGCCTCTCTGCTTCCCCTTTCGGGAAAGTATAGGCATCCTGTCCATCACTGAGTACCTTCTTGGTAGCAGGCCGGGCGGAGCTGTATTGTTAGAAGATCATCTAACAATACAGTACTAGTATTTATACTTCAGCTTTCAAGAACTTTGAGACCCATTAAAGAGAAAGGTTACCCCAAGATATCTGAATGGCGTATTTTAGCCAAATCACTTTCTTTGCCACAGTTCTATGACAACGTATCCCGTCCCATCTCTGAGTGTGACCTCGTCTTGAACTGTTGCCAAATATAATGACATTAAATAATAAAACAGCATCAAACAGCAAACCTAAAACACAATAGAAGACAGTTAAGCCTAGTTTCGCCTGTTTTAAAACATGCCTAGATCTGACCCTTAGTCTACTTAAACCAGAAAAACCAAAAGCACTCTGCATACGAGAAGTCATATATTTGCTATTAAATCAATATTGAACTAAAACAATTTTAAAAAAGCACTTTTGTGCTAAAAAAGAAGTTAAATTTACCATTCAAGGGCAAAAGCAGGCAGATGAAAACAATCTCAGAACGAGCCGTATTCTTCATCTTTCAGGAAAAATAGTATTTCAAAGAAATAAATGTAATGACAATGAAAAAGCTCTTTGCATTATGCATGTCAAGCTTCGCAGAAGTTTTCTTCACAAAAAACAAAACCCAACTGAAACCTCTCCCACGGGTCTCAAAATAACATTAGTTCCTCTTGATGTTTCTGTAAGCAGAATAAAAACTTGATCTTTGAATTTTTTCCCAGTATCAAATGGCTTATTAAATCTTTCAATCCATTTAGATTCTGTTATACAAAAAATAATCAAAATTTGTTAAATTTTATGCTCTGTGGTATGTTGATTCAGACACTGAAAATTGGCAATCCATAAAAAACACTAACCAATACAGATAAAAGAAATGTTCAACAAAGGAGCATGTGACTATACATGATAATCCCATATAAGAGAAACGGCATCAGACAAATAATTTTTATTATTGAAATGAGACTGAACTAAGGAAAATGTGTCTGATCTATTTTATAACTCTTATTACAGTGTTTTAAATGCAATGGTCCTGCAAAGTAGAAGATGTCATATGTCTACAAAAGCAAAATCACTTCTCTATGTCTACTCAATCTCATGTTTTCCAAACCACGTCTTATCAAAATGTCAACCACATTGTTGGGCAACCAACCCATGAACAACAAGTGATTCCACAGGGTGCTCTACGTCAGGAACTGAGAATGGTCTTCACTCGTCACGCTTCTGCTCCATCGATAACCAAGGGAGGAGGTCTGGTCACATTCGTCCATATCTCTTCACCCAGCGGACTGGAGCAGGGAAACCTGGAATGTGGGAGAAATACGGTAGTTACAGGTGATTTCAAGATGATAAGACACAGAATTGATTTGCCTTAAAAATGGTAAAAGGAGCCATGTACCTAGGACAGGTAGAAACTCGCATTGCTCTTGCTTTGCATATAGTTGATTTGTTATAGGACATTCCAATACTGCCCTTAAATATTGAATGTGTTCTTGCCATGGTTAGGAGTAAATAAAGATGCCATACATGTACACTACTAACCAAGGGTTCAGTATGTCACGAAACACATCATTGATGAATGCCTGAAATACTATTGGTCTGTTAACTAAAATCGAATGTTATAACCAGGTACTTGTAGAGACATTTCTAATTGAGAATGCAGTCTTCGATTCATCTTCCTCCTTTATAAAATTTAAGTTATAAGGAGTTCGATGATCCAGTTTGGTGAAGAACTTGGCACTGCAGAGTTGTTCAGTGGCTAAAAGGGGCCAAAGATACAGAATTTTACAGCAATTTTAGGTAACTTCGTTACCTAAGACCTGTGTTTTGTGTGAGTGTCACATGGTATTGTTTTCTTACATGCCATGTGCTATCTTGTCTCGTCTCTTGACCCTGCCCCCTTGGTATCCCGTCTAGCTTCCCATCATTGTTTCATTCCCCACACCTGCCTTGTGTCGTTATCCCTTGTTATGTTTCCCTTTATAAAGCCCTTGTGTTTTCTGTCCTGTGTCGTGGCATTACATGTGTTACTGGTGTTCTGTGAATTCGTGTCTTAACATTCGTTAGTGTTTCATGTTCCTGTTTGGATTGTCCCTGTTTTGCCTTGTTTTAGTTTTTTTAATATTACCTTGTTTTGTGCCCCATCGTGGGAAGTCTTTTGTTTGACCTTTTTGTAGTGTTTTAGTGTTACTGTTTTCCCCATCGTGGGTTTTTTTGTTTGTGTTTTTGTGAATTAAAGTCTGGTTATTTCACTCTATCTCGCCTGCATTTGGGTTCTCTCTCCTTCACCATCCATCCCTTCCTGACAGAATGCCACGACCACAACTGAACCCAGCAGGTGAGAAAACATGGCTGCGAAATGTGGATTCCCGCTTACTGTTCTGGTTTCGCCAGGGAGACAGAGGGATCCGAGCCTTCGGCCAGGCCTTCCATACGGTGGCGGCGGAGACCGAGTTTGGGGAGAGGGAGAAGGCGGTGATATTTAACAGCTGCCTGACCAAGCCTCTCAAGCCCAGGGAGATGACAATACTGAGTCCCCTCCCTTTCTCAAACGTGGCCAGGTACGTGATCAACCGGGATGATCCGTTGCCAGTAGCTCCAACTTGGGGTTCCAGCCCTCTGGCCACGGTCCCGGAGGATTGCGTCCTGGCCACGGCCACATTGGGGGACTCAGCTCCTCCCAGCTCCAGCGCCGCCAGCTCCCTACTCCCCGTTCCCAGTCCAGCCGGTCCCCCTGTCTTCGTCCGAGGGAGAAGAGCCAGGAGGAAGTCCTGGGACTCCCCATAGGATTCCTCGGGTCCAGAGATGATCCCGCTCCCTCCTGCATCCTCTACTCTCACCCATCGCTCAAAGAAGAAGAAGCGGCGGGTTCAGGTTTCAGCGCCGGTCCCGGATCCAAGTCCTGTCCCGACGTCGGATCCAAGTCCTGTCCCGACGTCGGATCCAAGTCCTGTCCCGACGTCGGATCCAAGTCCTGTCCCGACGTCGGATCCAAGTCCTGTCCCGACGTCGGATCCAAGTCCTGTCCCGACGTCGGATCCAAGTCCTGTCCCGACGTCGGATCCAAGTCCTGTCCCGACGTCGGATCCAAGTCCTGTCCCGACGTCGGATCCAAGTCCTGTCCCGACGTCGGATCCAAGTCCTGTCCCGACGTCGGATCCAAGTCCTGCTTCAGCGACGGTACACCCGGCATTCCACGCGGCTTCAGCGACGGTACACCCGGCATTCCACGCGGCTTCAGCGACGGTACACCCGGCATTCCACGCGGCTTCAGCGACGGTACACCCGGCATTCCACGCGGCTTCAGCGACGGTACACCCGGCATTCCACGCGGCTTCAGCGACGGTACACCCGGCATTCCACGCGGCTTCAGCGACGGTACACCCGGCATTCCACGCGGCTTCAGCGACGGTACACCCGGCATTCCACGCGGCTTCAGCGACGGTACACCCGGCATTCCACGCGGCTTCAGCGACGGTACAGCCGGCATTCCACGCGGCTTCAGCGACGGTACAGCCGGCATTCCACGCGGCTTCAGCGACGGTACAGCCGGCATTCCACGCGGCTTCAGCGACGGTACAGCCGGCATTCCACGCGGCTTCAGCGACGGTACAGCCGGCATTCCACGCGGCTTCAGCGACGGTACAGCCGGCATTCCACGCGGCTTCAGCGACGGTACAGCCGGCATTCCACGCGGCTTCAGCGACGGTACAGCCGGCATTCCACGCGGCTTCAGCGACGGTACAGCCGGCATTTTCCGCCGCTTCAGCGCCCTCGGGGGCATCAGTGCGGGCAAGAACTCGGGTGCCCAAACCCAGCCCTAAGCCCGCACGGACTCAAGCCCCAAGGACTTCCCCTGTCACACCCTTGCCTCGTCCCCCTCAGTTTGGACATTTTGTTCCCCCCCTCCCATCCCGTGTATGTTATTTTTATTATGTCACCCCAACCCTTTTATTGTAATGTCTGTTGTGCCTATGATTTGTTCTGTTATGTGTGTGTGGTTAATGTCTTTGTCCTTGTCATTGTCTGCTGTGTCCCCTAATATATGTTCCCCTTAGGGTCGCCAGGTGGCGCTCCCTAAGGGTGGCTATTGTCATGATCTGGTTCTTCTTGTGAAAGATCCTGTAGTCTTGTGGACCGGATCATGACAATACCATGTCCGTGTGTTTTGTTTTGTCTGTTTGCCCCTTATTTTTTTTTTCTCGTGTTATGTGCTTCTGGTCTTGTCATGTTCTTTGTCTGTTGTGTCCCCTTCAGGGTTGCTATGTGTTCCCTGGGGGGGGGGGGTGCTGTCATGATCTGGTCCTTCTTGTCATGTATTCTCTAGTTTGGTGGACCAGGTCATGACAGCACCAGGTCCGTGTGCTGGTTGTGTTTATGTCCTGTTCTGTTTGTCGGCTCCCTTGAGGAACGCCAGGATGTCGTTCCTTAAGGGGGGGGGGGGGTTCTGTCATGATTCTGCCTATCTTGGTCATGTTTTTCCTGTTTTTGGCAGAGTCATGGCAGACCTGTGTTTTGTGTAAGTGTCACATGGTATGTTTGTATGATATGAAAATTGTTGGAAGAATATTAACACTTTTTAAACAGTGTTCTGTAACACTATATATGAAAAACATCAATCAATTCTGTATTGTAAAGGTATAAACATTGTAACACTGAAATTTGTACCTAATATTTCTGTCTATAAGTGTAACAGAGACAGCAGGTTCCGTCACCGCTGTCAAACTGCTCTCACTTGATGATCATCGTGATTTTCACCCAATGCTTTTCATTCTCCACATAAAACACAAACGTATTGATTTGGTCACACTTCTTTGTAGGGACTCATAGCGCTATACTTACTTTCATGTATTTTCCAGTTCCAAGTCCATCGCGTTCCTCATTGTCTCAATCTTTCACGTTGTTCCTCGTCATGCTCACCAGACCCATCGGGCTTCACCTCTTGAAAGAATATTATCAACAGTTCCCATATTTCACTTACCTGTTATCCAGATTATTGACTTTAATAAACATTGTGTGAAGTTTACCCTCTGCCTCTGGGTTATTCTGTAACTATAAGTTTAATTTGATTCAGATGTGTGTGAGGATGAAGTGATGTGAGAGATTCTGTTACACTGAACGCTGATATTACTCACATACAGACACATGACTTCATAGAGTGGATAATTAAAGATATTTTATTGCTGAAATCAATTAACAGAATAATGTGAACTCTACACAGCATATGATGATGATGATGATGATGATGATGATGATTATGATGATGATTGAATATTCAGAAACCGACTGATATTGGACAGTTACACTGGATCTCTCACCTTCACAAATTCTGGACTTTATAAACTAATGATCATCCGTGATGTAAAATATCCCTGACCTCTTCAACAGCCCATTCACTCAATGCTGTAGTCTCTGGTAAGCAGTGTACACTACCCCCTGATCTGTGTTGTCACAATCTTTTAAATCATATGTCATATTTTGTTGAGGAGCTGACCAGCAACCCTTTATATGTAATCTCCATAATTTCCCATGAGCCAAAACTGTTAACACGATAAATCTACATACCGCTGTTACATCAGTCACATAATACTGTATCCAATACCCGATGCATGCTGTTTCTCTCAGGCATTAGATGGAACCATTGATTAGTAAGATTCCATAATCTTCGCCACTCCTGTCGATTCCCAGCTGTAAGTAATCTTTGTATTCTTTCTTTTTGTAATCTAGCATGCAGTACATTTATATTGCATACTGTCCAATTTAACAAATCAGTGATTTTTGATCAGTGTAGAGTTTAAACTAATTCCCAATTCCCAATTATTTTAAACTAAGGTCTCCCATAATTTCACATTTCTTAATTGTCCTTTTATAGCAGTCGGCATCCATTCTGCTACTTTATTTAGGGCATCACTGGTATGAGCAACCGTGTCTGTTAATTTACCAGTAACTATATTCTGATCTATCATATTAGATGCTCCTGATAATGTCCCTGTTCCCCCCAACAGAGTATCATATCAAGCACGTTTAATCCTTTTACAATTATGTAAAATTGGAAATTTCACAGTCCATGTTACCTCAATTACTAATCGAGCAATTGACATTCGTTTACAAGTTTTTACAATGGGAACCACATGTGCATATGTAACTTTTGGACGATCATCTAGCACCATCCATGGGTATCCGAAAATAACCCGGCCTGTAATGTCTGTTGCGTTGATTATCAGACCTCTGGTTTGTACTGTTATTGTCCATCGTCTCCTTATAATATTCGTACAATTCAAGGTGTTGTTCTCTTGTCGTTGACCTATACAATGTTCTGTTTCCGCGTGAACAGTCATGTTCTGCCCCCTACTTAACTCTGGCAGATTTAACCTTGGCACTGGAAGTTTCAATCCATGTCGACACATCTTACAGATATATATGGGCCCAGTGGATGTGATGTTAAATATCATACATGCATCATTTGCTGGACAAGTGAAGTTGCCCTGTTCGCCATTGTTGGAGTTGCTGTTCCATGCTATCGGCATTTGATTTACCGGATACAGCCGTTCCCCCCGGGGTACCCGCTTCCACCACGACGATCACTGCACAGCATAGTATCTGCACCGTCTGGCGTACAGACATCACACGGGATCCAGTGCCCGAAGATTCAACATCTCCACGTCTGTGGTGTTGTCTTTGGGTTCCCTCTGAAGCCATCCTTGAAAGTTCTCCAACAACTCATATCCTTCACACATAAAATCTGAACTGCTATGGACACAGTTAGTTTTCTCTTACATAACATTTTCAGCTGGAATATTGATCCATTTCACATTGCCTTTTTCCTCTACATGCCTCTTTAACCTCACGCGAGCACTCTTTTTCATGCCCCTTATTTTCTCTGCCAGCGGCACTGTCATCTTTTCAGGTGCATCCCAGCCATTCCTTATACACATCTGACTCCATTTTCTCTCAAAGACTTTCCTTTCTTTCTTATGACATTTGGGCTCTACCTGAGCTCACAACATGCCCACTACATTCTTCCACTGTTCTACAATTGATACACATCCATAGTCTTCACATTCCATATTTTAGAATTTGTAAACTCAAAACACCATATAATAAACCCCAAATCAAAATAAATGTCTCACAGCATAAAAACACAATAACACATCAAAGAAATCACAACAGATATTTACAGCTTTATGGTTCTCAGACCAAGGGACTCCAACCCAATTTATGGTTACCTGAACCAAGGGACTCTAACCCAATTTATAGTTCTCATACCAAGGGACTCCAACCCAATTTATCTGATCAATGAACCTCCAAATAAATTTAGTTATACTCACACAGGTACAATTTTCTGCAGAAATTGTAGGGATAAATCACCCAACGCATCTGATACCTTTTTCCTGAAATCAATAATATGTCTTCCAGTTTCTGATAACTGATCCGTCTGTTTCAATGCTGTCACTACTAACCACAGTCGCCTTTGTAGACTGTCTGTGGGTCTTTTTGGATCCACAGGGATTTTCCTTAACATAGCAGCAACACTCTCGGGTTGGCCATCTTTTAGCGCTGTATCCCAGGATTTTCCAGTATCCCACTTTGTTGGCTCGAGCAATAAAGTTTAAACTGTTTGATGCCTGAACGTTGGTCTACGAGATTTAAAGAAATATGTTTTTAAATATGATGTACCTGTATTTTTCTAACTTTAAACTGCTTTAAATTATTGTTATATCCAGATAAATTCTTTCCAGAAAAATTCTAGATAATTATTTCTTAAAGTAATTGAATTTGTTTGTGTTTTAGATGTGTCTTGTGATGAAGTGAAGACAGCGATGGACGACATTTCTATTCCTGATGTAATAATGATACTCAGAGACTCCAGAATGTTTCAGTTTAATCAAGTTTTGTTTTTGATTTAGCCTTTTTTAAATTAAATTTGTCTTATTATTTATGAAGTTTATGATTTTCCAGATCCCAGCTCCTAAAATTTCCAGAGATTATCCAGCATGCAAAGAAGTTTTAAAGCAGACATGTCTTGTCGTGTGTTCGGTGTCGAATGCGACACAAGCTCAGCTCTCCTGGTATAAAGAAAACATTTCAATCTCGAGTCTCACCGTTTCTGATCTCAACTCCAGACTGTATCTAGAAGTGAAAGATCATGATAAAAGTAACTACAGATGTGTGCTGTCCAGATCAGGCTTCAATCAGACATCACATCTCAACATTGGTCATTCCTGTCAGTCATGCTCAGGTCTGTATGTTATCTGTCTTCCTAATATCTAACTGTTATTATATTTCAGATCTAAATTTTTTTCTTGAATTTCATCTGTTTTGTGTTCTGAAGAAGAGATACCAACAATGTTGTCAGTGAGTGAAGAGGATTTTGTAACTATACTCACAAATCTCACTGAAGTCCGGTATGAGGATCTCATCATGTGGCTTTTTCAACGTACTCTCATTGCTGAAGTCTATGAAAACATAACAGCATACTATGACTGTAAAGATAAAAGATTTACTAACAAACTACAGTTGGACAGTCAGACTGGATCTCTATCCATCACTAACATCAGTAAAATTCCCTCTGGACTTTATGATCTAGAGTTCACAAATGGATCAAATCAAACATGTCAACGATTTTATGTCACTGCCTATGGTGAGTTCTTAAAGTTAAATGTGTTATTATTTATTAATGATTATGAAATGATTCCTTGTGTTTTCCAGACTCTCTTCCCATTCCTGTCGTCTCCAATAACTCAACACAATGTTCTGCAGCTTCAGACAAATCTAAATGTGTTGTGATGTGTTCCGTGAATAAGACAGATGTTACTCTCTCGTGGTATAACGGAAGCAGATTAAACTCCAGCATCATTGTGTCTGATCTCAACATCAGCAACTTCCTGTGTCTGGAGGTGGAATATAAAGATAATAACACATACACATGTGTGGTGAACAACTTCTTTACCAATAAAACTATACAACTCAACGTGACTGAACTGTGTAAAGGTATCACAACACTTCATGTTAACGTGTATTTAAGATTATCTCTATTGGTCACATTTTCTTCTAAACTGGAAATATTTCATGTAGTGCGGGACTATAAAATTTGTATTTTCATTTCGTAATAGTTTGTGCAGACAAATTAATAAAAACAAAAAAATCATTTGACAATCCAACAGGTTATGCTGATCTCTAAATGGTCATGAGGACTTTTTCTGATGTCCTTAGTTCAATTATAACTATTTTTCTTGCAGCTGTTCACAAGATTTTTGATTATAGATCATCTACTCAATATAGATTGAGTTTTCTTTTTTTTCGATACAGATCAAAAGAGTAATCCTGATATTGTTCTGCTAATTCTTCTTGTTTGTGCTGGGTTTCTTTTTGTTTAACTGTTCTATGGCTTGTGGAAAAAGAAATGTCCATGTCAAAAGGTTATTGTCTACTACATAATTAATATTCATATGAAAATGTTCATACATAAATGAGAAATTAAGTTAAATTGTAATTATTATTGTTAATATTTGTGAACATAACAGTTTTCAAACAAGTTTAAATAAATCATATAATATATGAACTCCTCATTAGAAGGAACAATTGATTTTAACTAAATATTGTATTCTGGTTACTATTCTTGATAGTTTTTTTTATTTATTAAAAAAATGTGTGTATTCCCTACACAACCTCACTGCATCGTTTGACCTTAGTCGCATACCCACGTCGCCGACCCACAAGTCCGGTTATACACTCGATCTTGTCTACACACGCTACTGCTCCACATATCACACTCAGGTAACACCACTGCACACATCCGATCATTTTCTCGTCACACTTCATCTCGACGTGACAACATCCGACACTCCTCCCCCTTCCTCCCTTGTTAGCTTCAGGCGTAAACTACGCATGCTCTCTCCTCTCACCCTATCCTCTGCTGTTTCCTCTATGCTCCCTCCTCCTGATCAGTTTGCTCTACTTAACACTGACAATGCCACTCACTCCCTATGCTCTACACTAACATCCTGCTTGGACAATTTATGCCCGCTTACATCTCGACCAGCCCGTGCCAATCCTTCAACACCTTGGCTCTCTGATGTCCTCCGGGAACACAGATCCAAGCTCAGGGCAGCTGAGAGAAAATGACACAAATCTAATGACCCTGCAGAGCTCTCTCTCTATCAAACTCTTCTCTCTTCTTTCTTTGCAGATGTCTTGGTCGCCAAGACTCAGTTCTACCAGGCGAAAGTAAACAGCTCAACAAACTCTCGCGATCTCTTCAAGACCTTCTCTGCTCTACTCTGTCCTCCCACCCCTCCTCCCTCGTCGGACCAAACAGCTGATGACTTTGCATCCTTTTTTGTGAAGAAGACCACCGCTATCAGCAATCAGTTCTCCGCTCCACCACCGCTGGACCATACTCCGGCTCCTTTGACCGCCTCTCTCCGCTCTTTCTCTACGTTGACTGAAAACGACGCTGCGAGAATCATCGCCTCGAATCACCCAACTACCTGCTCGCTGGACCCCATCCCCACCCATCTCCTGCAAGACATCTCCCCATCGATCATTCCTGCAATTACCGACATCATCAACTCATCGCTCAACTCTGGCACATTTCCTACTGCTTTCAAAGAAGCCCGGATCACCCCGCTGTTGAAGAAACCCCTTGCTGAATTCCGCACTTCTAGAGAACTACAGACTAGTTTCTTTCCTGCCCTTCATCGGAAAGCCCCTGGAATGTGTCGTCTTCGATCAACTCTCGGCCTACCTTACTCTATACAACTTCTTGGAAAGCAACTAGTCAGGCTTCAAGAAAGGACACTCAACAGAGACAGCTCTGCTCTCAGTTGTTAAAGATCTACGACTTGCGAGGGCGCCCTCCATGTCATCCGTTCTCATCCTGCTGGACTTATCTGCTGCTTTTGACACCGTTAACCACAGCATTCTCCTTTTCGACTCTCAAAGAATTGGGCGTGTCCGAAAAGGCTCTCCAATGGTTCGTACCCTACCTCTCTGGTAGATCCTTCAGGGTTTCGTGGGGCGGTGAAGTCTAAGAACCGCAACATCTTGACACCGGTGTACCTCAGGGCTCAGTTCTTGGACCGTTGCTTTTTTCGATCTACATGACATCACTGGGATCAGTCATATGTAAGCATGGCTTCTCCTACCTTGCGTTTCATCCGGAAGATCATACGATTTCGACCCTCGCTCTGGATGAAGCAACACCACCTACAACTTAACCTTGCGAAAACGGAAGTTCTTGTCATCCCTGCCAAACAAAGACTCGTCACGAACTCTCTATCCAACTAGGAGCATCAACCATTGTGCCCTCCAGGTCTGCGAGAAACTTTGGAGTAATCACCGATTATAAGCTCAACTTCACAGATCATGTTGCCACGACTGCCAGATCCTGCAGATTCATGCTTTACAACATCAGGAAGATCAGACCGTTTTCCTCTGAACATTCCACACAAATCCTGGTTCAGGCTCTGGTCCTGTCCAGGCTGGACTACAGCATTACCGCTTCATTGTCTCCTCGACTATTGTAAGTCGCTTTGGATAAAAGCGTCTGCTAAATGCCTAAATGTAAGTGTAAAAGATCTATTCCACCTTTGTAGATAGACCTTTGTTTGTCTGTCTGTATAAAATCTCACAGTCTTCATGTGTGTGATGAATGTGTTTAGGTAACTGGGTCATCTGGAAAGGGCACATCAGGCAAAAACTACTTTTGAAAGTTCACACCAGTCTATGCCATCAACTAAAATCGGTGTAAGTAGGAGAAGGGTAGTAGTTCGTTTTATATACATTCTTAAATATGTTATTTCAACCCAATGTTGGGTAAAAATTTTAAAAGCCGTGCATTGAACATGCTGGATCGTTTTAATATATTTTATATATTAACCATTCTCTGTTTTTTAAATGCATTGTTAGATTTGTCCATTAATTGTTGAAGTAACCAAAGATTTTATTGTTACTAAACAGCTTTATATATGTCCTACTTGAAAGAATTCATCTTGATGTGCTTCCATTATTTTTGTGTGTTTATATTTGTTATAAGTCATTATTAATAGTCACCTTTATATTTGTCACAAGATTCTGTGAAAAGAAACCAAAAAGTATTCGAAATACATGTTGATTTAAGGATGAATATCATGACAAAAAAGACATATTGCAGTCAGTGTTTTTTGCATTACCGGAAACACAGCAAATTTGGACATGCGAGGATTCGGACAGGGACAACATTGTTGCTGTTCTGGTTCCTGTGATGTTCCATCTCTGTTGTATTCTTTAATATCTGATTGTCAAATGAAATAAACTGTTCTTCTTATCTGAAAGGTATTTTGGATTTAAAATATATGCTATGTAAACCTGAATAATGCAGTGATTTGAGAAATCATTGTCTCAGATATTGATTTTATTGAGCAGGATTGCAGCAATTGTTTGAAAAATTCATAGTGGAAGAATTCTTACAAATAACTTTTTTATACAGAATGCTTTTTGCCATGATGCAGGCATATTTTGGTCATGTTTTATTTCAGGCTTTTTGCAGCCATTTTGTCACATATTATTGAATTTGTTAACAGATTTTGCGTATGTTTATTATTTTCTTTTTAATGGCTCTAAATTTATATTACCTTAAATAATCTTTTAAATAATTGTAATAAATACTTTTGTATTAAGTGCTTTATGCAAGCCATATCATTATGTTTGTCTTAATTTATTATGAAAAACACGTCATACATTTCTGCGCTGTTAAAATAAAAACTTTGCATGTTAGTTTGTTTCAATCGTTTTTTAGTCCACAAGGATGACGTTTATTTCTTCTGACACAGGGAAATAATTACTAACAATTACAATGTGAGAAGTCTTGTTTTGCCCTGGAAAACTTTTTAGATAACTTATTGTAGTTAATGTGGTCATTGTGTAGATAAACACAATGGACTGCTGGACAACACGTTTACCTCTATGGTTTATGACTAAAGTTTATTTGCATATTCTATATTCTCTCTATGCACATTATTTTTCTAGTAATACTGCCAGCTGTCAACTTTTCCCTAAAATATGGTTCATAATTCAATGCACAGAGACGAAGTTTGCCAAGCTCTATAGTTTACATCTTTGCTTGCAATGTCATTCTTTTTGGCATTTCATAGTTGCTTATGTAATATTTGAAGGTACTTCATTCTCAGTGCTTTAATACACACTAAAGGGATGTGAGAAAAAAATCTGAAATTTTTTTTCATCTTGATACGGGTTAAGATTTTTATCATCAGTTAAACCACTAATGAAAAGATAAGTTAAGAATAAGTGAAGCCACAATCATTCTTTATTCAGTTTGAAATTTCAGCCAAAAGAGAATTGAGACACCCTTATGGGGGTAAGGGGTAGGCAATGCTTTAAAGCTTCATGTGTATGTAAACACACGCTAACTGTGAACACATTTTCGGAGCAATGGGCATACATATATGATGCGGCACCCAGGGAGCAGTTGGGGGTTCGGTGCCATGCAAAAGGGCACCTAAGTCATGATATTGCCGGTCCAGGACTTGAACCAACAACCATACAGCTTGCCTTACTGAAATTTGTAAAAAATAACCCCCCACTGTATAATAATAATGGGATATTAGAGATCCGCTAGAGCTTAACCTTCACACTGGATCTCTTACCATCATTTACATCAGAATCACAAACTCAGAACTAAATATTATCAGCAGTAAAGAAGGACCAAACAAGACATTCAGATTCAGAAAATATAGCGCATGGGTAAAACGTAGAGAATATATGGTGTAAATGGATTGCAAAATGACAACAACAATACAACAATAATATTAAAAGTCCAAACATGATTACAATCGGAAGGATGCACACCTGCTGTATGTGTAAGAATAGGTCGTGTTAGAGTAACATTTGACCTTAAAATTGGCCATTTGATATATGAAATATGTTGTAATACATAAGTAAGGGCATACATTTTTTTTATCCTTATCTCAAGTTATTTCACTCATAATACATAAACATTTACACAGACTACACAAGATAATAGTGTGGAGTATTCGGAGCAGCTTTAAACATCTGGGAAAACTTAAGATAAACATGACACAATACTAAGGGAATGCTACAGTGAAGAGCCAACATGAAGAAGGAACCACAGAAATTGTCCAATATGTGTTAAATTGTATGATTCAACAAAGTGCATATTTAAGTATCTGTCAAGAATGTTACTTTTCATAAGGCATGTCTTGAATAAGTGTCAATAAAATCTAAACAGCTGGAGTTTTCTCAAAGGCAACGGTGTCTGGTGTTTGGGTCCAGCTTGCATCCAGATATATATTTCCAATATGTTCTGAGATTAAAGTCCAGGATTTCAGCCTGAGAAAAGACAAAGAGTGATGAAGAGAGAAATGTTTACTAGTACTTCAGACAGCTGTTTCCTAATTTGTAAGTGACTGCTAAAAGACTACATGTAATTGTATTACATATTTATGAATATCAAATATTGGTTATGAATTGTTTGTGAATACTTGCCTTTTTATGGTGGAGAATGACACCTGCTGTGATACCCACCAGGCACACAGTGAAAACAGCATTTAACAATGTAAAGAATGTGAATTCTAACAAAGCACAAAAAATGTTTCAGTCAAAATGTGAAATTCCTTCAAAGATCCTGGTCATGATGTCAATTGTATCATAAGCCTTTTTTCTTGTTTCAAGTATATCAGGATGTCTGTATATCTATACATATAATTCAATTAATCATTTTTTATGAAACTAAAATCTGATTTTAAGAATTGCCCAACATCAAAGTTTGAGCATTTAAAAACACTTTGTGTGTATGTGTGTGTGTGTGTGTGTGTGTGTGTGTGTTCAGTTACTGTGTGTGTTTGTGTGTGTGTGTGTGTGTGTGTGTGTGTGTGTGTGTGTGTGTGTGTGTGTGTGTTCACTAACTATGCATACTTGTGTGTTTACTTACTGTGTGTGTGTGTGTGTGTGTGTGTGTGTGTTCTCTTACTGTGTGTGTGTGTGTGTGTGTGTGTGTGTGTTTGTTTGTGTGTGTGTGTGTGTGTGTGTGTGTGTGTGTGTGTTCACTAACTGTGCATACGTGTGTGCTCACTTACTCTGTGTGTGTGTGTGTGTGTGTGTGTGTGTGTGTGTGTGTGTGTGTGTGTGTGTGTGTGTGTGTGTGTGTGCGCGTGTGTGTGTGTGTTCACTAACTGTGCATACGCGTGTGTTCACTTACTTTGTGTGTGTGTGTGTGTGTGTGTGTGTGTGTGTGTGTGTGTGTGTGTGTGTGTGTGTGTGTGTGTGTGTGTGTGTGTGTGTGTGTGTGTTCACTTACTGTGTGTGTGTTCACTTACTGTGTGTGTACACTGGGGTGGGTTAAATTCAAGTTAACAAATTCAAGGTATATGCTTAACCATACGTCACATGACTTCACGTCTTGACCTTCACCTTAAAAAAAATGAATTGCTAACTCACTTGAGCATGATTCCTCAGATGAAGAACATTGAGAAGGGTTTCTGGAAATGTCAGGAAAAAAGAGAGCTACGAAACAAAAGAGATAAAAACCGTTAGTAAATCTTCAGGAAGTTATGAAAGCAATGGCTTTGTCTCATTTACTTCCCATCTCATGTTATCCTGCACTACAATTAAACATGAATCAAGTATGTTTACAAGCAATAAACACGTACATGACTGAGATACACAGGTTCATTCTAAAAACTTAAAATCAGTAAAAAACAGATTTATATCATAAGCAAAAACTCACTGTAAACAGTAACATTATATTTCTTGCTCGTTCCATTCCTGCTGTGGATGATGGTTAGTTTATATATCCCAGAGTTTGAGATTGTGATGTTTGTGATGGTGAGAGATCCAGTTTGACTGTCTAACATCAGTCTGTCTCTGAATATTTCATCATCATCATATATAAAGTTGGAGTCGGCCTGTTTATTGATTTCCGCTATAAGACGTCCATGAGGAGTAAACTTCCACAGTATATGAACATCTGTGTGTAGTTCAGCAAGATCTGTGTTTAAAGTGACAGAATCTCCCTCCATCACTGACACTGACTTTATTTCACCAAACACACCTGAAACACAGAGACTTATACAAATCACAACCGATGCAGACAAATGAACATAAGTAAGAAACATGTTACCATGCCCATAAATTTGAACTCTAACACTGTTGCTAGAATTAAATTCAAACCAGCAAACTTTTCACAACATGTTACAAGACTTACCGTTAGAAATCATCATGTATAGGCACAAAAATGCATTCTTTAAAAACTGCATTAGTTACAGGAAATGATAACAACCAGTAAGACATAGGCAGTTCTTTAAAAGTGTGCATTTAGACATGTTGTTGGTATATCGTCTATGTTATCGGATCTTTCCCTATGTAGGGAAATCCAAACTCTGTCTAGAAATCCCCTATTCAAAATCTCTCATGATTAGTAACACCTCAGGTTATGTTTTACATTTACATTTACATTTAGTCATTTAGCAGACGCTTTTATCCAAAGCGACTTACAATGGTCGAGGAGACAATGAAGCGGTAAATAGCCGATACAACAATAGGTGAACAAGCGCTACAACAATGTTACCAAGTTTCACAGAGAGAGAAGTTACAAAAATATAATTTTTATTTTATTTTATAGAGTGAGAGTAGTTAGAAAAGAAGTGAGTTAGTGAGCTAGATGTAGCCGGAAAAGATGAGTTTTAGAATATGGGTTGCTAAAATTAGACAGATTTTACAATGTTTGCTAGTAGGATGTACTGTATTGACTTATATAAATACATATCCGAACAACTATGATTTGATTTCAACATGATAACCCTCTCAAAGGTTTAAGCATTTCATTAACAAACACGGGGGTAGTTCACCCTGACTTTGTGGCAAATCTGTATTAATGTTCTTGTTTTGAAAACATGGAAATATATTTGGAAGAATGCTCTCAACCGAACACTTCTTAGACTCCGATGACCACCAAAATAGGTGCTTATTGCTCCGGGCGCCCCAGACATACCAAAAATCCAACCACGTGCACTGGGGTGTAGGCGAAGCCATACACTCGCCAATACTCGCCCGGAACTTGGCTGCAACACTACGGGGAGCAAAGAAGTGGTGTCAGATTTCATGATGAAAAAAGACACCGGGACCGCAACTTCTTTATCATATGGTTCCCTGTAAAATAACATTTCACACACATTCTACCCCACAATAGTTCTTTTGTGACACTGTCACATGCCTAGGACACATGGGCACACACTATGGCCTTGGTTATCAGTAATTTGGTACATCTGCTAGACTTATAGGAGTCAAGTTGACCCTGCTCCTTATTGAAGTCAACACATTTATCATTTGGTTATGCACGTACACAGCATATCATCCTGTTTCTAGTACATTCCGTTCTTACTCTCAAAAGTTCACACACAAGGTTATATTCCACACACTTAAAAACTAAATCATGATTTTACTACTAATCCTAATAAGTGATTCATTGTTCATATATAAAACAACAGGAGTAATCATCAAGTATAGGGGTTATCACTTAAATCATTAACCATCATTGAATATAGAAGATATAATACTTAAATCATAAACCATCATTGAATATAGAAGATATAATACTTAAATCATAAACCATCATTGAATATAGAAGATATAATACTTAAATCATTAACCATCATTGAATATAGAAGATATAATACTTAAATCATTAACCATCATTGAATATAGAAGATATAATACTTAAATCATAAACCATCAGTGAATATAGAAGATATAATACTTAAATCATAAACCATCATTGAATATAGAAGATATAATACTTAAATCATTAACCATCATTGAATATAGAAGATATAATACTTAAATCATTAACCATCATTGAATATAGAAGATATAATACTTGAATCATAAACCATCAGTGAATATAGAAGATATAATACTTAAATCATAAACAATCATTGAATATAGAAGATATAATACTTAAATCATTAACCATCATTGAATATAGAAGATATAATACTTAAATCATAAACCATCATTGAATATAGAAGATATAATACTTAAATCATTAACCATCATTGAATATAGAAGATATAATACTTAAATCATTAACCATCATTGAATATAGAAGATATAATACTTAAATCATTAACCATCATTGAATATAGAAGATATAATACTTAAATCATTAACCATCATTGAATATAGAAGATATAATACTTAAATCATTAACCATCATTGAATATAGAAGATATAATACTTAAATCATTAACCATCATTGAATATAGAAGATATAATACTTAAATCATAAACCATCAGTGAATATAGAAGATATAATACTTAAATCATAAACCATCATTGAATAAAGAAGATATAATACTTAAATCATTAACCATCATTGAATATAGAAGATATAATACTTAAATCATTAACCATCATTGAATATAGAAGATATAATACTTAAATCATAAACCATCAGTGAATATAGAAGATATAATACTTAAATCATAAACCATCATTGAATATAGAAGATATAATACTTAAATCATTAACCATCATTGAATATAGAAGATATAATACTTAAATCATTAACCATCATTGAATATAGAAGATATAATACTTAAATCATTAACCATCATTGAATATAGAAGATATAATACTTAAATCATAAACCATCAGTGAATATAGAAGATATAATACTTAAATCATAAACCATCATTGAATATAGAAGATATAATACTTAAATCATAAACCATCACTGAATATAGAAGATATAATACTTAAATCATAAACCATCAGTGAATATAGAAGATATAATACTTAAATCATAAACCATCAGTGAATATAGAAGATATAATACTTAAATCATAAACCATCAGTGAATATAGAAGATATAATACTTAAATCATAAACCATCATTGAATATAGAAGATATAATACTTAAATCATTAACCATCAGTGAATATAGAAGATATAATACTTAAATCATTAACCATCAGTGAATATAGAAGATATAATACTTAAATCATTAACCATCAGTGAATATAGAAGATATAATACTTAAATCATTAACCATCAGTGAATATAGAAGATATAATACTTAAATCATTAACCATCATTGAATATAGAAGATATAATACTTAAATCATAAACCATCATTGAATATAGAAGATATAATACTTAAATCATTAACCATCATTGAATATAGAAGATATAATACTTAAATCATAAACCATCACTGAATATAGAAGATATAATACTTAAATCATAAACCATCAGTGAATATAGAAGATATAATACTTAAATCATAAACCATCAGTGAATATAGAAGATATAATACTTAAATCATAAACCATCAGTGAATATAGAAGATATAATACTTAAATCATAAACCATCATTGAATATAGAAGATATAATACTTAAATCATAAACCATCATTGAATATAGAAGATATAATACTTAAATCATTAACCATCATTGAATATAGAAGATATAATACTTAAATCATAAACCATCATTGAATATAGAAGATATAATACTTAAATCATAAACCATCAGTGAATAAAATATAATTTATAATATAATTCTCCAGCATTCTGTTAGACTCGTGACGCTCGAGGAGCACACCATGGTTCCGAAGAACAAAACGGTGATGAATGATCTCTTCCGTCCCCTTTTATAACCGTCATCACGGGTGGGGACATGAATTGATTCATTCGCCAATTAATTGGCCTCTTTTAATAGGCTCGGAGACAATGGGTTCTCAAGATCAAACCCCCTTTCAGTCACAACTTTGAGAGACCGACTTAAAGGGAACTCTATATATGTCTGTGTATATCGGTAACTCTATGTCTGTCTGTGTATGTCGGTAACTCTATATATGTCTGTGTATATCGGTAACTCTATGTATGTCTGTGTATATCTGTAACTCTATGTATGTCTGTGTATATCTGTAACTCTATGTATGTCTGTGTATATCGGTAACTCTATATATGTCTGTGTATATCGGTAACTCTATGTATGTCTGTGTATATCGGTAACTCTATATATGTCTGTGTATATCGTTAACTCTATATATGTCTGTGTATATCGGTAACTCTATATACGTCTGTGTATATCGGTAACTCTATATATGTCTGTGTATATCGGTAACTCTATGTATGTCTGTGTATATCGGTAACTCTATGTATGTCTGTGTATATCGGTAACTCTATGTATGTCTGTGTATATCGGTAACTCTATATATGTCTGTGTATATCGGTAACTCTATGTATGACTGTGTATATCGGTAACTCTATATATGTCTGTGTATATCGGTAACTCTATATATGTCTGTGTATATCGGTAACTCTATATATGTCTGTGTATATCGGTAACTCTATGTATGTCTGTGTATATCGGTAACTCTATGTATATCTTTGTATATCGGTAACTCTATATATGTCTGTGTATATCGGTAACTCTATATATGTCTGTGTATATCGGTAACTCTATATATGTCTGTGTATATCGGTAACTCTATATATGTCTGTGTATATCGGTAACTCTATGTATGTCTGTGTATATCGGTAACTCTATGTATGTCTGTGTATATCGGTAACTATGTATGTCTGTGTATATCGGTAACTCTATGTATGTCTGTGTATATCGGTAACTCTATGTATGTCTGTGTATATCGGTAACTCTATGTATGTCTGTGTATATCGGTAACTCTATGTATGTCTGTGTATATCGGTAACTCTATGTATGTCTGTGTATATCGGTAACTCTATGTCTGTCAGTGTATATCAGTGACTCTATGTATGTCTGTGTATATGGGTAACTCTATGTATGTCTGTGTATATGGGTAACTCTATGAATATTTGTGTATGTCGGTAACTCTATATATGTCTGTGTATATCGGTAACTCTATATATGTCTTTCAGTCACAACGTTGAGAGACCGACTGAAAGGGAACTCTATTTATGTCTGTGTATATCGGTAACTCTGTGTATGTCTGTGTATGTCGGTATGTCTATATATGTCTGTGTATATCGGTAACTCTATGTATGTCTGTGTATATCGGTAACTCTATGAATGTCTGTGTATGTCGGCAATCTATGAATGTCTGTGTATGTCGGCAATCTATTTATGTCTGTGTATGTCGGTAACTCTATGTATATCTGTGTATGTCGGTAACTCTATGTATGTCTGTGTATGTTGGTAACTCTATGAATGTCTGTGTTTGTTGGATAACTCTATGTATGTCTGTGTATGTCGGTATCTCTATGTATGTCTGTGTATTTCGGTAACTCTATATATGTTTGTGTATATCGGTAACTCTATGAATGTCTGCGTTTGTTGGATAACTCTATGTATGTCTGTGTATGTCGGTATCTCTATGTATGTCAGTGTATATCGGCAACTCTATATATGTCTGTGTATATCGGTAACTCTATGTATGTCTATGTATGTCGGTAACTCTATGTATGTGGGTAACTCTATGAATGTCTGTGTATGTCGGTAACTCTATGAATGTCTGTGTATGTGGGTAACTCTATGAACGTCTGTGTATGTGGGTAACTCTATGAATGTCTGTGTATGTGGGTAACTCTATGTTTGTCTGTGTATATCGGTAACTCTATGTATGTCTGCTAGAACAGCGGAAAAACAGTTCTGCTTTCTGTAATGCAGCTCCCTTACAGACATGAATTTAAAAGAAGTCACGGCTGTTATTTTCACAGGTAAGGTTGTACAGTGAAACAGTAATGTAGGAACTTCTATAAGATTTAAAACATGATAGTGGAACAGTTTGGGACGATTTTGACCACAACAGTAGTTTTTTGAAGCATGGTTAGTATTATGTGTACAGAGATTAGTAAAACTATCTTAGCAAGCTAGCCGAGTTTACCAGGGGAGTTAGCTTTCGTCTACCATGTGTCCATGTACTGCAGTGTGTCAACTTTATGTATTTATCGGAGTACCTTTATTATTATTGTAAGAAAATGCAAATAAGGGGAAGAACAGTTCTGCTTTGTGTAAAGCAGTTGCGGTACAGACACGCATTTAAACAATTCAATTTACACAGCAATACATCAATGTAGTGACATACTTAACCCTATAATAATTTAATGGTTAGCTTTAAGTGATCATATTTAAGTCTTTCATGATTTAAGTAAATAAATAAACCATAGTCTTTATGAAGGTCTAATTCCTAAACAAAATATAAATACAGACATAACAACAAAATGAACCAAAATAAATTACGAACCATTTATTTAACCATCAGACTTTTATTAACATGGCCCTTTCCCATAGGCTCCTACAGCACCTTCTTTAGATATCAAATTAAAAAAATATATATATATATATATTATTCGGACCTCCACTTGGAAAAAAATATAAACGCCGGACAACTTGAAACTTAATTGAATCTTTTTTTAAAAGTCAATGCCACAGTTGTAAAAATCTGTGTAAAAAAAAAAAAAAAAAAAAAAAATTATTTTGTAACTTCGCTCTCTGTGTAACTCGGTAGCATTGTTGTAACACTTGTTCACCTATTGTTGTATCGGCTATTTACCGCTTCATTGTCTCCTCGACTATTGTAAGTCGCTTTGGATAAAAGCGTCTGCTAAATGACTAAATGTAAATGTAATGTAAATGTGTAAATAATGTACATAGCAAAAACTCAGTTGGCTGTTTTATGTATTGCTAATATCCCACTACACATCGTTTCTCATTTCAGTAAGGGAATCTGGTTTCTACATCTTTCTACATCTACATTGGAGACGACTATCAACTCTTGCATTGTTTCTCAGCCATAGCACACAAGACATAGCAACAATTATCAACTATCGACTAAAAAAAGCACACTTGGCATTCACAATTGTTGCTGCAATTTAGGAGGTCAATGTCACAATAAATAGCGCTCTAGACAAAATGCATTGCATCAAAGCAGCTGAACAACATTGGTTAGTAAAACAGTGGGTCCACAATGCAAAATGACAGGTAAAAGCAATACATTATTGAATTTGGGGTTGCCATATTTCACCAGTTTAAAAAGTGTCTTTGCATCTTGGCAAGCATGAGGGTGACAGCAGCTGGTGGTGTAGCCGGGAAATGATGCTGAAGAAACTGTGTTCACAGTATGTCAACAGCATCAAGATTGTTAGTAGTGCAGTGGGGCATAAAGATCCGCTAAAAACTGGCATGGAGACAAAACAGAACAGTGTATGTGTAAATGTCATATACGTACCAATTGACATTCATTACAAAATGCCTCAAACTAATTACCTGAACACCCACAGACTGCATCGATGTTGAGATGTTGTGTTTGGTTTGTGATGGTGTTGTTCACCACACATGTGTATGTGTTTGTATGGTGATATTCCACCTCCAGAGGTAGAGAGAGTCTGATGTTGAGATCAGACACACTGATGCTGGATAATAAACTCATTCCTTTATACCAGGAGAGACTCACATGTGTCACATTACACACTGAACACAACACAACACATTTGGCGACTCTGCTGATGACAGGAACAGGAAGATGAGCTGGAAACATAAAAGAATGTGAATATTAATGATGATCTCACTTCTTCTAGAAACGAGCGCCTTTGAAAAGTACATTTAGTTCACTCACCATAGACAGTAAGATTAAATCTCTTGCATGAAGTTATTTTGCCACTAATTATTATTAGTTTATAACCCCCAGAATCTGTCCTTGTGATGTTTGGGATGGTGATAGATCCAGTCCGACTGTCCAACTTCAGTCTGTCATCATAGTATATGAAATGCTGGTTATGGATTTCAGCAATAAGACGTCCTTGAGGAGCAAACTTCCACAATATATAATCATCTCTCTGTATGTGAGTAAGATCAGTGTGTAGAGTAACAGAATCTCCCTCCATCACTGACACTGACTTCACTTTATCTCCATCATCACCAAACACATCTGAAGACAAACAAAATATTTACATTAAGGTTGAAACACCCTTCAGATCAAATATGAATGATCATGTCAAAGGAAATGCATGTTTACTCTGCAGATGTGTTGTATCATGTTGCATTTCAGAAAGTACTTTACTGTAATTTAGTCTCATATGTGTAACTGCATTATACTGTATTGTACTGTACACGCTAAAGACGACTGATCTTAATGCACACTCAAAATAATGTTCTTTAAACTAACCTTTAGAATTTCTAGGTGCAAGCAGATACAAACAGACAAATATTGCGTAGCGAGTCATTTCTTATGATATTGTTAGATATTTAGATCCGGTATAGCTATTTAAATTCCACGTTACGAAGAAATGCGTGGAAGATGGCGGCCATGTCAAGTCACCTAACTAAAAGGTAGCAACCTCACGGCATCCCAACGTCACAACGTACGTCACAACGTACGTTACAACGTACGTCACCATACATAACCATAAAAATATTAAATGGGTAAGTTGAACAAATATTTAAAAAATCAAGCAATGTTTTTGATAATTGTCTACTTTTAAATATTAAGAAACTCAAATATGATGCATTATTTATCACTCTCTCATTCCTTTTCATCCCTTCCTTATTAATTCCTTTCGGTTTGGTTTTGTTATCAAAAATGGGTTGTTGGAACTTCTTAATATTATCTTTAACAACGGTTCTACATGATTTAATAAATTTTTTGACATAAAAAATATAAAAATTTGACAATAAGTAACGTTAAAACTAAATGTATTTGTGTGGAACTATTTTTATCAAGTGCAAACAGAGATCCAGTACATATGGTAAGAAAAGAATTGTATTTCACACTAGACTTGGAAATAAATGAAAATTACTTTTTATCATTTATATAACAAGTAAATGTTTTGGAAAGTTTGACAACTTGACAACAGTTTTGAGCATTATCATTAACATTAAGGTGTACTTTCCCAAGAAATTTAGCCACATCCTATTCCTCTTTTATAAACATGCCTTACAAAAAAACATTCCTTATGTGTATTTAGACATCCCACCAAATAAAAATGTTTTTTTAGTAAATTATAGTAAATTTGTTCTTTGTACTATGTAAAGAATACAGCCCTGATAAAACACAAAACACAGTTCAGAAAACTGAACTGATGTTATTTTTATAATGATAATAGTAATACCCTACTAAAACATATAGACGTTTTATTAATTTCCTTTTAAACACCATTATGAACCATACGTTTTCTCCATGAAAACCAACAGTCCTTTTTGTAGTCAACATTACTCCAATATGATTTAAGAACCCAATAAAAACCGTAAAGTTCCCAGTATAACCATAACAGTTGTATTGTGTTTTTCCAGCAGCGTTATATGAAATCAATTTTATGCTAAAAACTGAATAGAATCATTTCAGCTAAACAAAGACTGATGAAGTGAGTGATCGAAAGAATAGCACCTTGTTAATTCTGGCTAAAAGAAGTAAAACTTTCAAACCTAAAGAAAGTTGTTCTTACCTTGTGAGGTTAGTCTATATGAAACTGTCTCTTTACTCGTAAACACCATTAGGTTTGTCTGCAGCAGTGGTTCGTGGGTCCATACGCCCATGAAAGCCAACAATATATACAAGACATGGTCACATGAACACTCCTACGTCAATGCAAAATTCATCCTGGTTTGAAACTTAATGCCAAACGCGTCAAACGTCCTGATTCACTTTTATCAAGTCAGAGTCAACTTTATTGTCAATTCTGCTAAATCCAAAGAACATACAGAGGATTGAACATTTTTTTCCCTCAGACTCAGAGTAAATAAAATACAATACAATAAAAAATATGTTTAATATATGTACCATCACAGCCTGGGTTAGTATAAATATCAATAGTATCAATAAAACATTATAATATCTATACCATGAAAACAAAGTGTTAATAAAATGTTAATTACACTATAACATAGTATAAAGTTAACATTTTTCAAAAAAATTCCATCATATTTATGTGCTCCATTTCCTGTTTCTTACATTTGAAAATATCCAAATAGCTGGATGTTGGATGCTACTTTACATGATGAACCGTTCTAATTCAGTCTGTCCATAACAGTAATGGATCCACAACTAATGCATGTTATTCAAAGGAGTTCAATAGTTGTAATGTGAAAGTTTTTGTTGTTGTTCAGGAACATTATCTCCATATATGAAAAGACGTTGAGTTTGAGAATGAATGGGATTCATCTTGAAAACCCGTTTGTCTCTGAGCCTATTGAAAAGGCCGATTAATTTGGCAAATGAATCAATTAATGTGCCCGTCCGTGATAATGCGTATGGAAACGAACAGAAGAGATCGTTCATCACCGTTTGTACTGAGGAACCTGGGAAGCCTCTCCCGATCGCTGCAGGTGTCGTTGAGTGTCATGGCCATGAAGGACACAACCTTCGCTCGTTCAGGGAACAGAGGTTACCATACATAACTGGAGACGTTACCTTTCAGTCGGTCTGTCAATGTTGTGTTTGACTGAAGTTGAGTTTCAACTCCACATGAAGTCCCGGCCACGTCCTGATGTCCAGCAGAGCGACGTACTCCTTCTCAGACCTTCCAGTGTTACATCCTGAAGATGTATATTATTAATATTAATGACAAAGGTGTGTTTTCCCTGCCCATTTCTGGTCTCTCTCTCTCCCTTTCTCTCTCTCCGGTCTCTCTCCCTCTCCCTTTCTCTCTCTCTTGTCTCTCTCCCTTTCTCTCTTTCTCTCTCTCTCTCTCTCTCTCTCTCTCTCTCTCTCTCTCTCTCTCTCTCTTTGGTCTCTCTCCCTTTCTCTCCCTTTCTCTCTCTCTCTCTCTCTGGTCTCTCTCCCTTTCTCTCTCTCTCTCTCTCTTTCTCTCTGGTCTCTCTCCCTTTCTCTCTCCCTTTCTCTCTCTCTCTCTCTCTCTCTCTCTCTCTCTCTCTCTCTCTCTCTCTCTCTCTCTCTCTCTCTCTCTCTCTCTCTCTGGTCTCTCTCCCTTTCTCTCCCTTTCTCTCTCTCTCTCTCTCTGGTCTCTCTCCCTTTCTCTCTCTCTCTCTCTCTTTCTCTCTGGTCTCTCTCCCTTTCTCTCTCTCTCTCTCTCTCTCTCTCTCTCTCTCTCTCCTCTCTCTCTCTCGTCTCTCTCTCTCTCTCTCTCTCTCTCTCTCGCTCTCTCTCTCTCTCTCTCTCTCTGGTCTCTCTCCCTTTCTCTCTCTCTCTCTCTCTCTCTCTCTCTCTCTCTCTCTCTCTCTCTCTCTCTCTCTCTCTCTCTCTGGTCTCTCTCTCTCTGGTCTCTCTCTCTCTGGTCTCTCTCTCTCCCTTTCTCTCTCTCTCTCTCTCTCTCTCTCTCTCTCTCTCCCTTTCTCTCTCTCTCTCTCTCTCTCTCTCTCTCTCTCTCTCGTCTCTCTCTCTCTCTCTCTCTCTCTCTCTCTCTCTCTCTCTCTCTCTCTCTCTCTCTCTCTCTCTCTCTCTCTCTCTCTCTCTCTCTGCAGTTGAAGTTTGGCCACAGTTTGTTCTCATCATAGTGTACTGCAGAGAAGCAAACCTCACAAAAGAGCACAGAAGCAATGCGGAGCGGGATTCGCTTCTCTCCTGTTCCTGTGTTGACTTTCTCTTTGTCTGTTGATTGTGGTTTACTTCCTTGAAGAGTTCATTGTTGAACTCTAACTTTAACGTGTGAATTGAAACCTGGTATATGACAAGGGTTGAGTAGACTTCACATGGTGTGTATAACTATACTTTAATGTAAAATGTATTTGTTAAGGTATCAGAACGTATTGTAATTTTGTTGTTTGAACATTAATAATAAACTTACATCGGAAGCTATAGGCAGATGGTGCCGTTTTATTTTGTAATCAACGTTATCCCAGTTTTTGGTTAGAGAGGGAGTTGAGTTACAAGAAGTGGTATATCCAAAATAAAAAGTTAGTTAACTCTTGGTAGATCGCGTATAGTGTGTCAAGCTTCAGGCTGATAGTGTCTATGGAATCTGTAAAAGTGTTTATTCATTCAGAGGAGGAGATATACGGTACACCAGCTGCTCTTAACAGGGACGAGGAACAAGTTCATTTCAGCCTGTGAGATGTATCTGCAACCTCTAGGACAGCCTCTCTCTTTTCAAAATTCCTCCTGCGTTGCAAAACATTTTGCCCTTGGGTCTGTTTTACAAAAAGATTTGATAAAAAAAAGACTGTTTTAAAAGTGTTTGCTTGTACTTGCCCTTTACAAACACAGGTATTGTTCACCCAAACACTTTCAGATTTTTCCAAACCTTATATATATTTTGTTTCCGATGAACAGAGATAAAGATATTAGGAAGGATACTTAGACTAAACCGCTTTGTCAGTAGTGACTACCGCATTGTAGGAAAATGACTTTGAATACAAAATTAGATGTTTTGAAGAATGTAGAAAAAAGGTACCCTCATCATTTCGGAGTTCACTTCATCTGAATCAACACAAAACAATGTGAAACAAACAAAAAGATTTTAAACAGATTACATTTAAAAGACAGACTAACAGTAAGTATTCTTTCCTAAAATGCATGTGACTGCATGTCCTTACCGAAGTAATTTATTATTAGGATCAAGGACTGAGCAAAGAGTATTTGTTAGAGTAGAATAGAATAAAAAGTACATATATGCATGACTCACTTAAAGTCATGAAGTTTAATTTTAATTCTTATTCGTGTTTGATTTCGACATATTAATCTGTGTGCGATTCAAGGATACCTCTTATTATACACCAGCTTGGTTTTATACCTCTGATTCCAATGCAAACAAGAGGGGCTGTCCGGTAGTGAATAATGCGTCTCATGAAATGAAATTAGGCCGGTTTGGTTGTTTGAGCAGAAGGTGTCACCAGCAGACAAAGTTTGTTCCTTAAGTGGCTGGAGAGAGTATTTAGACTGGGGCTGGGGTAATCGAACTCGGCTTTGGGCTGCGTTTCACTTTTAAACATGCCCTTGCAGTTGGGTCACCATAATTGGCTGTATGTCACATCACTTTCCAACAATTGAAATTGTAATAATAGTTGATTATTGATCATTGATTATTGAAGTTATTTCAATTGGAAATTGTTAAACTTGCTTTCTTATTCAATGCGCATACTGATTTTAAGATATTGATAAGATACAGTATTTGCTTTTGGAAGATGGGTAAACTTGAGGTTACTTTTACTTTCATTTTGAAAAATGGGTGTGTTAAACTCTTATAAAAGCATCCGTCAAAGAACTTTTTCTCACAAAATAAAACGCCAAACCAATATGACGGACCAGGTGATCTTAGCAGAAGCTCTCACTGCTTTAATTGGAAGAGCAGTTAAATTTCAGTCAGAGGTCTCGGATACATGTGGGCTTAAATTGGATGTTACCAATCTGCCAGTAAGCGCGCTTCTTGGTTATGACGAATTCAGCTTGAAATCCAGCTTAAATCATCTGTCTTATTTGACCTCATGGCTGTCTGGGTTGTTCATTGGTAACCAATCGAAAACATCTGAACCAACAAGTCACAACAAAAGCTCCAGCTCTTCTCTTGATTGTGATTTTGAAGTGATACCAGATGATTGTAGTTGCAGAGAGTCTTCACAAGAAACCCAGAAAAAGGAAAGCACCAACACCTCTCTCCGGAAAGAGTTATTTGTGATTCCAGATGAATTCTTTGACCCAGGTTATGACTTTGACTTCACGCACATGTCTGAGTCAAAATCTGATTCTGACTGCAAACGAGGTAACGAGCCGTACAAACGCCCATATGGATGGAAACGGTATGCTCTTAAGGTTCGTGATAAGTACCCAGACGGGAATGCTTGGCTGGGAACAGGTGGATGGAGGAACTGCTCCGATCCTGGTGAGTGGCCAGCGTCCTATCATGGGACTAGTTTGAAGGGGGCTGAAGGGATAGTAAAAACCCACTACAAGGCCGGCAGCCGACAAGCACATGGAAGAGGAATTTATTCATCACCAGATATAACAGTGGCAGAATTATACAGCAAGGAATTCACGTCGCAGAGGAATGGGAAGACATACCAAGTGATAATGCAGAACAGGATCAACCCGAAGGAGAGGAAAACTTTCTGGGGGAACTATTGGTTGGTTCAGATTCCCGAGGGGACATCTGCTGCAAAGGAGAAAGAAATAGTTGAAAGCACCCTCCGCCCGTATGGACTCCTGCTTAAAGAAGTGAAGAAGGGATGAAATTAAGAACTTTAATCAAACATAAGAAATACTTAAATGTTCACTGATTTCAATGATCATATAACAAAATCACCTAAAATCATCTGTAAATGAAGCTGATTACTTGCAATTTTTGTAGTTCATTTATTCACTGTTACCATAAAGGTGGTAAAGGTTGAAGGTGTGTATTGTTTAAAAGTGAAAGTACTGAAACTTTAATGCATTTCTTTAAAGCAATGTTTTCTCAAACATGACGGTTGTATGGAACATTAATGTAATCATTTCAAACACATGTAGCCTCGGTCAGTTCTTTAGATTTACTTTATATTTACAAGCATATGATATTAAAGTTGTTTATGAAGTGTCCTACGTTGTGTTTCAGAATATAAATATACATAAAAGTACATATTGAAAACAGACTTATTTATAGTGTGTCTAAGTAAAGAACCAACACTTTTTATTGAGTATATAATATTATATAAACTTTACTGCCAGGTTAAAGTTTCAATTCAAACATGTATTTAACTTGATCATGTGCTGCTTATCTCAACTTGTGTTAAAGATTAGTGAAGTATTAAGAATATTTTTAGAAAGTTATATTTTTTTCATTAATAGGTAGTTGTTGAGAATAGGCATAGTTGTTATGACTGTAATCTCATGAACAGAGATACAAGAACACACGTGGTTTCTCTAATAGCAAAAGGCAGTACTGAAAGTGGAAGTATTTCAGTCCCATTATCATTATTACAAACTGTCATTGTCTTGTTAACATTAAAAAACACTTGTCAGATGAGCATCTCTAGAAAACAATCTCAAAATTTGTATTTAATCATGTAATAATAGCAATACTTGCAGACTTTTTATAAAATCATTTATAAATTCCATCCAGCTTTTCAAAAATGTAGATAAAACGCTGTTTTTTGTAGACGATATATTTACAGAAGAGTCCAGTATAAATAGGACAAATATCAAAATTGATTTTGGAACGCAGGTCTATACTTAATATTTACAGCTGGACGTATGAATGGATTTCAAATGGTCAAACTCTTTTAAGATGTTTGAATATAAACTTATGATGTGTTATAAATAAATTTCACAAAAGACCAACTGTGCCCATACTGCAATGTACATGACAAATTAGAGACCTGCAATTGCTTTCTTGCTCGCTCTGTTTAACACGGTTTGAACCACTTCCGACAATAGTGCTCTGCGCCGGATGTTTTGGTCCCCGGAATTTTCGGTTACAGGTCAGCACAGAGGAGACTCACAGGGTCGTGGGCTGTGTGATCGGTGTGGTAACGAGGCATACATGTTTACCAAAAGAATGAGGCATATCGTTAACTGATGTAGAAGACTTTGACAGTCTTAGGGAGATGTTCTTCTACACATTCATCCAACAAAAGTGTCAGAAAAGGCTTTGTGAGCGATAATGTGCGTATTACCGCAACTCTTCTCTCTGGCGCCCGCTCTGCTAAGAGCGATCTTACCTTTCTGGGAGAAGCAACTGTGAATCTATAGTCAAACGATCCCACATCTGAAACCAGTGTAGCGTCGCCTAGCCTCCCAGAAAGAAACAAGACAAGGAGGTCCTGTAAACACTTCCAAAGAACGCTCATTTTATTTCCCTGAACGTACAATCTAAGAACATGAGTATCAGGAGGACCATCTTCTCTTTTACCGTCACAAACATCTGACCTCTCCCTTAAACTAATTCCACACTGACATCTAACCCCACAACAAGAAATCAACAGGCCTCAGCATCACACTTTTATAGTTAAAAGTATGCAATGTTAAAACATTCAAACCTAATAATTCTCTATAAAACTGTCTCTCTATTTGTAAACACCATTAGGTTTGTCTGCAGCAGTGGTCAGTGTGTCCATTCAACCATGAAAGCCAACAATATATACAATACACGGTCCAACACTCTTACATAAAGTACAAAAAAAAACGTACTAAATGTCTGGTTTGATACTTTACACTACCAGTATTAAGGGCTTGTTTTACTTTTATCAAGTTAACTTTCAATTCTGCTTTTGCTTCCGTCAGTCTCAGAGTAAATAGAATACTATACAATAAAAATATTACAAAATATGTACACTATGGACAATCACAGCATGGGTGAATACAGACATTTACATTTTATAATATTTTTTAATTATATATCATTATAATATTTACACCATAAAATAAATTCATAATGCAGTTGATGCTAATTCATTTTTTTCCTGAGTCAGGAACATTATCTTCAGTTTCTCATTATTGTCTCCATGATAGTTTGTTTTATGACATATATGAGGGATGCTTTAAAACTTGTGAATTTCAAGCATGTCTTAAGAAAATTTGACCATCTCATGGATGAAACAGGAGTGTCTCCAAAAAAAACAAACTAGTACATTGCGTATAGTCTGACAGATTAATGGAAGTATAATTTAGTTCTAATTCTGAGTTCTTCTATACGTAAGATTGCCTTATGATGGAGCAAAGTGTTATAGGCATACTCTAAAAAAATATTAACTATGCACTGTTCATCTTCGTTGCACAAATTAAATCATGATTTTTTGTTATGGGGTTGTCCTAAAGCCTCCCATCCATGAGAATTAGGAGAATTTGTACACCCACATCTGATACTTCAGCAGTTAAACTACTGGAATTATGTACAACATTCACATTAGTGTTCATGAATTTCACTTCATACAGGGTTACCTTCTCAGTCTTTGATTATGGCAGAGGGTCAACCTTATGCAGAATTGATGAGCTTTTATGACTATTAAAGCACTCAATGCATGACCTTTCTTTGTGACCTTATGGGAGCCCATACTTCCTAAATTTACTTCTTAAGCAAATGTTGAGTTTCTCTGTTGCTGTAGCAACTGTTTCCATTACACTGTCACTTAATTGACTTTTGTAATACATTTTTTGTACGCTCCTTGTTTACGCTACTTGGTGGTGTAAAAGTATGGTGAATTGTTTTACATTTTGCACTTACATTTACATTTGGTCACTTAGTTGATGCTTTTATCCAAAGCGACTTACAAATGAGGTTTACAAAAGAACATGTACAACAAGCGAAAACAAAGCAATAGTGATTTAAAGTGATGCCAGTCCTACCAAGAATAATACAACATACGTACCAATTTTTTTTTGAAAAGTGAAGATGTTAAAGGAGGTTTGTAGTAATTTGTTTATTTGTGGGTTAGGTGTAAACGTAAAAGATGGGTTTTGAGGCGGTTTTTGAAGATGGAGACGCCATACGAAGATGGAGACGCCATACGAAGATGGAGACGCCATACGCGTTGTAACGGGCAGATTGTTCTACCATCGTGTAACTGACCCAGAGAAGGTGCGTGAGAGCGATTTCTTACCTTTTTGGTTTGATACCAAAAATTTGGTTTGAATCATCTGCAGAGGTTTGGTGGTGGAAGTCGGCAGTCCAGCAAGGAGGGGCGTTGCAGTAATCCAGCTTCTACAGCTCTAGGGCCAGCACTAGGATTTGCTCAGAGAGGAAAGGCCTTATCTTTCTGATGTAGTAGAGAAGGTATCGGCAGGACCGGACGGTACTGGCAACATGGTCTTTGAAAGTAAGTTAATCATCTACTGCTACTCCCTAATTTCTGGCTGTCCTGTAGGGTTCTATAATTGACGGTCCTAGTCGGAAAGATGGCTGATCTATGGGTCAGAGTGGATGACAAGAAGTTCAGTTTTCGCAAGATTGTCGCAGTTGTGGATGGTGGTCCTTCATCCAGACAGCAATGTCACTCAGGCATGCTGAGACATGTGGCGATCCCATCTGGTCTTCAGTGTGGAAAGCTAAGTGCAGCTGCGTGCCATCCCCATAGCAGTGATAGGAAAAGCCATGCTTCCGAATAACGGATCCCAGACGTGGGCAGTCGTGGCCTGGTGGTTCGAGTCTTGATCCGAAGGTTGCTGGTTCGAGACTCGGAACCAGCGGGAATACCACGACTGAGGTGAGTCCGTTGAGCAAGGCACCGTCCCCCCCACTGCTCCCGGGCGCCAAACTTGGTAATGCGTCACGTCACTTCACTTCACTACAGTGTGTGCCTTGACCTTCAAATGTCATGTAGATGGAGAAGAGCAGCGGCCCAAGCGCTGAGTCCAGAGGTACACCGGTGTTGAGATGTTGCGATTCCAAGACTTCACCTCTCCAGTATACCCTGAAGGACCTACCTGAGAGAAAGGACTGGAACCACTGGAGTGCTGTGTCAGAGATGCCCATGGTGTTGAGAGTCGAAAGAAGAATGCAATGGTTGACAGTGCCGAAAGCCGCAGAAAAGTCCAACTGGATGAGAACGGATGATTTTTGAGTTGAGTTCCTCTGTTCCGAATTTCGGGTGAAACCACTCATTAAATGATAAAACAAACATTGTAAAACCAAATACACATATACACAAAAAGAATTTCGTTTCCTCAAATAGATCAAAAAGAGAACCAACTTTACAGCTGTTTCCATTCGTCGAGATGGGTTGGTGGAACGATTTAACCAGACACTGAAACAGATGCTAAGGAGGGATACAAAAACCAACTTCAGCTGCAGAAATAAAAGATTATTCTCCCTGCACACAGTATCTTGGATTCTTCATGAAGAAATATTTATGGAAACACTCAAAGACATGCAGAGCGGAATGGGGTGTCCAGAGAAAGAAAAGAGGGCGAGTACTTCCCACAGTGGCTTGTCTTTTACCTTTGATTACCTTTGATATCAGAAACCACTGCCGAAGGATTGCTTGATCGTGTTGTATGGCAATCACTTTAAAGCGCAGCCACGATCGAGCTCTGCATCCATACATTATATAAAAAATGACCGAATTTGAAATTGATTCGAATTTGATTACTGGATGGGAGGAAGTAAACAGATATAATGCTAATTCATATATTTTTAAAACTTCGTTTCTAGCTCTTAAGATTGGTTGCACATTTAAGAGAGCCTGTCAGATTAGCTAAGACCTCATGTCATGGGACACTGAGTCAGAAACGCATGTAAAGAACTTCAAAAACTTTGAAAATGTTTAAGGTGTTTGGACTTTGAATATACAGAGAATATTAGGCAAGGGTTTGGATCATACAGAGCAACAGCTGGATGATCTGAATCTTGTTCTGGTGATGCTTTTGTGTCTCTGACTGGCACAAACATTTAATGTTTGAATTAGATTTTTCTGTAACAGTCTTTGTCTCCTCCACTAACTTCCGTCTGTTTTTGAAGATCATCTTTCATCTAAAGTGGTTTGATGTGTTCAGACTTTTCTAAATTATGATTGCTCATGTTTGTTGGTTCATAAAGTTATTGTTTAAGCTTTAGCCAGAAGATCATTATGTGAGGAGGGTTGAATCTGACAGGTCCTGTTATTTTTGAATGAGCTGAAGATGATGTCGAGACACTACACAAATGATCAGAAACGAAAGAATTATTATATTGAATTTTATATGTTATTGTGGGTAAATACCATCTCAATTAAATATTAAATATTATGAATTTACAAAGAAAATCTTAAAATTTTAAATTAATTAGTAGTTATAATTTATCTGCTTTAAAATGTAAAAAATATCCCTACATTTTGCGTTATCATTTTTTACAAGTTTTTTTTTACAAGACATTTTAGAAAGGCTTTCAATTCTGCTGTAATATTCTAGCAGCATAAATCATGAGATTGTTAGGCGTAACAAAGGCTGTACATCACAACTTGAGGATGACAAGTAAGATCAGTAGTGTTCACACAATGCTTTAAATAAAACGAACATTTACTCAAACACAGAAAGATTTTGTAATTCCTGACAATGTGTCAATCTCCACCAGTTTCAGACAGCACTTTTAAGATTCACTGAACTGTAGACTGTCCTCCAAAATGTAAGTATAAGATCGTTTGTCCAATCGCTCTACGTGTTAACAGCAAACGTATTGGTAAAAATGAATAAACTTCGCACAATTGAGGATGAAGAAATAAACCCATCGAAGCTAATTTAAAGAACTAAAACCAACCCAACCCTAACTCATCTCAAAACTAATGTAAACCCCAGTGTTCAGCTGGCCAAACACCGGGATTTGCACTGAAACCTGAAAATTTGAGACAAGGATGATCGGGAGAAATGTAAAACACCTGAGTTTAATATATTTGTTACACGGCTATCTGAAATGCTTGATTTGGATTGGTTAGTCAAAACATTTGAAGGTTAATTTGTTTTATAACCATTCTAAATTAATAACTTACGATAATATGTGGTGCTATGTTTCTAAATTAACGGGGAGAAAAATGTACATAGCAAATGACTGCAATGTATTGAAGACTGAACATTTTAGGGGGGTCTGAATACTTTCAGAATTCTCTGTGTACAATTACAAATATTACCAATAAAATTGAAACATAACAGGCAGATGTTATTCCTTAATTTAGTTAGTTAAAGTGCAACATCAGTATCTAACACTAGGGGAAATCATGGCCTAGTGGTTAGAAAATTTGACTCCTAGCTCCAGAGTTGTGGTTTCAAGTCAAGGGCCGAAAATGTCCTGACCTCGATGCGTATGAGCATGGCACCGAACCCCGAACTGCTCTACGGGTGAATTCATGGTTCAAGATTGATGTGTGTGTGCATGTTCACTACGGTGTGTGTTCACTTTGGATCCGTTAAATGCAAACCACCAATTCTGAGAATTATACTTCTTATAAAAACAGTTTCCTGTGTGCTCTTGAAGAGGCTGTGGGTTTTTGTGTCGTTCGCTTGGCGAATGCAGAGCCGGTGAATCTTGAAGAGCTTAAAGGAATAGTTCACCCTTCTTGCATTTCTTACTCTCTAGTGGGATTTAAAATAAATTCAATGAAACTACAGTATAAAGGACACAATATGTATCTGTCGGTTGTCTTAATTTTCATCAAATATTCGGGGTGACGATTCATTAATACTAATCAGTGCTAGGACACTAGGACCTCTTTTTTTGGCAAAAGTACATTGTATACAATATAACATTTCATATGACAATATTTTCCCTATTAAAATATATTTTCTTCCATTTTTGCATTCTTAAATATTGACTGAATAAAAGGCCTACACAAATAACATTGCCTACATAAAACCATTACATACCAAACAACATATTCAGAGTTTAAAAGAGGATAAACTAAAGGCACATGTCTTCTGGGCTTTGGAGGTTTATAATGCCAAATTTACAGCAGAATTAAATGCATACTTCGAGATTTATATTTTCATAAAGATGTTGGTCAGGAGTATCAAAATATATCCATTTTTATGACCCTTGTGACCAGTGAGGCCCCTAGAGACCACTTTGGTCAACAAGGGACATGATATGATCAGCAGAACAAATTTCGATGAGCCTCCGCACCTCCTCACAACTCCAAGTTCGTCCGCGAGCTGACATGGAGCTATGTTGCCAAAGATCTAACTGTCTGCATGATATGTCTCCTCATCCCATAATGCAGAGCACAGCTGACTATTAGTCCAAGCAGATGGGTCTGTTCACGTTCGGATCATGTTCTCATCACAAACAAACCGCTCTAATGTTCTTTTGAAAGCGTAACGAGACTTCCATTTTAGTCCGCTTTTGGCGCGCATTTGGGTACAATTGTTACATTCAGACCTGCCCAACAAAACCGTATCAAGTAGAGAAACAAACTCTTGTGGGATTCAACCGAACTTAATGGGACAGATGGGAAAACACCCTAAGAGTTTGAAATAGACAAAACCATTTCAAAACATGGCTGTTTCAGCCAAATCTGGCTCATGTCTACAGTCAGTTTCAGTGGTGTCATAGGTGTCTTAATCCCTGATGAGTTGACTTACAGGTATTCCTTACATATGGAAGAGTTACGTTGTGAAGAACCATCTCTTAAGCTATTGTATACAAGGTAAACTGGTTTAAAATGATAAAAAAGGGTTTAAATGATAACAATTCTCATCATAGAACTGTAGATGGTTAAAGCATGAAAAAAATGAATACATGACAGTAGAATGTTAAACTTTACCTCATTATCACAATAATCTTCATCGTTTCATCACTGCAAGTTTGGCAAACAGAAAGTGGAAAAGACTTCCAATTCACTATAGCTTTAGAGCTTTTTACTAGAAGAACTCATGAAATCCTTGATGAATGACTTGCTTTCTTCAGCCGAACAGAATCATATATAAATGATTCATGTAAATCATATAAAAACGTTCTAACATTTATCATAAAAGTCATACAGAAAAACCAAGCAAGGTCTGTGGTTGGTTTATGATATCTTATGGTTTACGATAGTCATAATGTCTGTGTCTTATCGTGATGGCTATGAAATTATCACACTCAAATCAGACATATTTATATTGAACACGTTGTCGTTGTTCAATTGCAGCATATTGAATTTAAGGGAATGGACTGCTGTGATGATGATGATGATTATGGTTGAGGAAGCAGAGGTGTCGTTGCATTAGCAGGGTTTTCTGGTGTGCCTGGTCCAGATGCAACTGTTACATAGACATATTTTATATTAAATGATGAATAACGTAATTTAACAACCAATTCGAATACACAGATGAATCACCATTGTTTTGTGCAGGATTGGCAACATCTTGACTTCCACTGGCATCTGTTGAACACATAGTCTTATTATATCAGTGACCTGTTTCAATGCCTGACTAAAACAACTTTAAGCTAAGCATCTACAGAACACATCTGTAATCTTTTTTTCAAGAACAATTCAACAAACTCAATGAATCAAGAAGTCTAATCAAGCTGCTTCACAAACTAATCTGAAATGATCTGTTCTGTTTCTGTTGTGAATGAGTTCACTGGCAAATATTTTCATTTTAGGAAAATAATTTGACACCGTCTCTATGTGACATATGTTATGACTGTTAAAGCCTGTGTTTGGTATTAACTGAAACACCGCTTATGACCAAGAAATATTTCCAAAACTGTCCAAACTGGTATTTTTAAAACATCTTTTTTAGTTTCTGGATTTATAAAAGTTTCTTACAGAATAAAGAAAAACACCTTCATTCATTGTTGAAAAACATTATTAAAGATATTGTTCTAGTTTAGGTGGTGACAAATAGTCCAAAAAAAAATTAAACCCACAGGTGAAGGCTCAACATTGTCCTAACAATATTTTGAAATGTTTGTATGAATTACCTGGCTATTTATAGGTTGACAACAAGCTAATGAGAATAAGGTGATTGTTACGATGGATTGAGTCCGAGCCGAGGATTTTGGGAATTGTACTCATGATGAACTCCAATAAAAAGTGCCTTATGGGTACATATTTGAATCACATGTCATTATATCATAAAAAACTGTTATTTCTTATGAAGTTCCTTTCAGAGAAACTGAAAATACTCATCCTGTGAAACTTGCAACCATATTTGGACAAATGCTTGAAATAAAACAATTATTTAACCACGTTGACCATCATAGTCAAGTTATATTTTCCAACTATGGTAGTCAATGGGTTTAAGAACTGTTTAGTTGCAAATGTTCCTTTGGGAAGAGAACATTGAATATCTCCAGCCACCAATTAGCTGTAGACCACTTCAGAAGACATCATTTGTTTGACATATATTGTTTTGCGGTATGATTATACATATTAACATTGAGTCTATACCTTTTTGACAAGGCCACTTCTTTTTCCTCCAGCGATAGACCAGCCAAGCAATAAATAGAAGAACAGGAATACAAAGAATTCCAATAAGACCAAGAGCCTTTTTATTCTGTTGATCTGTATTGAAAAAACAGAAAACTGTTCTGTTAGTGAAAATTATTTAAATGTTAGACTAAACAGGCGCAACATATTATATATAATATTATATAAATAAAATATTTTAAGCTCAAAAGAAAATCTGAGCAGTAGAGAGAAACTCCCCATTAACATGGAGTGTTGTCATACCTTTACACAGTTCATTCACGTTGAGTAGTGCTGTCTTGTTGGCGAATGAGTTGTTCACCACACATGTGTATGTGTTATTATCTTTATATTCCACCTCCAGACACAGAAAGTTGCTGATGTTGAGATCAGACACGATGATGCTGGAGTTTAATCTGCTTCCGTTATACCACGAGAGAGTAACATCTGTCTTATTCACCGAACACATCACAACACATTTAGATTTGTCTGAAGCTGCAGAACATTGTGCTGAGTTATTGGACACGACAGGAATGGGAAGAGAGTCTGGAAAGAATCGGAGGAATAGAGACATGAATTATCACTTGTTTAACGTAAATCAATGTATGCAATACAGAATTCAAAAGTGATGTCCATCTCAGGGTAAGGTTGCAGAGCAGGAATACAGGTATGTAACTCACCATAGACAGATACATTATAAGTCTTTAGGTGGCATCGTTCATGTCGTTCATCACCCATCAAGAGTTTATAGAATCCAGAATGTATTTTACTGATGTTGGTGACTGTAAGTGATCCTGTTTTTCTATCCATCATCAGTCTGCTCCCAAATCCACAACTATCACAGTCATGGTAGGTGGTTTTGTTTTCAAAGAGTTCAGCAATGAAATAATTTTCATAAAACCACTGCATGTCATCCTCATAGTGCACTTCAGTGAGGTTAGTGGGTAAAGCGACAGAATCCTCCTCGCTCACTGACATTATAGTCGTGTTTTCCTCTGTTTCACATCAAGAGATCAAGTACATGTTTAATATGAATGATCAGATTTATAATCTTTATGTAAAAATATGTAGGTTAAAGTAATAGTTCACCCAAAAAGGAAAATTGCGTCATCATTTATTCAGGATATTTTCAACAATGTTGGTAAAATAATACCTATGAGTTGCCATTGCATTTGTGTAGCGCACGTGGTTGATAGGAACCAAAGGGTTTGTGTTACCAACGTTCTACAGTCTTTGCGTTTTCATACATAGTTAACATGTTGAGAGTAAGAGTTTTAGGGTGAACTATTACCAAAAATAATATCACAATTGCATAAACACCATCTTTTTACAGTATGCATATAGACGAAAATCAAAGTCAAGGCAAATTTCATATAGCAAGGCGTATATGTTCTACCTCGACATGGTTGACAGGTCTTGGTATTGTTGAGATATGTCGTCAGATTGATGACTGAATTGGAACTTACACAGCTGTAGAGGTTTGTATCTTGAAAATTCACTTCTAGTTTTAGTTTGATGTTGAGCTCAGTTATCATGAGTGTGGAGTATAACGTGCTTTCGTTATACAACGAGAGAGATCCCGTGACGTCGGTCAACACAGAACACTTAATGTAACATTTCTTAAATATATCTCCTGCAGATGATGGAAAAATTCTCTTCCAATATGGTGCTTGTATCTGGGAACCGTGAAAAAATAATTACGAACAGATGGAAAGCGATATGTGAAGCGAGATGGAACGTTTAAGAGCCTCTGTACTTACGTCATCAGACTGCAAACCTACAACACAAAAAAAGAACAAATTTGCACGGTTTTCGGGTCTTTGGTGGTTTAAAATTTGCTTAAATCTCACGAAAATCGATCAAACAAGCAAAACTAACTTTCTGTTGAAAGTGGTTCAAAAACAACAGAACCAAAAAGTACTGTGCATACGAGATGTATGAATGTAAATCAACATTAAACTAAAACAATATTTAAAAAGTGCTTTTTCTGCAAAAAATACAGTTAAAATTACCTTTCAAGTGACAAAGCAGGAAGAACAAAACCATCAGGGAGCGAGACATATTCTTCACAATGCCGGAAAAATCGAACGTCAAGGAAATAAATATAACAAAACGCTAAAAGATCTTTGCACGCTGCATATTCAGGTACGCACCGATCTTATTTCCTGCCTTTGCACAAATGTGCAACCCAACTCATAGCACCCTCTCACATTTCTCAAAGATGACATTGGTTCCTGTTGTTGGATTTCTGATGGTTCTGTAGTTGAGCCAAAACTTGAAAAGAACACGGCCAAAAAAGTGAATCCCTCTCAGTTGGGTTGAGACGTAGTTTCAGATACGTATATACTGTATTTTAACAGTATAGAATGAAGTTCTTTGTAGAGTAGGAGAGAACTTCGAAGCCCATGTCTGCTTGGCCACACACTGGCCAAAAAAACGCGATGCCAGTTTGCATTGTGTTTGCAAGATGCAATGTGTGGGTGGTTCAAAAGCTTGTGCAGAAAGAACTACATTTTTTTGACTTAAGTTGCTCTGCTCGCATTGAGGCTTTAAATATCTAATGTTAATAGTGCATTAGACATTATTAAAATGACACACCAATGCAGAGCTCAGCAAGTCGGTTCTTGCAGACCATGGCCCACTCACTAAAAGTTCACTTAGAAGTCCGACATCTGCATTTTTGTTGTCCATGAATTTAGATTGAATACAAGTATTGTGTAATGCTAGTGGTGCATTGGTGTCAATTATAATGGAACATTATCAATAGTAGAGCTTTTTGAAATTGGCTCTACCCCCAACTTGTTTAATGAAACGCATTTAGAAGTAAAAGGTGTCCTGCATATGCTTGTCAAATTTCCTTTTTTAATTTAGAGATAATAGTAAATCCAAAGATGTTATCCTTTCATAGCCTTTGTTAATGATATAGAAATACTGTTGCTGATCATGGAGGAAAAGCAGAACCGCAACTGATGCAAAACTGATGACATCTGCTGGATAGCGTCGTGAACGTAGAACTTGTAACACAACAGATAAACCGATGTAAAACATCTGTACAAAAGTCCAACATCATTTACATACTTACCAGTATCAAATGGCTTAACCATGAAGTTTTAATTCATTAGCAGCTATAAATAAATCAAATATATAAAAAGTTCTTACAGTATCTTTTATACAGTGAAAAAGTTGTTTGAATTAATTGAATCATTTACATCGTTTTTAACATTTTTGTTTTCTTAAATTTGAAAAAGCTATGCACTATAAATTTTTTTGAAATGGTTTCCTTTTAAAAAGTTGCTTAAAATATTTTATGGCTCATCTTAAAGTAGTGTAACGTTGTTGAGATGGTGATGGAGGATTTATTGCTGGTAATGTTAAATAATGTTTTAATCTTAATCCTTTTTAAACAACCTGGCATGCCAACCAAACCAGAAGCAGTTTTCTAAATTACCTCTTTAGGTTTAGACCCCATCTGTGTCTACTTCGTCTCACATGTTGAAACCACATCCTATCCAGCCAACAACCGCATTGTCAGACAATAATCACATGAACAACAAATGGTTCGGCATGGAACTCCTTTTTTAAAATAAACATAAAATAAATTTAAAATCATTCAAAATCTAAATGTTTAAATAAAAGAAAGTCATCTCAATGAAGGTGAGGGATAATATAGATATAGGAATTGGTCAAGTATCCTTTTGAGGAACGGAAGACACCTCGCCTTGTACCGAGGCAGTGAGGATCCCGTGAACTGAACCGCATAGCTGAGACGGACGGTTCTCTCTAGCCACCGAGCCGGAGCGCTTAGTCGTTTCCTGGCTAGTAACTGCCCGTCAGCGGCACTAGAGGTACAATCTGCTCCAGAGCATCCGCGGAGGGTGGTTCTGTGGCAAGAAAGAGAAAGAGTCTAGAGGCCTTCGCTCTTACCCGCGGTAATGTGACGTCACGGACCATTTGGTCTGAGCTGTATACTGAGGAAATCTCAAACCTGACGAAGAAACCACGCCGTTTTAAAAATGATAAATTACGGTTGATTGTCATTGCTCCCTTTACTTTTCGAAACACAGTCTGCTTACAGCAAATACCGTCATCGGGTCATGGAGAAATACAATAGCTTTAGAAAACAAGGTGCTCAAGCGATGCATATTAGAGAACATGTTTCATATGACAAGAGACATCATGTATTTTGAAGATATAATATGAGACAAAACCACAATCACAACTAGTCCTTACAACGATAAGAAATCAGCCAGAAAAGCTTGTTTTAATAGAACACAAAGAAATGTCCACAAAACGCATCCCACAAATCAACTACTAAAACTATTACATGTTATTATATGATATTATTACATATATGGTATTATATGATATTATGACAAAGATATAAAAAAGGGCTTTACACACGTCAGTTAATAGTGTACGTGAAGTACGTGAAAGCACCTGCGCAATAAAATCACTTGCCAATACATGAAGATGTCTTTGTCGTATCAAATATACAGTTCCCTATTCATCTGGTACTGGTGACACCCGAGTAAACTACGTGGTCTCCTTCATCAGTCACCTTTGAGAAAAGAAAAACTAAAACATCAGAAACTCAAACAGAGGTGATCTCAGTTCTAAAATGTCTGTTATCCGTCAAATATCACTTATTCATTAAAAACCAGTGTCAATTTTAAGTGATGCTTAACCCAAAACTGAAAATTGTGTCGACATTTACTCACTGTCAAACCTGTATGACTTTCTTTCTTCTTTAAAAAAATCAAATAAAGTGAAGTGAAAGGGAACTATTTGTCAAATATAGTGACCCATACAAAAATGTGACCTGTACATTTAACCCGATAAGTGAGATGTTATGTGTCTTACTCAAGGGCACATCAGACCTTACCTATCGGCCCTGGGAATCAAACCGACAACCTTGCTTTCACAAGATCGACTCACTTACCACTAGGTCACGACTGCCCCAAAAAGATAATTTGAAGAATGTCGGTAAGCGAACATCTGTGGCACCCAATCACTTCTTTTATATGAAGTGGTGCCTGTCACAACATTTTTCAAAACGTCTTTCGTGAAATAGCTTGGAATGAAAAGTAAATCATGACAGCATTTGCAGGTTTGGGTAAACCATCACTTTAAGTGACAACTTAGTCCAAAGACTTTATAAATAAGCATCAGAAGAGTTCAAAAAATGAACATCAAATGACATCAAACTCTCACCAAACTCTGAGCTCCACGATCACAAAATGTCGTCTCAGCGTAAATCAGCTCACCATGATTGTGAACTGTAATATTAATAATAATAATCACAGTTTTAAACAATAAAATCATTTGTCATCTGACAATACAATTAAAGAGATTTGTTGTAGGTACTTGCCTCGATTTGTTTCTTGCCTCGGCTCTTTCTTGTCCAAGTATACAACCATCGCAACAACTACTGCTATCAAGACAAGAATCACTCCAACAACAGCGATTCCTACTCCATTTGAATCTTGGTTGCTCTTGTTTTCTGTAACTTCTTCTTGTTCTGAATAGAAAACAGTACATGTTTCTTCATCATCTGACTTTGGCCAAATTTTGTTTGAAAATAATTCTGAAAATGCTCTATTTTTCTTAGTAAGACTGAACGTGTAACAACTTTCGGCATTGCGTTCACACAACCGGCTGCATGCAAAAAATAATAATGTGCTTATATTTTATCAAATTTTGATACAACAAAATTATGATATTTTGTTACTTGAAACTGAGAATTGAATCGAACATTTAGATTTCATGATTTTTACTTCACTCACCATAGACAGTAAGATTGAAACTCTTGTATGAAGTTCCTCTGTCACGGATGATGGTTAGTTTATAAAGTCCAGAATCTGTGATTCTGATGTTCGTGATGCTGAGAGATCCAGTCTGACTGTCTAACTTCAATCTGTCTCCGAAAATCTCATTACTGTTATACATAGAGATATTTCCCTTATACATTTTAGCCATAAGCGGCTCTTGAGGTCCAAACATCCACAGTACGCGATCGCTTCTCTGTATTTCAGTAAGATCAGTCTTAAGAGTTACAGATTCTCCCTCCATCACTGACACCGACTTCACTTCTTCTGAATCACAAAACACACCTGAAACACATATAGTAAAACATTGTAAAACTACATTAACTTGCAGACATGGTTTAATTCAAGTAAGGTCAAAGTACACGTTCTTACCCATCACATACACTAAAAACACACAAGTCCACATTTCTTAACTGTAATTTTCCACAACCAGTGCACAAGCCCTATGAGAACTTTCAGCACAAGGTGATGTGGTTATATTCAGATGTTATTTTAGAACTCCATGTCGTGATGTGATAGAATAGCACAAGCCACAGACAAGGGTAAAGAAAATGGGTCCGAAGGTTATCTGTAAAATGAACAGACTTCCTGCGGGGTCTGAATTGTTTAAAAGCATCATTTGTGCGTATTTCCTAAAGACGATGAAATTCGGACTTATGTGTAAACGTCCATATTGTGTTATATTTCATTGATTATTTGTTAACACTATTTTCATTATTCATAACTGTTCTGAAGACTTCTCAAGATTCTTTATAATGTCTCAAGACATTGCTGTGAAGCTTTTCCGTTCTCTATGTTGGGTTTGCAACAGCGGATGAAGGTGATTCTAGCCAGACAGAGTCAGAATGAGTTACATGGGTTCAAGATTGAGCTATCGACAGAGTTTGGATCGGCCACTCAATGCAACTATGATTTCCTTCTTTTCTAATGAACTTCCCTGCAAGTGGTTAATTTAAAATAATAACTTACATTTTAGATCTATAAGACCTCCTAGCCCTTTGATATCAGGATCAAAAGATAAGAAGAGATCTATGAGAACGTTCAGCAAGAGATGATGTGGGTATATTCAGATGTTATTTTAGCACTTCATATCGTGGAGCCACAGACACATCGTTTGAAAAGTGCATTAGCTGCGGAAGTGTGCGGACAATTTTTTGTCTTTGAGACAGTGATTGTAACAATATTACCATTTAGTACCAATGAGGGTTATTAAAAATAATATTTTTATTAAGTAATTAAAAGCAAGCAATAACATTTAGGGTAAAAAATGTACTCATTTATAAAACTGCTTTAAAAACATATTAACATTTTCTAAAAACGTACATATTATATTGCTAAAACGTTCTGTAAAAACCGCAAACTTAAGGTGTATTCTCCTTTGCATCAGTCAGAACCTGAATGTGTTCTGGATCCGACATCATAGATCACTATAGCAACAGTGGTCACGTCCAACTCTTCAAAGAGGATCAATAAGATACCAGCTTTAATAAAACTGAAACACTGGACCTTGCCTGATGGTAAAAACAGAAACGTTAGTGTGACCTTCAAAAGAATGAATTTGTCGAAGTATCCTGAAGACAGTACATTTTTGTTGAATTCCCATACCTGAACATGTTTGACAGACGTCATTGATGTATAGATGTTGTTTACGCTTTGTGATGGTTGTGATGAAGTCTTTTGTGGTCTTAAAGTCAAAAGTGATAGTTCAACAAAAAGTCCTGTGGTCGTGTGTGATCTATTAGAAGGCTTTAATAGACCAAACCAATGTTTTAATGCACATATAACTAAAATATGATATGTATCACACACGAATATCATAGAATGACACACATGAATATTATAAAAAAAGTATTATAAAAAAGTATACTTTAAATTGCATGATCAGAAACCATAAAGCAATAAACTGAATTAATCATTCTAAGAATTAAACGTAATTCATCTTTTATCGTATTGACCTGTACGATACGTTATATGTGGGAACAAAAACACTTCTGCAACAACAAACAAACTATTGACTGCTTTGAGGCCTAATCTATAATTCATCAGTATTCCTAATAAACCGGTCAAATATGGACAACGCATCACATCTGTCTTTTCAACTGTAAACAATGCACGTGTACTCCTTTCTTTCTTTTTTTTTGTCTTTTATTTCTGAAAAAAATGTGTTTCGTTTGGTTTCATTTGTAATTAATGAGCAGGACAGAGGTTCTCGTTTCATGAACTTTGCTCTGAATCTCCTGTGCACATCTGCAACAGGTCCCATTATTCAATCTGTACTCTGTGGTGCCACCTAAGGTGTTGGATATGCAACAATGCAATTATGAGAACATAACAAAATCAGAAAATCGTTTCTGCGACATCTGACTTCCAATGTATTCTAAAACGTACTATAACTGAACATAACCTTTACTCCCTGTCATTTAACATGTTTAATAGCTTATTTTATTGCATTACCAGTAAAAGATCCATGTTGTCATTGTGAGTTGGCCAATTTTTTGTTTTTCCAATTCCAATATTCCAAATGCCCAAAGGGGGGGGGGGGGTGAAGCTGACTTCCAGTATACTGTGACATCATGGACAGATCAGTCCGCAACTGCGCTTTAAGCTACCTTGACCTAGTCTCGACAACCTATCACGTGTTGCGTTGTGTGCGTCATTTTTGGAATCATGGAGATGTCTTTACAATTGAGCGTTGTACATCTATTCTAAATCATTAACACTTTAAAGACATCTTCTTACAATGGCATGTAACGGCAGATATGACATCAGCTATCTGACAGATGTATATGGGCTTTAAGTGTATCTTTAAAGTCATGGCACAAAAGTAGTAAACCCAAACTATGACAGTATTTTTATTATGGTGCTTTTTTTTCTGGCAGAATGAAACACACATTCACATTTGTTAGATGTTGTTTTTACTCACGATGAATATGTAATACATTTCCTATACACTATGTTTCTCACAGTAGTCATTGTCTATATTGTTTAAAAAGGTACATATGAACTTATTAATGTTTTTTAAAACAAACAGTTTTTCATATTTTATTCTTGAACATCAGTCAAACTTAAGAGGTTGGTTTTCAACATCACAACCCATATAATACCATGCACTCTCTATGTCTGAAGTTATAATCCAATAACGCCAAAGTGCTCTTTGGCAGTAAATGACTAAACCCATGTGTCTCCAGATCCATTAACTTTTATCTGTGCCTGTCTGTCTGATGATAGAAAGTCAGAAACAGAAATGCTTGTTTTCATTATACAGAACATATGTGGATGTTCACATGATACATTCTCTAGATCAATTATGAAATAATAAAATATTACATATCAGATATAAAATAAACTTTTTACACAGACAAATAATACACTGATCCTGTCAGTCAGTCTCACATTCGTGTTTGTGAACCTCCTAGTGGAGCTAGGTCTCAGTTCAGGCCCTAGGTGGCAACATCTAGGGTCAGTGAAGCATACGCCTGGGAAAGCGCCATCTCCCCTACATATGTGAGAAAGTTTTAATCCCTCTACTTCTACTTTTCAGAGCGGAGTATGGGAACCCTATCCTTCACTAATCTCACCCTACAGTGGCAGGCCGTGCGAAGCCGTCCTGCCACTCAGCCAGGCTCAGGAAGTGTCAAACTAGGGCTGACCCCTGACTTGAGCTGGAGCTCCGTACGAAGTGATTCCCCATAAGGGTGACCTTCCCTACACGGTGAGTCCAGTGATCTCGCCCAGGTCGGCCTCCATCTAAGAGCCGCCGCCTGTAACTCCTCGGTGTGAGTCTCTCAACTTCTAGGAGGAAGTTCAGTGGATACTATACCAGTTCCCAATGGAAGGTCATGACTCGCATAGAGCCTCTGCGGCTCGGCTTGACGTCATGACACAGCCATAGTGTGTGGCGTGATCAACAGGAACCCCATTCAGTCTCACAATGTTGGGAGACCGACTGAAAGGGAACGTCTCCGGTGCCCTTTCATGCCACAACACTCCGCTGCCGCGGCAACATTGTAAGGAGGTCACCTTGTTTCCAAAGGGAATAAGATAAGGAATAATCTCTTCCATCCCCTTTTATTCCTGTCGTTCCGAGCGGGGACATGAATAGATTCCTTCGCCAAATTCATTGGCCTTTCAATAGGCTCAGATGTAACAGGTTCTCAAGCACGAACCCAATTCAGTCTCAAACACAACGTTGAGAGACCGACTGAAAGGGAACTAAGGTTACCATTTGTAACCGGAGACGATGTCAGCATCAGTGTTAATATATAATTCTAATAATGCAAAATTCTTATGTCTTATTTGGAAACTCTGAACAAAACATATGCACAAAACATCATGTCGATGTACATGTAGATGTCAACATTTACAGCTCATTTTCAAGGTTAGAGTGCTTATTTTGAAATGCTGGACCAAAAATCATGACACTAATATTGTCTTGTAAACTATACTGTGGACATTTTTAAAATGTTAGAATCAGTACATGTTATAGCAATTCTAATACTGAAGGTCTGATAAAATATTGTGAATGTTGTTAGATATAAAGAAGTGCTCCAGTCTCTATGTGAAAAATCTCCCGTTGAAGAATGAGAAGTTTCAGCAATTAAATGTCACCAATTTACAATACTTGAGTAAATTGTGTGGCTCTCTTCATCTGCTGCCTGTAAGAAAAAAATTGTGAAATATTAATAAAACCAACGTTGACTTAATCGGGAAACCATTCTCTATAAAGACCACTCATTTATTAACATATCAAACCACGTAACACATTTATTTTCATATGCCACCTTAAGGTGACAGGTCAACCAAAAATGAAAATTCTCATGACCAATGCAAATAAATGAGTAGGATTTACCAACAATCTTTAAAATAAATTATTTTGAAGTTATTTTGATCATTTAGAACAGAGTAAGTCACATAGTTTGGAAGATAAGACTATGAGTGAATCATGCAAGAATGATAGTTTTTTGTTAAACGAATTTTATTAACATTCAAATACAAATTCAACATTTGGAGGCTTATTAAAAAAGACAATAAATAAGCAGCGAAAGTGTCAAAACGCAGCAGATTGTTAAACATCGACAACATTAATAACATCAAACTGGAAGCTGATCATGTCGGAATACACATAAATGCAATGTCAGCTACATTACATTCACATTAAATTTAGGCCTTTAGCAGACGCTCTTATCCAAAGCGACTTACAAAGAATCGATGAGACAATGAAGCGGTAAATAGCAGACACAACAATTGGTGAAAAACAAGATACTAAGTTACACAAAGCGAGATAAAACCTTTAGGGGAGGAAAAGTTTAGATTTTTTTATATAACGAGTGAGTAGGTGAAAAAGAAGGTTTCCAGTGGGTCACAAGTAGAGTTTTTGGCATTTTATAAAGATAGAGACTGAGTCTGCCAAGCGTTTTGCAGACTGCTCCAGCCTCGAGGAACCGATGCAGAGAAGAGTGCGAAAAAGCCTTCTTTAAATGAAACATTGAAGCAATTGAGCATTACTCCTGCAAAACTAAAAATACTTAAACTGTGTTTCGATCATTGAAGATCTGAAGCAGAAGCCAAAAAACATGATGATGTCGCTTTGCGTTAAAAGCAATTTTATCTCGATATCTGCAGTAAACGCGGAGCTTTTTAACGGACAACAACACAATACACACAGCAAATCTGCAAACTCTTACCAAACTCTGGACTCTCATATCACAAAATGTTGTCTCAGTGTAAAGCACCTCACCATGATTCTGAACTGCTTTAATAATAATCAAAGTTTTAAAGTATAAAATTACTACATATTACTACATTAGAAATAAAGATATTATTTGTGGGTACTTGCCTTGACTTGACTTTTTCTTGTGTAGGTATACACCAACCCCAACCCCTGCTGCTGTCACAACAAGACTCGATACAACAGCGGATAGTACAACCACCAAAAGAGTTACTGTAAAGAAGAACATAAAAACACTAAATGAGTCCTGAATGTTTGACCAATTCACATTTACATTTAGTCATTTAGCTGATGCTTTTACACAACTGTATTTACAAAAAAAGTCATCAAAAAAAGGAAATATTACAACAAAAGAAGCAAAGGATCAGTGCATTTGAACTAGTCCTTGTAATAAACAAGTTCACAAAGATTTTAAAAGTGTAATGAGGGCTATGAAAGAAGAAATAAACAATTTTAAGGGTCAGATTTTGACAGAAGATTTGAGTTTCTTAAAGATGGCTTTGGAATCTGCTAAACGTGTAACGACAGGCAGATCATTCCACCACCATGGAATCCAGAGAAGGTGTTGGAGAGTGATTTAAGTGAATAAATTCAGTATATATCTTATGCCGTATCTATCATTTAACACAAATTATATTCACAAACTGCTTAATCAGTTAAAGAGATGTTATTTAATGTTATTTGTGGTATAATTAGTTTTTTGTCTGCACTTAAAGAAATAATCACAGAACAGCATTTTGTGGAACACTTAAAAAACAGATTTTAATCTAAAACAGTGAACTGGAAAAATATTTCACCTGGACACTTGTGACAGACGTCATCGATGTTGAGATGTTGTGTTTGGTTTGTGATGGGATTGTTCACCACACATGTGTATGTGTTTGTATGGTTATATTCCACCTCCAGAGGTAGAGAGAGTCTGATGTTGAGATCAGACACACTGATGCTGGATAATAAACTCATTCCTTTATACCAGGAGAGACTCACATGTGACACATTACACACTGAACACAACACAACACATTTATCTGATGATGAAGAACATTCAGAAGAGTTTCTGGAGATCACAGGAACAGACAGAGGAGCTGAAAATATGAAAGAAAAGATGAAATATTACTTTTTCGGAAACAATTATGTGTTGCTAGAAAATTTCCAAATCATTTTAGAAAGACACAATCTTGTTAAACTGACACCACCTGACTGAATGCTTAACATAATGACAATCTGCTCTGCAGTTTTAAATACATATATATTATACAACACTGAAAAGATTCTCGAAATGGGAAGCCATTTACACTTTTCAAGGTTTTCAATTAGAACAAAAAAAACAGCAACTGCAACTTGAAAGACCTCCATGATAACACATTTTCCCACCTCAGAAACAAAATGAAATTTAACACAACCTCACGGATATTATCATGACACAATAAATAGGGACAGGGTGGTAAATTTCAATTAAAAAAGTCCGTGCTTGCGAGCTTTGTTGTCCCATAGATTAGATCAGCCTTTCTCAACCTTTTTTGTCCTGGTGCCCAGTCATGTCTGGCTTTGCCCTGCGGCCTCAGGCCCCTCCAGTCAAACATGCACACACACGCACACACACACACACACACACACACGCACGCACGCACGCATATAAGTGTCATGATTCTGCCTCTCTTGGTCATGTTTTTCCTGTTTTTGGCAGAATATTGGCAGACCCATGTGTTTTTTGTGAGGGTTACATGGCATTGTTTGTTATGACACGCCATGTGCTCTCTTGTCTCGTCTCTTGACCCCGCCCCCTTGTTATCCTGTCTATCTTCCCATCATTGTTCCATTCCCCACACCTGCCCGTGTCGTTGCCCCTTGTTAGGTTTGCCCTATATAATGCCCTTGTGTTGTTGTCCTGTGTGGTTGCATTATGTGTATTACTCCATGTTCAAGAAGTCCTGTTTCGTGTCGTGTCGTGTCGTGTCGTGTCGTGTCGTGTCGTGTCGTGTCGTGTCGTGTCGTGTCGTGTCGTGTCGATGTTTCAAGTTTTTGATTTTTGTTTGGATTGTACCTGTCTTGACTTGTTTCAGTTCGTCAGTAATGTTCGTCTGTAGTTTTTAGTGTACCGTTTTCCCCATCGTGGGTTTTTGTTTTGTGGTGTTTTTATTAAAAGTCTTGTTGCTGTTACTCATCACAACCTGCATTTGGGTTCATCATCCACCATCGTGACAATAAGAACCTCAACACGGACCGGTGCCGAGAATGTTTGAGAAACACTGGATTAGATGATGTTAGTTTTGCTTAGCAGTGTCTTTTTAAGTCACAGTACATTATTTATAGATAAAACAAGTGTAAAGGGATGGTCAGTCAAACTTAGGGACTCACACAAATGATCAAATATTTAACAAAAATGTTTTGGATAAATTATCTTCTGTGAACAGGGACACAAGTTATCCAAAAATAAAGAAAAGACAAGTGGCAGAAACAAAGCTTATTTATGCATGTTTCTGATGCACATGTGAAGTTGGCTAAGAACCAATTAAATATATTTAAGATATTAAATACATTTTTAAATGGTATTTTTAGTAGTTGAGAGATTTTTCACTTCACTCACCATAAACAGTTAGATTGGATCGCTTGTATGAATTCCCTTGATCACTGCGGATGTCTAGTTTATAAAGTCCAGCGTCTGTGATTCTGATGTTTGTGATGGTGAGAGATCCAGTTTGATTGTCCATCTTCAGTCTGTCTCCGAATATCTCATTACTCTTAAACATTTCAATGTTTTTCTTATAGATTTCCGCAATACGAGTGTCATAAGGTCCAAACATCCACAATATCTGATCATTTGTCTGTATGTGAGTAAGATCAGTGTGTAGAGTAACAGAATCTCCCTCCATCACTGACACTGACTTCACTTCATCTCCATCTACACCAAACACATCTGAAGACACATAACAATGATCTCCCACAAAATAAGATAAATTGATAAAGGTTCAACAATTATATCTACCAAAGATATTTTTTTTATTTACAAAACATATGCACAAAACATCATGTAGATGTACATGTAGATGTCAACATTTACAGCTCATTTTCAAGGTTAGAGTGCTTATTTTGAAATGCTGGACCAAAAATCATGACACTAATATTGTCTTGTAAACAATACTGTGGACATTTTTAAAATGAGAGAAACAGTACATGTTATAGCAATTCTAATACTGAAGGTCTGATAAAATATTGTGAATGTTGTTAGATATAAAGAAGTGCTCCAGTCTCTATGTGAAAAATCTCCCGTTGAAGAATGAGAAGTTTCAGCAATTAAATGTCACCAATTTACAATACTTGAGTAAATTGTGTGGCTCTCTTCATCTGCTGCCTGTAAGAAAAAAATTGTGAAATATTAATAAAACCAACGTTGACTTAATCGGGAAACCATTCTCTATAAAGACCACTCATTTATTAACATATCAAACCAGGTAACACATTTATTTTCATATGCCACCTTAAGGTGACAGGTCAACCAGAAATGAAAATTCTCATGACCAATGCAAATAAATGAGTAGGATTTACCAACAATCTTTAAAATAAATTATTTTGAAGTTATTTTGATCATTTAGAACAGAGTAAGTCACATAGTTTGGAAGATAAGACTATGAGTGAATCATGCAAGAATGATAGTTTTTTGTTAAACGAATTTTATTAACATTCAAATACAAATTCAACATTTGGAGGCTTATTAAAAAAGACAATAAATAAGCAGCGAAAGTGTCAAAACGCAGCAGATTGTTAAACATCGACAACATTAATAACATCAAACAAGAAGCTGATCATGTCGGAATACACATAAATGCAATGTCAGCTACATCACATTCACAATAAATTTAGGCCTTTAGCAGACGCTCTTATCCAAAGCGACTTACAAAGAATCGATGAGACAATGAAGCGGTAAATAGCAGACACAACAATTGGTGAAAAACAAGATACTAAGTTACACAAAGCGAGATAAAACCTTTAGGGGAGGAAAAGTTTAGATTTTTTTATATAACGAGTGAGTAGGTGAAAAAGAAGGTTTCCAGTGGGTCACAAGTAGAGTTTTTGGCATTTTATAAAGATAGAGACTGAGTCTGCCAAGCGTTTTGCAGACTGCTCCAGCCTCGAGGAACCGATGCAGAGAAGAGTGCGAAAAAGCCTTCTTTAAATGAAACATTGAAGCAATTGAGCATTACTCCTGCAAAACTAAAAATACTTAAACTGTGTTTCGATCATTGAAGATCTGAAGCAGAAGCCAAAAAACATGATGATGTCGCTTTGCGTTAAAAGCAATTTTATCTCGATATCTGCAGTAAACGCGGAGCTTTTTAACGGACAACAACACAATACACACAGCAAATCTGCAAACTCTTACCAAACTCTGGACTCTCATATCACAAAATGTTGTCTCAGTGTAAAGCACCTCACCATGATTCTGAACTGCTTTAATAATAATCAAAGTTTTAAAGTATAAAATTACATTTGGCTTACATTAGAAATAAAGATATTATTTGTGGGTACTTGCCTTGACTTGACTTTTTCTTGTGTAGGTATACACCAACCCCAACCCCTGCTGCTGTCACAACAAGACTCGATACAACAGCGGATAGTACAACCACCAAAAGAGTTACTGTAAAGAAGAACATAAAAACACTAAATGAGTCCTGAATGTTTGACCAATTCACATTTACATTTAGTCATTTAGCTGATGCTTTTACACAACTGTATTTACAAAAAAAGTCATCAAAAAAAGGAAATATTACAACAAAAGAAGCAAAGGATCAGTGCATTTGAACTAGTCCTTGTAATAAACAAGTTCACAAAGATTTTAAAAGTGTGATGAGGGCTATGAAAGAAGAAATAAACAATTTTAAGGGTCAGATTTTGACAGAAGACTTGAGTTTCTTAAAGATGGCTTTGGAATCTGCTAAACGTGTAACAACAGGCAGATCATTCCACCACCATGGAATCCAAAGAAGGTGTTGGAGAGTGATTTAAGTGAATAAATTCAGTATATATCTTATGCCGTATCTATCATTTAACACAAATTATATTCACAAACTATAAATCATTTAAAAAGATGTTATTTAATCTTATTTGTGGTATAATTTGTTTTTTGTCTGCACTTAAAGAAATAATCACAGAACAGCATATTGTGGAACACTTAAAATACAGATTTAAAATACAATACAGAAAAATATTTCACCGGAACACTTGTGACAGACATCATTGATGTGTAGATGTTGTGTTTGGTTTGTGATGGGATTGTTCACCACACATGTGTATGTGTTTGTATCCTGATATTCCACCTCCAGAGGTAGAGAGAGTCTGATGTTGAGATCAGACACACTGATGCTGGATAATAAACTCATTCCTTTATACCAGGAGAGACTCACATGTGTCACATTACACACTGAACACAACACAACACATTTATCTGATGATGAAGAACATTCAGAAGAGTTTCTGGAGATCACAGGAACAGGCAGAGGAGCTGAAAATATGAAAGAAAAGATGAAATATTACTATTTCGGAAACAATAATGTGTTGCTTGAAAATTTCCAAATCATTTTAGAAAGACACAATCTTGTTAAACTGACACCACCTGACTGAATGCTTTACATAATGACAATCTGCTCTGCAGTTTTAAATACATATATATTATACAACACTGAAAAAATTCTCGAAATGGGAAGCCATTTACACTTTTCAAGGTTTTCAATTAGAACAAAAAAAACAGCAACTGCAACTTGAAAGACCTCCATGATAACACATTTTCCCACCTCAGAAACAAAATGAAATTTAACACAACCTCACGGATATTATCATGACACAATAAATAGGGACAGGGTGGTAAATTTCAATTAAAAAAGTCCGTGCTTGCGAGCTTTGTTGGCCCATAGATTAGATCAGCCTTTCTCAACCTTTTTTGTCCTGGTGCCCAGTCATGTCTGGCTTTGCCCTGCGGCCTCAGGCCCCTCCAGTCAAACATGCACACACACGCACACACACACACACACACACACGCACGCACGCATATAAGTGTCATGATTCTGCCTCTCTTGGTCATGTTTTTCCTGTTTTTGGCAGAATCATGGCAGACCCATGTGTTTTTTGTGAGGGTTACATGGCATTGTTTGTTATGACACGCCATGTGCTCTCTTGTCTCGTCTCTTGACCCCGCCCCCTTGTTATCCTGTCTATCTTCCCATCATTGTTCCATTCCCCACACCTGCCCATGTCGTTGCCCCTTGTTAGGTTTGCCCTATATAATGCCCTTGTGTTGTTGTCCTGTGTGGTTGCATTATGTGTATTACTCCATGTTCAAGAAGTCCTGTTTCGTGTTGGTCGTGTCGTGTCGTGTCGTGTCGTGTCGTGTCGTGTCGTGTCGTGTCGTGTCGTGTCGTGTCGTGTCGTGTCGATGTTTCAAGTTTTTGATTTTTGTTTGGATTGTACCTGTCTTGACTTGTTTCAGTTCGTCAGTAATGTTCGTCTGTAGTTTTTAGTGTACCGTTTTCCCCATCGTGGGTTTTTGTTTTGTGGTGTTTTTATTAAAAGTCTTGTTGCTGTTACTCATCACAACCTGCTGTCATAAAGTGACCTTCCTTAGGCTGGCAAACCAGAGCGCCTCCTAGTTGACTAATCCAAAGTTTGTCTTACAGGGGACAAAGGGATTTTTGTGTTTATTTTGTAATATGTTTTCTTGTTGTTTTTATATGTAATTATTGTCTTTCTTTGTATATACACGAGACAATGGAATTGTTCTCTTGGGGATTTTGATTCGATGTTTGAGTGTAAAATGTATATACTTGCCATTTTGCGGCTAACCTCTTTTCTTTTGGTTGTGTCTGAGGGGGAGGGGTTTGGCCTATTTAAAGAGGGCCTCAAGTCAGTGTTTGACCTGGCAAGCAAGCGTGCAGTTGTGGTGCCGTAAGCAGTTTGCGTAACAAGTTTGTGAGGTTATAGAGACTACTCTGATTTATTTGTTTGTTATTTTTACTTCAAGTTTACATTCATTTTTGTGACTGGTACACCTCTTAATCACTGTAAATAAAATCATCTATTCATCTAACATCTCTGCGAGTATCGCCATCATTTTGTAGGAATTTTTCTATTTTTTTGTGACGGTGAACCCATTCGCCTGACTCCAGGCCATTGAAGGCCTGTTGTCTTACAATTGGTGTCAGAAGTGGGATGGCTACTCGCAAGACAGTGATGAGAGGCAGGAAGTCTAGAGTGGGGCTTCGCTCCCAGTCCAAAGCCATGCAAAAGAAGGATGCAGCCTGGGACTCTGTCAACTCAACAGAGGACGAAGAGGAGGGTCTCGCAACTGTTCGTCCCAAGGCTACATCACCTCAAGTAAACCCTGTCCCTTCTGCTGCATCATCTGGGGGTGGAATGTATGCTGTGATGCGTGACTTCCTGAGCGCGCAAGAACAGAGGGAGAAGCGGTATTTTATGGAGTTACAGAGTCTACATGAGTCTATTCTGCAAGCTGTCCGGCCAACGAAGGGGTCGGATGATGGCGGGAGCCACCGGATGGAGTTGCCTACAGTAGCACAGTATGGTGTTACAGATTCCCAGAGAGACCAGGACTCGCACCCCAGAACACGACCTAGCAGCCAGCCGATGCTACGAGCAGAGCCAAAGTTGCCAGTCTTCCAGCAGGGGGAGGACATTGAGAGCTACTTGCGTCGTTTCGAGCGTCTGGCTAAAACTTGGAGGTGGCCAGAGGATCAGTGGAGTTATCATTTAGTTCCACTGTTAACCGGGCAGGCACTAGAGGCGTACCTGGCTATGGATGAGGACAGAGCTGAGATCTACGCTGACCTGAAGGATGCACTCCTAGAAAAGTTCAATATCTCTCCAGAGACCTACCGTCAGCGATTTCGTGCTGCTTCTACTCCAGCTTCAGAGTCACCGACTGAAGCCTACCATCGGCTGCGGAACCTTTACCGTCGGTGGGTAAGGCCTGAGCTCCACACAAAGGAGGAGGTGGGAGAGATCATAATCCTGGAACAGTTACTCCATGTTCTTCCCTACGAGGTTCGAGTGTGGGTGAAGGAACATGAAGCAACCAGTGGACTTGATGCTGCTAAGCTGGCTCAACAGTACATCAATGCTCACCGTAGTAATCAGCGCTCTCAACCCACAAGAGGTAATATTGAAAGATACTCCAGTGACACTGGTACACTTCATGCTGTCCCAGATGTTGCACTGGCACATAAAGTGGCTCAAGAAAAAAATATTGTTTGTTTTTATTGCCAGCAACCTGGTCACAAAGCAACAGTGTGTCCAGTTCGTAAATCTAAATTGACTGGTTTTTGCTATGTCCCAAGGGAAGAGGACACTGTTATGCAAAAGGCACACAAAACACAATGTGTCCAAGTGACTGTTAATGGACAATGTTTGAATGCTTTGTTGGACACTGGTAGCTCAATTTCTTTGCTGAAAAGAAGTTACTGTGTGTGTAAATGACCAAATGTATTTGTTGAATGTGGCTATTGTTGATCATCTACCTGCTGATATTATTTTGGGCAGAGATTTACCAGTGCTTACTGAACTTTTGCTTTCAACCAGAGATTTTTGGAAGAATTCTGATGAAACTAATGTTGCTTGTCCAGTGATAACCCGAGCCCAGGCTAAAGCAGGTCTGCAACCTTTGCCAGATTTGCACAATAGTCTGTTGCAAGGCGGGACTAAGGGCCCCAGAAAGACGCGTCGTCAAAGACGACTAGAAAAAGGTCTTGGTACACCAGCTCCAGAGATCCAAACTGAGGGTCTCGAAGTTCATGGCTGGAAGGTTCCAGAAAATATTGCAGAATTACAAAAAGCTGACGAGTCTTTGATACCACTGTTTGATAAAGTGTCTAAGGGAAAACAAGCTGACTTGTGTGGGGAAAAATATGTATTAATTAATGATGTTTTGTATATGCAAACACCTGAATTCACCCGTTTGGTTGTCCCTACATGTTGTCGGCCCATTGTTTTGCACTTAGCACACACTATCCCATGGTCAGGACACATGGCACTCCAGAAGACTTACACCCGCATAAGTTCACGATTTGTTTGGCCTTCTATGTACACTGATGTACAGACATACTGCACCACATGTCCGACATGCCAAAAAACAAGTGCTGTGCGCCGAAAAGATAGGGCACCTTTACTTCCTCTGCCTGTTATCTCTGTTCCATTTCAGCGTATTGCAATGGACATTGTAGGACCTCTGGAAAGGAGCAGTTCAGGTTACCAGTACATCCTGGTTATTAGTGACTATGCGACAAGATATCCGGAGGCTTTCCCTCTCCGCTCCATTACTACACACAAGATCATCAATGCTCTTGTCCAGCTTTTCTCAAGAGTGGGGATACCCAATGAAATCCTTACGGACCAAGGTACTAACTTTACATCACGTCTAATGAAGCTACTGCATAAACAATTAGGCATCACTGCAATCAAGACCAGCCCATACCATCCTCAAACTGATGGATTAGTAGAACGGTTTAACCAAACCCTCAAGAACATGCTTCGTAAGTTCGTTTCTGACACTGGAAGGGACTGGGATAAGTGGTTGCCATTCTTGCTGTTTGCATACAGGGAGGTGCCACAAGCATCCACAGGGTTTTCTCCATTTGAGCTCCTGTATGGATGGCCAGTCCAAGGGCCATTGGACCTCCTGCGAACGAAGTGGGAAGCAGGTGCAAATGAAAGGATTACAACACATGCGAAAGGTATTGTCCAGTATGTACTTGAAATGAGGGACCGCTTGGAGCAATACATGGAGATGGCCCAGGAGAACCTCCGACAGGCACAGAGGGGCCAGAAAATATGGTATGACAAGAATGCCAGAACCCGAGAACTGCAACCTGGTCAAAAGGTACTGTTACTGCTCCCAACATCAACGAACAAACTGCTGATGAAGTGGCAAGGTCCCTACTCTGTTGTTCGCAAGAAGGGACCAGTAACATATGAGATTCACCACCCGGACAAAGGCAAAGCAAAACAGACCTATCACATTAACCTGCTGAAGGAGTGGAAAGAACCACCAAGTAAACCTGAAATGTCACTGCTTATTCAGGTCGTAGGGGATCAGGAAGATGATAAACCAGAGCTTATGATAAGAGAGATGGCACAGCCCATAGGAATTGAACTGCTTCATCTGGAAGAGTCCAAGCAAGCGGAGTTATGTCACCTCTTGGATCAGTACCCCTCATTGTTTCGTCAGAGGCCTGGGCGGACCAACCTGGTACAACATAAAATCCACCTGCTTGATCCAACACCTTCCCGATTGCGACCGTACAGAGTACCTGAGAGGTTGGTAACACCCCTGAAGGCAGAAATCAAGACAATGCTGGAGTTGGGAGTTATTGAACCCTCCAACAGTGAGTGGAGTAGTCCGATTGTTATCGTCCCGAAGAAAGACAATACCTTACGTATATGCATTGATTTTCGAAAACTGAATGCACAGTCAAGATTTGATGCTTACCCTATGCCACGAATCGATGATCTCCTGGAGAGGATTGGCCAAGCAAAGTACATCACCACTTTGGATCTGTGCAAAGGATATTGGCAAGTACCCCTGGAGGAGATGTCTAGACCTTACACAGCATTCCGGACCCCACTGGGGTTATTTCATTTTACTGTTCTCCCATTCGGGCTGCATGGGGCACCAGCAACATTTCAACGGCTAATGGACCAAGTCCTCAGAGGCTGTGAAGACTGGTCAGCAGCTTATCTTGATGACGTTATAATATACAGCAAGACATGGGAAGAACATATTCTGCACCTTACACAGACTCTGAGCAAAATTCAAATGGCAGGCTTAACTTTAAATGTGGCTAAATGTGAGTGGGCGAAATCTGAGACCAATTACCTTGGATACCACCTGGGAAATGGGGAACTGAGACCTCAAGTAGACAAAGTAGAAGCTGTTCGACGCAGTCCAAGACCGAGGACAAAGAAAGAACTTCGGTCTTTCCTGGGACTAGTGGGATGGTATCGACGTTTTATCCCCAACTTTTCCTCCACTGCTGTCCCACTAACCAATCTGCTCTGCAAAAGTGTGAAGAACCCTATCACCTGGACAGAGGAATGTGAAACGGCTTTTAACCTTTTGAAGGAACAGATGTGTTCGGGACCAGTCCTCAAGAGTCCTGACTTCACTAAGGAGTTTGTTGTACAGGTGGATGCTTCGGCTGTGGGCATCGGAGCAGTCCTGGCTCAAGGGGAGGGCGGTGAAGAAAGGCCCATTGCTTACCTGAGCAGGAAGTTGCTGCCAAGAGAAACACGATACTCTACAGTAGAGAAGGAAGGCCTTGCAATAAAGTGGGCATTGGAGAGCCTAAGGTACTACTTGCTGGGAAGGGAATTTCTGCTATAAACGGACCATAGAGCCTTAACATGGATCCATACGATGAAAGACCACAACTCTCGGATCACCAGATGGTATCTCTCCCTACAGCCTTACCAATTCAAGGTTCGACATAGACCTGGGCTCCAGAACAAAATCGCCGACTACCTGTCTCGGTACCCGGTCAATCCGCGGCCTGGAGAGGGGGGAGGAGATGTCATAAAGTGACCTTCCTTAGGCTGGCAAACCAGAGCGCCTCCTAGTTGTCTGGCTATATAGTCTCAGGGGGAGTGGCAAACGACCAAAAGCTGACTAATCCAAAGTTTGTCTTACAGGGGACAAAGGGATTTTTGTGTTTATTTTGTAATATGTTTTCTTGTTGTTTTTATATGTAATTATTGTCTTTCTTTGTATATACACGAGACAATGGAATTGTTCTCTTGGGGATTTTGATTCGATGTTTGAGTGTAAAATGTATATACTTGCCATTTTGCGGCTAACCTCTTTTCTTTTGGTTGTGTCTGAGGGGGAGGGGTTTGGCCTATTTAAAGAGGGCCTCAAGTCAGTGTTTGACCTGGCAAGCAAGCGTGCAGTTGTGGTGCCGTAAGCAGTTTGCGTAACAAGTTTGTGAGGTTATAGAGACTACTCTGATTTATTTGTTTGTTATTTTTACTTCAAGTTTACATTCATTTTTGTGACTGGTACACCTCTTAATCACTGTAAATAAAATCATCTATTCATCTAACATCTCTGCGAGTATCGCCATCATTTTGTAGGAATTTTTCTATTTTTTTGTGACGGTGAACCCATTCGCCTGACTCCAGGCCATTGAAGGCCTGTTGTCTTACACCTGCATTTGGGTTCATCATCCACCATCATGACAATAAGAACCTCAACACGGACCGGTGCCGAGAATGTTTGAGAAACACTGGATTAGATGATGTTATTTTTGCTTAGCAGTGTCTTTTTAAGTCACAGTACATTATTTATAGATAAAACAAGTGTAAAGGGATGGTCAGTCAAACTTAGGGACTCACACAAATGATCAAATATTTAACAAAAATGTTTTGGATAAATTATTATCTTCTGTGAACAGGGACACACGTTATCCAAAAATAAAGAAAAGACAAGTGGCAGAAACAAAGCTTATTTATGCATGTTTCTGATGCACATGTGAAGTTGGCTAAGAACCAATTAAATATATTTAAGATATTAAATACATTTTTAAATGGTATTTTTAGTAGTATAGAGATTTTTCACTTCACTCACCATAAACAGTTAGATTGGATCGCTTGTATGAATTCCCTTGGTCACTGCGGATGTCTAGTTTGTAAAGTCCAGCGTCTGTGATTCTGATGCTTGTGATGGTGAGAGATCCAGTCTGATTGTCCATCTTCAGTCTGTCTCCGAATATCTCATTACTCTTAAACATTTCAATGTTTTTCTTATAGAGTTCCGCAATACGAGTGTCATTAGGTCCAAACATCCACAATATCTGATCATTTGTCTGTATTTCAGTAAGATCAGTGTGTAGAGTAACAGAATCTCCCTCCATCACTGACACTGACTTCACTTCATCTCCATCTACACCAAACACATCTGAAGACACATAACAATGATCTCCCACAAAATAAGATAAATTGATAAAGGTTCAACAATTATATCTACCAAAGATATTTTTTTTATTTCAAGTCCTGTTTTATGGCTCTGTTTTTATTTTGACAGAACGTTTCCCTCTACAAGCAGTTATGTGAATGCAACATTTATTTCATATAATTAACATGAAATATATAAGAAATGTTATAACATAAATCATGTAAAAATGTAAGATAGTCATCTTAATAATAGTAATCATAAACCCGCGTTACTCACCACATGTGATCCACAGACACAGATAAATAAACGCTGATTTATGAATCATGATCCAAATGTATCTGAGGTCTTCTGATCATCAAACTTCACATTTTGTCTGATGGTAATTCCTTTATTGGATCATATCCGAAATGTAACAACTAAATCCATTTCTTTTCTGTAACATTTAAAAACATCTTCGAAGGCAAAGAAATCCCAAACCTCTACAAGACTGCGCCCAAAGGCCACAAAGGAAATCTGATCCGTCCGCTATCTGTCCAAACTTGTGAAGAGCAGAATGAAAAAACAGCTGCACAAGAGATTCATTTACTCACATTCTTTGTGTTCTTAAGTATTCAAACATTAATAATGAAAAAACAGCGAGATATATTTGTATATATTTGTTTTGCGGTGAAAGAGTCTGTTAGAATCAAACAAAACACACAGATTCTGTGATTTTAGGGTTAACTCTCTCACTCATGATTTTCAGTAAGTCCTGCCCATGTGTGACATCATCTTAAGCTCATCATGAGCTCTGAATTTAAAATGCCAGATGTTAAATAATGTAGAACATTTCCTAATAGAAATCATTTAAATGCATTATAGTACAATATAAAATAATCAATGCATGCACTTTGTCATGACTTCACATCAACAGTGTTTTCGATTTTTGATTTTGCGGTCATGAAACGTCTCCTTCCTGTCTTGTGTCTGTCTCTTATGAAATCTTAACCAAAGCACTTTCTCCAGAAGAACGTGATGAAATAGAGTCTCGTTTCTTTCTGCATCTCAGATCAGATCCGCTTCCATACGAGATGAACTTCCTCAATCTTCATCTTTAACATAAAATAGTTCAGATAAATAAAACTAAAATCGTGCTGCTTATAGTCTGTTAACACATGTTCATGTGTACTAAAATTGTCCTTTGTTAATGACATACATTAAATAATTCATTTATCAGATATTCAGAATGAATAAATGTAACACTGGGAGTGCTTTTTGTCTTTTTAACCCATCTCAGAATTCACACTTTCTAGAGATTTTAACACTTTGGCTTATATCTGCCACTGTTTCCTGCACCAAAATGACACAATGAACCTAAGTGTTTCCTTCTTAATGAGTCAAACACACCAATATGAATCCATTTGTGATGATAATTCATTACCTTTCCATCAGATCATTTAAAGAATCTCATCTGATAGTATAATGATACGAGCTTTTGAGTCTCAATGTGCGATTTCATTTCATTAGAATTCAACACTATGCAAATACACAAATGTGTTGCATTAAAATATGAAGTACTGCCAATATTTTAATTTGACTTCAAACCAAGTGTCTTGGCAACAAACTTGAGATTAAAGACACCCTTAAAAAAACTCTGCACACAGCGCTCAGTGCAAAGCAATGCATCCAATAGTAGAAACGCTTTAGAAATCGGCCTTCACACTTAATGCTCGCTATACTGACCTACATAAACACCACAACACATCTCTGCATGAGTCACCAAACAAAGATTTCTGTGTCACAGTGCATCAAGAATCCTGTTTGTGGCTTTACAAAAAAGACCCAACTAGACAACAGTTGATTTGACAAAAATAAAGTACAAATGCATCTTGTTGTTTTATGTTTGTGATGGAAAAAGTAACGGTAAATGTAACAAAAAATACTTCCAAAAACATCTCTGCAAGAGGAAACTTTATGTTTAAGAATGTGTTTGAAGAATTTCTCACCATGTCAGCCGAACCTGGAGGCGTCTTGAATTTGCATTTGTACTTAACCTTGTTTAGACATTTGCATAACGTACTTTATATTGTCATAATAAAAGCATGCTTAAGGCATTATTCAGTTAAAAAGCATGGAACATGGGGGTCAATGGGGTTACCGACATTCTTTAAAATATCTTCTTTTATGTTTTCCAGAGAAAAGTAAGTCAGGAGAAACTGTATTATTGCAACCAAGCACCACTAAAGCCCCATCCTCTGCATTTTTCCGTTGACCTCTGTTTTAAACAAACATCACGGAGTGTTAACATTCCAGGGTCTCATAGTAACTATCACACTGGTTTTAATGAATAAGTGACACAGAACATGCAGTGCCCACCTGACGCCTGGCACAATGTACCACCAGATCCTAAAATAAGATTCATTATACATCATTGCCTTTGGAGAATAGAACAGAACTTAACCCAGATGTCTGCAGAGAGAACAAAGAGAAGGCTTGAGGCTGGGGGTTTCCAGAAACATCTACTCTATAGAAAATGACACCAGAGAACCTTCAGTGGAGCACAACCCTCAGTTTATCACCGCAACAAAAGTGTGAGAAAGTCCAGAAAATCAGTTATAATATCCTGACCGTTTTATTGACATCCTTCTTAAACAATGTGCATGTCTTACAAACACATCAGAAATATATTTTTTAGAAAAAAACGTATTTTTAATATTCCTGATTTGTGATATATGTGGAAATAAGACATTTGTTCTTTTCCCTTCTTCTTCCAATTGTAAGTAGTTTTTACTTCTGTACACAGAGCTTTATATTTCTATATTTGTAAATCCAATCTCATCGTCTTATTTATCTTCATGGCACTACATAAACATTTCCTCAAGATGTTCATGTATGTTCAGTCTAGTTGTAATCAGCACAGATGACATCCTAATACTGTGAGAGAGTTTTATGTCATTCTCACGATACTGTGATGTCATCGGCCTTTAAGCTCTTGAAGGAACCCTGAAGGAACAAAAAGAACAGCATTGCTGAGGAAATACATGGAAAAAACAATGATAGCAATATAAATAATATGCCATAATAAAATTAATTTTTTAATGATTTTAAAAATGATTTTTGTATCAGTAAAGAAACATTTTCTTACCCTCAAGAAAAATGAGGAACATGTTGTTGTTGGTCATCATAAATGTGATTCTGATAGTGTTGTTCTTAAGAGTCTTAATATTTTCTTGTAGTGTTTTAGTTTTATGTCTCTATTATGAGACCTCTGGTGGTGACCTGAGATGCAGTACCTGCATTAAAATAATACTTAAAATAAATTAGTGAATTACTAAAAATGAATTTTAATATATGAAACGGTTGTGTATTAAAAAATGAACACTAACAACTTTTCATAAATGATGAATATAAAATGATTGTTCTTCAGCATTGTTGAAATTTGACACAAGCTTTATCTCAGACATAAAATATGACAATTATTAAAATCATAAAAGCAATCCAACGCTGAAAATATAGAATATAAGATTTGTGTATACATTATAGTACTATATGATGTATAGTGTAAAGTGCTTCTCTCTATACACTGCAACATATAGCAGAAGATAATCCTCTTCTGTAAATGTGAACTATAAATAACATCTTCATGTGGGATTCCTCAGGAAAGCTTATGTACAGCATATATTGACATGTACCTTGGTGTTTCTGTGGAAATTTGACACATTCTGATAAGTTCAAACTATTAAAAGTCTGCTTGTAGTATAATGAGAAAGAGATGCTGATGCGATTTTTCTCCATATTGGGTCAATCTATACTTTGCGGAATTTCCATGCTTATAAAATCATCACATTATTGATGCCGCCATCTGTATATTCTGTCATGCAAGTTGTCAGCATCAAAAACTAATTCAACATCATCATGAAATCATGACATTCCGAATTTAACAAAGATGTTCCCCTTTAAAAATCTTGTCCTAAAAAATTAAAGTCAATTCCTTCATTAGATCAAGACTGAGCTGTAACAATAACTAACATATACTTTCCGAAACATGGTTTTCAAATATATCCTGATCCATGACAACTAAGAAATCCTTCAAAGGAAATCATAAACAGGATTCTTTTACAAAATCCTCCATAAACACACATCTATCTATACATATATACATACATATCAGAGCTTACATTGGTTAACCCTGTTTTTTATCAACTTTATTATAGTCAATTGTCCTATTACTTGCTTTCTCTAACAACCCAGATAAAGAAACATCATAGAGTTGAACTTCCTTTAAAGATCGAATAAGACGAGAAGATCTTTCATCATCATTCTCTTTACAGTGAAGAAGAACGTGTTCATCTGTTTCTTGATGATTGCAGAAATCACATTCCTCATTGAGATGTTTGATGATGATCCACTATGACCTATCAGAAGTCCTGTTGTCATAGCGTCTCTTCTTTCCGGTTCTCCTGTCTTCCAGCATCAACATTTTCTGTACATTATAAAGGTGTCTTCCTGTCTCACTTTCATCTCATTATACTTGTGCAGACTTTTCCTGCTCTTGCCAGGATATCAGCTTATCAAATGCGAACACATTTGAATGGATTACAAGAATTGCTCTACATTTCTTTCCTGACGAGAAGAACTACAGGAACTGCTGACATGTAACAGAATGTCGTGGGAGTGAAATCCACTGTATGGATTATGTATTTCCTTGATGATCCCACGCCTGTTATTAACTTCATTGCTTCATTAAATCCAAGCAATTATTCTCGCTTTAAACTGATAATTCTGTTAAATAACTGTTATCCTGTTGTATAGGATTGATGTGACTTGTAAACACTTTCAAGTTCTCTCTCTTGTGTCCATCACATGTAATAACAACATTACACACCTGAAATCCCTCACATTTCACATTATTACAATATTAGATCTTAAACTGTTTTTTTGTGGTTTCCCATCCACCATACAGTGGTGACCAAGATTAAAGCGCCCCTGATTTCTCTTATTACTAAACCTGATAGTAACTACATTGTTATTACATGAGTGTTTGAAACACCTCCAGTAGAGGGAGTCACAGACACAGTAAAGTCAAAATATATAAAGGTGTGTGTGTGTGTGTGTGTGCGTGTGCGTGTGCGTGTGCGTGTGCGTGTGTTTTAAAGAAACTAACTTTTAGATCTTTTATCAGTTATTTCAGTATTTCCACAGGAAAAAATCTATTTGATGTTTTATATTATAATATTAATGAAGTAAATATGACTCTTTAACAAGTTAAAGTAAACCGGTTAAAGAAATTGAGTAAAGTTGGACTTGGATATTAAACAAATGATAATAACTGAATAAGGGTTGCCAGATTCACGCCTTGAGCGTGTGCAAACTTGTCTTGTCAGGCAGGATTACTGGAAGTATATAACGTGAATAAACATTTGTATGTTTTTCTACACAAACGGTCTTTCATTTCTTATTCATGAGTGTCAGCGTTGCATTGGATGCTGTTTAAAACAAACACACAACCACTGTAGTCTTTTATGCTCTCTGAGTCCAATTACAATCCAATAAAGAGCTAAATGAAATAAATGACCAAATCAACATGTCTGCAGATCCATTATCCTTTTATCTGGGCTTCATTATCCCAGAATCCCATCTCAACTTGTACTGAACACTTCCTGATGGTAGAAAGATGCCAAGAAATGCGTATTTCAATACACTAAATACACCACACAGATGAATGTTGACATCCCACGTATCAATTATAAAAACTATTTTAATAACATATAAAAAATGCAGTCAAATACTACTCAGTTTTCAGGAGCATAAGCCAAAAATACTTAACATTTCAATGCCAGAAATGATATTGACTAAACACCGTTTGTGTGTTGTGATGTTCCACTGACATCAGCCAAACAGATCATGTGGAAACATGTGAAAACTTCAACACTTATAAAACACTAATACAACAGCAAAAACATTCATCTGGTTTTTCACATAGTGTCTTGTTAATAATATTAATACTAAAACTGTGATGAAATACTGAAGAGTCACTATGCAAGTCTAGGCAGATCATGGACAAGAAAGAACATCATTTGGTTCATTCAAGCCGTGACATGTGAATGTCTGATATAAAGTCTGATATAAAGTCTGTATGAATGTGAAATATAAAAATGTTCTTTTGAGTTTTGGCAGTTTATTGTCACCTCTTTATGACACTTGAGTAAATAACTTGGTCCTCTTCCTTATGCATCTGTAAAACAAAAACTGAAACATAAGAAACAAATAATGCTGACTCAATTGAGAAACTTAAAGTCTCCATAAAGTATCTCAACAGTTTACTATTAATGTTACTAATTTATTAAATATCAAACCAGGTGACAAATATATTTACTTATGACGCCTGAAAGAAACACTTTCACCCAAATATAAAAGTTGTGTCATCATTTACTCACTCTCTTATCTTTACTAATCTGCATCACTCTTTTTGTCTTCTGAACACAAAAAAGATATTTTGAAGAATGTCGCTAAGCAATCAGCATTGCCACTTATTCATTTCTTTTTATGAACACAAAATCAATGCAAATGAATGAGTTCCAGTTACAAATATTCTTGAAATATCTTCTTTTGTGTTTTCCAGAAGAAAGAAACTCATATAGTTTTGAATGACAAGAGTTTGAGTGAATCATGACAGATTTATCTGTTTTGGTCTCGTCTTTACGTGCATTAGTATACGTCCAAATACTTTTTGGAGACAGTTTATAATAAAAGCAAAATAATAAAA